>SJYX01007424.1:151545-181221 GCA_006410675.1 Oreotragus oreotragus
GGGAGTTGGTGATGGACAGGGAGTCCTGGCGTGCTGCGATTCATGGGGTCACAAAGAATCGGACACGACTGAGTGACTGAGCTGAACTGAACTGATGCTGGGAAAGATTGAAGGTGGGAGAAGAAGGGGATGACAGAGGTGGATATGATTGGATGGCATCACTGACTATGGACATGAGTTTGAGTAAGCTCCAGGAGTTGATGATGGACAGGGAAGCCTGAGGTGCTGCAGTCCGTGGGGTCACAAAGAGTGGACACAACTCAGCAACTGAACTTAACTGACTCTAACTTGCTTTCTGTCACTATAGTTTGCATCTATTTTCTAGAGTTTTATATTAAATAGATTCACATAGTGTTCCTTTTTGTCAGGATTCTCTCATTCAGCATAACTGAGATTCATCCATGTTGTGTGTATCAACAGTTCATTCTTTTTAATGTTGAGTTGTATTTCATTGTATGTATACACCATAATCTGTTGAGTGGTATTTGGATTTTACCAGTTCAAGGCTACTACAAATAAGGTTGCTATGAGCATCTTGTATAAGTTTGTACTAGCATGCTTTCATTCTGGAGTGTAATATCTACAAGTGGAATGACTATACTGTATGGTAGGAGTATAACTGGTGTTCTGAGAAACTATCATACTACTTTCTAGAGTGGCTATATCATTTTACACTCCAACCAGCAATATATGAAAATTCAAGCTGTTCCACACTCTTGTGACACCTTTTCATATTAGCCTTTTACTATTAGTCATTTACTGGATCTTTTCAAAATTTCCAAAGAAATGCAGTTTTCTTATAACTTGCACACTGTTGACTGCCCACCCAAGGGTGATGTCCTGCATGTCCCTCCACTTATGATACTAACTTTCCCATTCACCCTTGTAACTGGAACATGCTAAAAAAACAAATCTATGAGAAAATCTGAGAAGCTTCTGAGAAAGGTTTCTTTCTTCCTAAAATAATAATAGAGAAAAATGAAGAGAGGCACTCATTCTCACTAGAAGTGGTTATGTGAGGATGTATGAGGCTTAAAAGCACAGCAGCTGTGCTGCGTATTATCTGTTTACACTTCTAGAAAAATTCTTCCTTCCTTCCTCATTCTGCTTTCTGGGAGACTGGCCTATCAGAACAAATTAAATTATTCCGTTGCTCTCTGATTTCCTACTGGGTTTAACCGGAGAGCACCTCTGCAGGATTGGAGGAAGAGAGGAGAGTCAGGAGCACAATAATTCCTCTATTTCCCTCTCTACACGGTCTCCTGGTGGTTGTGTCTCCATGCTGAAAGTCACAGCTCTTTTCAGGCTAGCTTCTCTACACATCTTCCTGGCTCTGGTAGCTGCCCTGTCCCCCTGCCCCTTCATGCTTAGGGATGGTGGCTGTTCTCCTGCTATTACCAGCCAGCCCCTTGGCTAACAGTACCATCCCTTGTGGTTGTATACAATCTTCCGGCATTTTTGCAAATAATCTTGAGTTATGCTAATTTAAAGTTCATCTATTTTCCTTGAGACCCTTTCTGACTCAAAATCCACACTAAGTCAAGGCAAAAGTCTGAATTTAAAGGCCAACAATGAATGAGAAAAAAGTTGGAAATCACCTGAGCTATATTTTTGCATCTTTTAAATTAAGCAATACTGAAACTTCTTAAACCAAACTACTTATTTGCTATATAAGACATAATTATATTATAAGGACAATTATAAACATTATAAATACCTTCTTAATCTTATCACTTTTCCTAATTAGAAGATTGAGCTTGCATTTTGTGCCTTGGACATCCCACTCACCTCTCTGTAGACCCAGCCAATCTACAGTGGTAGGTCTTCCATGGATACCTTTCTCATCTCCCTTTGTTCTCATCTCCCTTCCATTCTCCTAGAACTGGAATCTTAGAATCTGACCACTTGACTGTGGATTGTTCCAAAATGTCAGTGCTATTAGACTCCTCTTTAGTGAAAAGGAGCTTCTTGAGCAATATAGAGTGTTTAGCTTCATACTTTTCCTTCCTTGGGAATCTCTAGATGGTAATGTTACAGTTACTTTTCTTCTCCTTATAGGCAACCTCTACTATTTTTCCCTGCCCACCACCACAATTAATTTACCTGGTCAGTTAAATTAAATACCTCTGCTTTGAAGAATGTAACTATGAGTGCACATACCTTCAAATGAGGTCAGAGCTCAAGTGGGGTAACAGGCTTCCTTGAGTAGATGAAAGTCAAGGATACTTAGGTTATGAGATCAACCTTTTCTTTTGTTTTTTAATGTTTTCATGCTTGTGACATAATGACTATGAATAGGGTTTTACATATCCTATCAGGTCACTAGAAATAATTCATTCATCATGTTATCCCTTATCTCCTGATATACACTCATCTGTAAGAAACTATCCCCAACAACTGCTTAGGATAAAATGTTTCATTGGTAGCATTTTATTGAACTGAAAGTTTAGAATTAATTATAGATATATTTAAGATAATTAAATACATAGTGTTAATATTTAAGAACTAAGGAAATATGCTTCACTTTTGAGTATTTATAATGTTTAAAATATTTTAGTTTATTAAAGAATATATAAAACTTATGATCCAACCTAAAATGTGTAATTAGCAGTTGGTTTAGGCCTGTGCAGTTAAGCAGAAATTTTATTTAGCTTAAATAGTAATTACAGTAAGTGAATAAAATATTAAAACATTTTAGAAAATTTAAGGTCCATATTATTTCTAGGTTTAATTTATCAGAGTCATTAGAGGTATTTTAAGTATTCTGGAAAATTTGTTTTTAAATCACCTATTTGAAGTGTCTAAATAAGAAGTCAAATATATTTAACTTATAAATTTAGTTTAAAATGTTCAAAGGAGTTTAATTAACTTAGTTTGTAAATTGGACTAAACATTAATCAAAGAC
This sequence comes from Oreotragus oreotragus, assembly GCA_006410675.1. Classification (NCBI taxonomy): domain Eukaryota; kingdom Metazoa; phylum Chordata; class Mammalia; order Artiodactyla; family Bovidae; genus Oreotragus; species Oreotragus oreotragus. The sequence continues at coordinate 154,451 of SJYX01007424.1, forward strand.
CTCATAAAAGTGATTGCTAAATTTGCCAGACTTATAAATATAAGATTATAGAAGAGCTAAGTTTTCAAATTTTTACATTTAATGATTCAAATATACTTTTAACTAAACTCAACCTCTGAATAATCTTTCCTGTGTACAAATCTGCCCTTGAAAATATTGACATTGACAAAGCAAAACAGGCCAGAAGAAGAAAAAAATTGACATTGACAAAGCTGGCATGTAGCAAGATAAGAAGCATTAAATTACTGTGATAGTAAAGACCTTCCAAGAATATTGCATACCACAAATGTCTTCAAATATTCTTAACTTCAAGCAAGTTTCATAGCATTAGTACTGACAGTAGAGAATGTAGTGGTCACAAACTGAGGCTTTGAATCAGACCCATGTGGTTTGTGCTCCATATATAGCTGCAGGATTCTAGAAAAGCACTAAACTTTCTAAGATGCATTTTCGATATTTGAAAACTGGAAATATCAATAGTTCATAAAGTGTAGAGAGGCTTGAATGAGATAATGCTTACAAAGTACTCAGTGCAGTACCTTGCATCAAAGTAAAGGCTAAAAAAATGTTAACTAGTAGTAGGAAGAGGAGAAATCTCCTACAGGAACTACTCTCACCATGTTTTCAAACAGATGCCTAGAAAGACTACATAATTATTAGAAACACTACATAATTATTGCAAATTCAATGAAATCCTACCTAGAAAGTTATGAACTTGGTAGTGGGTGGAGAGAGAAAAGAACACCTTTGTTTTCTGGTGAAGAGAACCCACAATAATCAAAGATTAAAAAAAGGATATTGTTTGTCAACAATATCAACTCATATGTCTTCTGATAAAAACTCTATGTATCCATTCTCAAAGAAATTATAGTTTCATAAGTGCACTCAACAAGTTCATGACTTATTTAGCTTAGTTCCTGCCCAAATGTATTACTATAAAATGAAGTAAGAAAAGAATCATCATATCAGTCCTCAAAACTGTACGTTTTAAAATATTTAGTGCTCTGTCTTTACAATAATAGAAAAAAATGGAAGCCAACTTACATTAATAACAATAACTGATCTATTAAATAAACAATGATACATTTATAAATGAGTATGCTATTCAGCCATTAGGGTGAATTATTATAGAAATTTATATATGTTATCAGAAAAATTCATTTACAATATGTGTGTGTAATATGCTGATGAATAAATTTTAAAACCAAGTTGCAAAGGTTATATATAAAAGAGGCTATTTTTTGTTTAAAAAAATGATAGAACATATCCCATTCTACCTATGTATACCAGCTATATCTATAAGGTATGTAAGTACATAGGAATAATCTAGATAATTATATGTGGTTACATGCATTGTTGGCAAAAAATTTAACATCCATATCTATAAGGTTGTAAAGAAAGATCTCCCCGACATTCATTTGCTAATAAAGGAATTGCTACACCAGCCTGAAAAATAATGTAACGGTTTTTTATTGAAATGTCGTATGAGAAATACTACTTTTGGCAATTGACATAAATAAAAATGTCAGCAGACACATAGGTAATTTTTATCACCTTTGTGTGTTAGCAAAGAGGAGAACAACTTAGATGTTTCTTAACTGTACCATGGAAATGATGTTATGAAACTTCCAGGGATAGGTCATGAAAAATACAGATTCATTCACCTCATTCTCTGTTGGATTAATTACCCAAGGGAAAGCCAGACACTCAAGCAGCCCTATGCAGGGGTCTACACATAAAAAAATAGATATGGTCTTCCAACAACTGGCAAGGAACTGAGAACTCCAGCCAACAATCATGTGAGTAAGCTGCTTTGGGAACAGATCTTCCCATGCCAGTGAAACCTTCAGGTGACTGCAAACCTAGCCAACACCTTGACTGCAGCCTCAAGAGAAACTCAAAGCCAGAACAACCAAACTGAGCTTCTCCCAGATTCCTGACACAGAAGTCATGGGATAATAAATGCTGTGCACACTCATACAACCAAACATTATACTTCTAACTGAAAAAGTATTATGTAAATGCATACTTACTAAATTTAACAGTAATAGTATAAAAAATATGATTACAGAATAATGCATATAATGTGATTCAACTTTTGCTTGCTGCTGCTGCTGCTAAGTCACTTCAGTCATGTCCGACTCTGTGTGACCCCATAGATGGCAGCCCACCAGGCTCCCCCGTCCCTGGGATTCTCCAGGCAAGAACACTGGAGTGGGTTGCCATTTCCTTCTCCAATGCATGAAAGAGAAAAGTGAAAGTGAAGTCGCTCAGTCTGTCCGACTGTTAGCGACCCCATGGACTGCAGCCCACCAGGCTACTCCGTCCATTGGATTTTCCAGGCAAGAGTACTGGGGTGGGGTGCCATTGCCTTCCCCGAACTTTTGCTTAAAAATGTAAAATTATCTATTTGTTTATATATATATTGAGAGTAAGGAAAGTGCTAAATGACTTACTGTTGTTGTTTAGTTGCTAAGTTGTATCCAGCTCTTTTGCAACCCCATGTACTATAGCCCACCAGCTCTTCTGTCCATGGGATTTCCCAGGCAAGACTACTGGAGTGGGTTACCATTTCATTCTCCAGGGGATCTTCCTGACCCGAGGATCAAACCCACATCTCCTACTTTGGCAGCAAATTCTTTAACACTGAGCCATGAGGGAAACAGAAACGATTCATGGTGGTGATGGTTTAGGCTGAGTCATGTCCAACTCTTGTGACCCTATGGACTCTTGTGACCCTAAGTAACCTGCCAGGCTCTTCTGTCCATGGGATGCTCTAGGCAAGAACACTGGAGTGGGTTGCCATTTCCTTCTCCAAGGGATCTTCTTGACCTAGGAATCAAACCTGGGTCTTCTTTACATTGCAGGTAGATTCNGTCATGTCCAACTCTTGTGACCCTATGGACTCTTGTGACCCTAAGTAACCTGCCAGGCTCTTCTGTCCATGGGATGCTCTAGGCAAGAACACTGGAGTGGGTTGCCATTTCCTTCTCCAAGGGATCTTCTTGACCTAGGAATCAAACCTGGGTCTTCTTTACATTGCAGGTAGATTCTTTATGGACTGAGCTATGAGGGAAGTCCAAACTGCTAATTTTGGCTACCTCAGTAATGTGGGAAAATTATTAATTTTTTCTTAATATACCTTATAACTATTTATATCATGTTAAGAGGAGGTATTATATTTTATAATTTAAAAATATTTATTGAATAAAGTGAGAAAGATCGGTAGTTTATCTGGATTTCAGGATTTTTAACTTTTTAAAAATTTACTTTTTCCTTTCTTTTATATCTAATTTTTTCAATAGCTATAAATAAATTAGATAAACTCAGATTTAAAATGTTTTCAATAAATTTTAAAAATTGAAAAGTAAACTATAAAAGACCCTTCAGAATGTAAACAAAGAACCATTGTTCTCAGTGAAGCTTCACTCACCAACCTGATTGTAAAATTTGGTGAGAGTGCTATTTAAAATGTGAAACATGTCCAGATTCTTTACATCAGAATAGAGCAGAACATTTTTTAGTGTATGAAATGATTAGCATTTAAAGCATTCTTTATATTTTGATGGGAAAGATGACAGTCAAGTTCTATCTCTGGGAAATGCAGTCAAAAAAACATAAAGAGCACCACCCAGGGTTATCCAGCAGTAAACTAGGATCAGGGCACATCTCTCACCTCTGCGCCAGTTCATCGACATCTTATTCCCATCAACATAAACTGGTAGAACTGAAATAATTACTTGTATACTTAAACATATCTGCATGAAACAAACACCAAACCTTTTCGTTTGGTCACTTTAAATCAGTCATTTTTTTTGTCACCATGGTGGACCATGTGTACAAAACCCGAAGGCCATCGCTTTTACCCCAGGCTGATGAGCTTGAATTCTACTTAACTTCCATGGCAAACTACAGCTTTTACCTAGTAAATATACACGATGGAATTTAATTGTCTCATGTTTCCATTTTCTCTCTGCCTTGACAAAATTAAGTCGTCAAGTCAACATAATGTACCAAATTGAACTATAAAGATGTAAGCTGCCCTGCTTTTCTTAAAAGAAAAATTTGTTTTGAAGAAGGCAGGAGGGAAAAATCACCCATCTTGATCATGTCTCCCGAGCTAAGATGTTTGAGTCACAGCAGCAGCCTTTAAAGTGAGGGGAAAGTGATGAGTATGAAGAAATGTACACATGCTAAACTCACTTTCATAAAACATAAAGAGCACCACCCAGGGTTATCCAGCAGTAAACTAGGATCAGGGCACATCTCTCACCTCTGCGCCAGTTCATCGACATCTTATTCCCATCAACATAAACTGGTAGAACTGAAATAATTACTTGTATACTTAAACATATCTGCATGAAACAAACACCAAACCTTTTCGTTTGGTCACTTTAAATCAGTCATTTTTTTTGTCACCATGGTGGACCATGTGTACAAAACCCGAAGGCCATCGCTTTTACCCCAGGCTGATGAGCTTGAATTCTACTTAACTTCCATGGCAAACTACAGCTTTTACCTAGTAAATATACACGATGGAATTTAATTGTCTCATGTTTCCATTTTCTCTCTGCCTTGACAAAATTAAGTCGTCAAGTCAACATAATGTACCAAATTGAACTATAAAGATGTAAGCTGCCCTGCTTTTCTTAAAAGAAAAATTTGTTTTGAAGAAGGCAGGAGGGAAAAATCACCCATCTTGATCATGTCTCCCGAGCTAAGATGTTTGAGTCACAGCAGCAGCCTTTAAAGTGAGGGGAAAGTGATGAGTATGAAGAAATGTACACATGCTAACCTCACTTTCAAAATATTCTCGAAGTATCATGTGGCTCAGAGGTTAAAGTGCCTCCCTCCAATGCGGGAGACCCGGGTTCAATCCCTGGGTCGGGAAGATCCCCTGGAGAAGGAAATGGTAACCCACTCCAGTATTCTTGCCTGGAAAATCCCATGGACGGAGAAGCCTGGTGGGCTACAGTCCATGGGGTCGCAAAGAGTCGGACACGACTGGGCAACTTCACTCACTCACAACAGATAAATACACCTTTAAAAAAAAATAAATTTGCTTTGTTTTTTCTTTTTAATGGGTTCACTGCTGGGACTGATTCAAACTCATGTCTTTCTTAGGCTTCAAGTGGCAATGTGTTATGTGCTTTAAAAGATAAATCATTTCCATATTTGGGATCTATTTAACTCTCATAACAACCTTTTAAGGCCAGTTATCGATCCTATTTAACAAAGACAACAGCTCAAGTGCAAAGAAATTGAATGATTAACTTGTAGCCATTAAGTGGCATAAACTGGACTCAAAGTTAGATCTGTTTTCAATCTTTAAATGCTATATATATATTTTTTCTTCTTTGCATCTGCCTCCCATGCTACTGCCTTGTTTACAAGCTTTGAATGCTTCATAGGAATACCTCAGCCCTGCTTCACCTCTGAATACCACCCCCAAAGCCTAAAATGGAAAAGCCAGCACCTTAGAATTGGTGATTCAAATAAACATTGAGCTATTGCTCTAATTATTGGCAACTTGCCTACACATTTGATATGTGAGCAATTATTCAGTCTATACCCATGACCTAAGAGAAAGGCTCTTGGGAAAAGGGTGACTCATTCCGTGTCTTGTTTGGGTAAACAGAAAGGCCGAAGAGGCCCATGCATATAGTAATCAGGAGGTATTGACTTCTGCTGAGATCAGGAGCAAGATTTATTAACCTAAGAGGTAACTATTGACTGAAAATTTGGACAGTTACTCTTTTTCTTCCCAGAGACCTGGTAAATTACTCAGACTGCCATTCAGACACTAGAAACTCAGAATTTCCCTCTCAGTTTTATATCCATCTGTAGTTATAGACCTCCTGAGGGAGGAAAATCATGGAAGTCTATTTTAGAGGGATATTTAAAATGCTGCTAATTATTGCTTCATTTCTATCTATTCTAAGACTCACTGGCCAGGAGCCTTTTATTATACAGTAATAGGCTTCCACATCCTTAGGGTTTCTCCCCCCTCCCCGCCCCCCACCTCTGGTCTGCAGTGTCTGGCTGTGATTCCAAAATTCAATTCATCTCATGTGACAACTTCAGTTCTCCTTCTCCTCCCCCGAAGTTTTCTCTCCTCCTTAAAAAGTGGTTTGCCCTTTGGAAACCCCTCCTATGCTGCCAGGGCTTCGCTGATAGCTCAGCTGGTAAAGAATTTGCCTGCAGTGCAGGAGATCTGGGTTCAGTTCCTGGGTCAAGAAGATCTCCAGGAGGAGAGGAAAGTGGCTACCCACTCCAGTATTCTTGCCTGGAGAATCCCGTAAACAGAGGAGTCTGGCGGGCTATGGTCCATGGGGTTTTAAGAGTCGAATGCGACTTAACAGCCTAAACCACTACCTATGCTTGCAAACTGTGCAAGAGATGCCTTAGGAATGTTAAGTTCTGAAAGTTTCTTGTAGTGACATGTTATCACTCAGGCATCGTAAGCTCTGTTCTCCTCAGATAAGTTCACAGATTTCCCCCTCCTGAGGCCTGGCTTGGATTGTCAAACACCCAGGTCTCTGTCCTTCTGCCCCCAAGGTTTGAAAGGATTTACATGTGTCTTCAGATGTTAGTCAGGTTTAGTCTCTTCTTGGTCTTGATAACATGTGACAATCACCTCAGAAAACACTGTTTCCTTTTCAGACTTCTTTCCTCAGTATTTCTTTTCTTGGAGCTCATCTCTCAGTAAATATAGAGGTGCATCCCCAAATTATATTAATAGCTTCACAACTGTAAATCTGTGAGGCTTCCTAAATGTACTCTCTTCATTTTAAATATACTTCTCCCTGATCAGAACAATCAACACCTTCCACAGCCTGTTCCTGCTGAGAACGAGTGTGTTCAAGGCTCTTATCTCTTTGACTCCAATAAATTACTCAAAATATTCATTCTAGTTACCCTCAAATACCTTAGAAACATTTGTGGCTTTAACACAATGTATTGCATCTTTTGAAGTTTTATTACTTTTCAGTTCTTTTTTCGTACGTATTTAAACCCTAATCCCCTTTCTTTTCTTGAGATGATTGTGTTTGCCAGAGACCTTCTTGGAAAAATTGTGCCTANTACTCTCAAATACCTTAGAAACATTTGTGGCATTAACACAATGTATTGCATCTTTTGAAGTTTTATTACTTTTCAGTTCTTTTTTCGTACATATTTAAACCCTAATCCCCTTTCTTTTCTTGAGATGATTGTGTTTGCCAGAGACCTTCTTGGAAAAATTGTGCCTATATTTACATGTATTTTTTATCCTTCAGTCTTACTCCTTTGGAGGCTGTTAGGGATTTATAATTACAGAAGTTATTACTATCTTTTCTCATTCTTTCTGAGAGTCACAACCATGCTTTGACATGACTGTAGTAACTACAAGGTGCTGTGTTCAGTGTGTTGCCTAGGGAACAGGTGGGAAGTCTTGTTAGAAATGCTGAATTGTGACTTCAGCAAGCAAGACCCACTTTCTATTAGTAACACATTTTTTTAGCAAGTAATATTTGAGTAGGCGACAACTGTGCTGCGTCCTAAAATGGGTTCTAGACTGTGTTGAGCTGAAGTTTGTTCAGCATTTCTTCTGTTTCAACACTTTCCCTTGTGTTGGTGGACACTCAGTTCCGGACAGCAGAGTTGAAGAATGAGGTAAGCCTGGCCATGAGGAATGACATGCTGAACAGGTCATGCACCTTGTGAATGGAGAACATCCCTAGACACACACACACACACACACACACACACACACACACACACACACACACACACACACAGGCTGATTCTCAGGGCTAAGTTCACATCAGCATCTTTGCCACAGAAAAGAGCTGGATATTATCAACGTCCAAGAAGCCCTTGAAATTCTTCATAAACAGAGATCCAAAGAGGCTGAAAATCAATCATCTGCCACAAGGTGGCGTAATCACATTGATGTCCTTACTGCTCCATCTCCCCAAAGAAACCTTTTAATGTCAACTAGTATCATTTTTACATTTAGATAAAAAACTACTTATCACTAAGATATACAAAGCATTTCAGTGCATCCAGACGTCCATTTGCATATACTGGATAGTGCCTAAAGAGGAAAGGTTACAGCTGCTGAATAAGAAAGCACAAAGTTATATTTTGTTTACTCAGCTTCCTGTGGGAACCTGCCTTCTCCCCACATTTGACGACCCTTTTCTTTCTGGACTTAGTCATAATATGGCATCTCTTAAAAAATATAATTTAAAGATTAAGACTAGAAAACATTTAGAATATATTTTATAGTGTATCATAAAACTTTTGCGAAGTTCAGTTTACCTTAGGTATGGGGGGAGGTGGTATGAACAAGGATGTAAATGATATAGAAAATATTTTAAGTGCCATCATAGGAGAAAAAAGGGGTAGCTTCTAGATGCAGTCATGGCACAAATCTTGCTGCTACTGTTCACTGGGGTGTGCATTTTGCTCTGACTCCAGTTTTCAAATCCTGGCACAGTCACTTGTATTCTTGGGGATTTCATTAAACTCTCTGAGCATTAATTGCTTCATATTTGAAAGTATTTGAAAACAATACTCCAAATAACTGTTGTGGGGATGAAATAGATGAGTTCATATAAGCATAGCTGCTAATGGTTTGCAGCACATTGTGGAAATTAGACAAAGGGGCCCTTTCAGGGTAGACACACATCCCCTCTGTAGGGTACACAGCATGGCAAGCAAAGCTACCTGCCTAGATTTCAGCCCATTCACCTCCTCCCCTTACCAGGTCACCCTTGCTCAGGGAACACCCTGCACAATTGTCTGTCTAGGTTTTACATGGAAAACACTTAAACCAGAGTTGGCGCAAGTCAGATGAGCCTTCTAAAAATGTTTGCTGTCATCGTCCTCTTCGTTGTCGTCATCATCATCACGTCTTCTCATCATGCCCTCATCCCAACCGTGTCTAGTGTATTCTACAGAGATGTCAGAATTGGTACTTATGAGTGGAGTAAGGTGAGGTAAGGGCTGCTCAGGTGGCTCAGATGGTAAAGAATTCTCCTGCAATACGGGAGACCTGCGTTCAGTCCCTGGGCTGGGAAGATCCCCTGGAGGAGAACTTGGCAACCCAATCCAGCATTCTTGCCTGGAGAATCCCCATGGACAGAGGAGCCTGGCGGGTTATGGAGTCACAAGGAGTTGGACATAACTGAGGGACTAAGCACAGTACAAAGTGAAGCAACATTTACTTTAAAAACTTTACAAATTAACATATTGACTTGATGGTAAAAAATTATGATGAAAACTTGTTCCTGGAGGGAGTATGGAGCAAGACCATGAAAAAAGCAGAGAAATCCTAAAGAATGAGGCCAAGTCCCCCCTTGTACAAGGTCCCCCACGTAGCCTGAGCTCCCTGCCCAGCCCAGGGCTCCTTCCACTGAGATTGGGACTGATTATACTTTTGAAACAGATGTTTTGCTTTGTTTAGAGATTTGGGCCCTCATACCATCATATTGTTTCCTAGGCGATGACCATTCTGCAGGTCCCCAAGGTATCAGCCAGCTCCAGTCGACTCAGAAGGACCAGTGTACTAATTGGTCAAAGGCCCCATGGCACACTTGCCCATCATTAGTTAGTGTGCAGAGGAGACCCGGGCAGGGAACCAGTTGGCACAATCAAGCTCTGACAAGCCACAGGGTTTCAAGGTGCCTTTCTATTAAAAGAGCATCATTATTTGCTTCAGTTGTGGCAATAGGAACAATGCCAATACTTTGCATTTGAGAGAGTGCATAACAGAGGTAAAGTGTCTGACCAGGGATCTTTCAGTCTAAGTAAAACAAATATTAACATAGGAATGGTGATCAGTGAGACAGGTTTGCACTTACAGTTTGCATCTAGTTCAGGGGAACTTGAATCCCTGTCAGAAGAGGAATAAAGAATATTCATGCCGTACTTGGCCACTGGATACAAGCCCTTTTTTACCAATTTAACCTCAGAATGCAGTTGGTGACAAATATGTATGTTTACTTCGCAAAATGAAAATTTCTAAGCTACTGGTAGAACTTTTATGGGGGAAGACCTCACTTAGAACTTTAACATAAATTATATGTCTTAATAGCAATTAAGTCAGTTTTGTCATTTTAGAACTGCTAATTTTGTACTCCTTCAAGGGAGAAGGGGCCTTTGTTTTCTAAGATAAAAATATTCAAACTGTTAGGTTTTGTACTCCAGGCCTCAAGGCCTTTGACATCATCTTTCTGTGAGATGCTTTTTGAAGTAAATGTGTTATTAGTACAAGAAAATTATGACTCTTGTAAACAAACAATCACTACTTCTTTCAGTTGCGTCTGTTTGACACATGGTTATGGAGCTGTTAAAGCGCTTAAGTCACTTGAAAAGTCATTGATCCAAAACACAGTATTTTTGGGGAATCTACGAATCATACTGGGTTGTTTATGACAAGCTCTGAAGCAGTCACTGGTAATAACCTGGAAAATTCACAGAGCAAAGGAAAGAATATTATTTTGGGCCGCAGTAGAAGTAGGAGCCCCATCCACAGGGACAGCTTGGGACTAACCTGAAGCTGGACTAAGGGGATCTCCCGTAGGAGTGAGGGGCCCCTATTCCAGCCTGGGGAACTACTGACATAGTGTCTTTGTGACATAGTGTTCATTCTACCTTGCCCTGATGGAATGGCAACTCAAAGAGGAGATGGGAGTATAAAATTGGGTGAGAGGGGAGTACTCAGGGTGGGGAAAGGTGACATTCCAGTATCTCTATCCAACTTTAGAGCAGAGCTGAACATCCGTTTTACACATCAAGCTTCAGGGCAAGACTCTGCTTGAAAGAGTCTTGTTGTTTAGTTGCTAAGTCGTGTTTGAGTCTTTTGCAGCCCCAAGGACTGTATCCCTCCAGGATCCTCTGTCCATGGGATTTCCCAGGCAAGCATACTGGAGTGGGTTACCATTTTCTTTTCCAAGGAATCTTCTCCAGGGATCGAACCCTCATCTCCTGCATTGCAGGCAGATTCTTTACCACTGAGCCACCAGGGAAGGCTACTACTTACAAACAGAAAAATTTTAAACTGATGTTATAGGAAGATTTAGTGATGGGAAAGCAGAAAAATGAAGATGAAGGGAGAACGAAACAAATTCAAAACCAAAAGCCTGATTAACAGGGTCCCAGGAGCATTGTTCCTGAGCAGATGAGGGTAGGATGTGGGAGCCAGGTTAGAGTGTCCCGACAACTTTACTGGTCCTGAGGATAGAATTAATTTGAAAGATAAGGGGCAGGAATAGAAACAAAGACCAAAAAAAAAAAAAAAAAACACAACTTTCTCTTGAATGGAATTTTTCATCCTAGATGTACCAAGCTAAGAATTTAGATTGCTATTTTATCTATTTTTATTTTTAACTTTTCTTAAGAGCATTTATTTTTTGGTCATGGTTAATTTTATGTGTCTCCTTGGCTAGGCTGTGATGCCCTGTTGTTTGGTCATATGCTAGTCTGGATGTTACTGTCAAGGTATTCTGTAAATGGGATTAACATTCACAACCAGTTGACTTTAAGTAAAGCAGAACAGTGTCCATAATATAGATAGGTCTCAGCCAGTTAGTTAAAGGCCTCAAGAGAAGCACAAAAAAAAAGAAAGAAAACTAAGGTTTTCAGAAAAAGAAGAGGAAATTCTGCCTTAGTAATGTAGAAATCCTGCCTGAGTTTCCAGTCTTCAGGCCTGGCCTATAAATTTCAGAGTTGCCAGTCCTCATTACAGACAGATACATAAATAAATATCCTATTGATTCTGTTTCACTGGAGAACCTTAATAGTCATCCCAGGGAGGTTTTGGTCAACATCCTAGTCTTATACTAGAAGAAAGGACATGAATTCAGGGGCCACAGAGCTCAGATACAAACCCAAGCCCTGCCACTCACTAACAAGGTTGTATGTAAGTTATTCAATTTCCTTGATTTCTGATTTCCTCAAAAATTATAAAATAAAAGTCTACAAAATGGAAGTCATGTTATTTGTCTTTCTGGGGTTACTCTTTTGAGCACTAGTTGGGAAAACATGTATGAAAATAGATGATACAAGATTTGGCATTTAGTAGACGATCACAAATACCAAAAACTGTAGATTATCTATTTTATCTACTGTACTGAAAAAGTTCAGACTGCATTACCAGCCATTCAAGTCTGTGAACACCAATCCTTTCTCAGTTCCTATTTATAAACATAGTCAATTAAAAATAGCCTTTAAGGTATATAAAAAATTCCTAATTTGAATTCCACAAAATGATAATGTAGATTATCGAAGCAAAAAAAAAATGGTCCCAGATTCAGAAAAGAATGACAGTCTGCATACTATAACATCTTCTGGGAGATTTGTATTTTACATCAATATGTTAAAGAATGAGAAATTCTGCAGTCTTATTTTAATTGTGTAATCTAAGTATGGTAGTCGTTAGGCCTGTTTACAAATATCCAAGTTTTCCTCCCCATCCCCAGGGACATAGTAAGTTTTCTTTCCTCACATTTGAAATTAAATGTGGTCCTATGATTGCTCTGGACAAAAAAGTGTGAATGAAGGGCCACGCAGCCTTTCTTGGGGGAACCATGAAAGTCACCCTTCCCCCCTTGGCCTCAGCAGAAGCATGACTTAGACAGAGCTTCCATCTGTCTGTCGCTGAGTAACAACAGAGAGCAGCGTCCCCCCTCTGCCAGGGTTCTGGACACGGTTCACATGACTGAGAAATCAATTTTTCGTTGTTCTAAGCCAGATTTTGTGGTTGTTGCTGCAGCATAACTTGGCCTAGCTTGTGTCATACAAGATTTTTTTTGTTGGGAGGGAGGTGGACGGGAAGCCACACTGTAAGAAAATCCTGAAGTATATGACATGTGTTAGTAGTTAAGTTGCAATTAAGAAAACTATTAGAATATTAGTAGAATCTGAAAGGATAGAACAATGTTTTGCAATATCAATACCTATAGGACTACTAATATCAGGAATCCCTATCAGTAACATATTCTGGAAAATGCTGATCCAGGACAGTTTACTGCAATCCTTTCCTTTTCCTGCATGTAAGTTATTGCCAAAACAAGTTACTGGCTAACTATCTAAGTAAACAAATAGATAAATATTCAATAAAATATTAAATTAATGGGAAATAATCATCCAATATTTCTTTCATATGCTATTTATTTTTATGTCTTCTACTATTTACTCAAATTGCAGTACTCTTCCTTCCTTACAGTCTCATTTGTCCTGTCTTATTCTTCTCAGTTGAGTGCAAATAGCACCTTTTCAGTAAAGCCTTACCAGATTCAACCATTCATGATTAATTGCTCATGATTAATTAATTTTGGATTGTACTTCATGTCTAGCATTTACCACCTTCTGCCTAATAATATGGTTAGTTGGCATAAGTATCTCATTCCCATCAGATTCTACTCTCCTTTAAGCTTCATACTTTATCTTATTCATCTTAATATTTTCTATAGGACTTAGCATAGGATTTTACACTTGAACTCAGCATTCACGGAGCAGGATTATGTTAAGTAATGATATATTTATTAATATTAACAACAATACTAAGTAAAAGTTATTCATTTCTATTAAATAAAATAAACTTCTTTAGCATTGGCAATGTGACAGAAACAGTAATTAGATGCTTATACAATTATCAATTTAATTTTCATATTGTATCTATGTGGTGTGTGTGTGCATGTTAAGTCATTTCAGTGGTGTCTGACTCTGTGTGACCCCATGCATTGTAACCCTCCCGGCTCCTCTGTCCATGGGATTCTCCAGGCAATAATACTGAAGCGGGTTGTCATGCTCTCCTCCAGGGGATCTTCCTGACTCAGGCTTTGAACCTGCATCTCTTAACTCTCCTGCATCAGCAGGTGGGTTCTTTTCTACCAGCACCACCTGGGAAGCCAATCTATGTGGTATGTACTGTTATTCTCATTTTATAGACAAGAAAATTGATGCTGAAAGAGATTAAGGAACTTGACCAAGTTCACACATCCAATAAGCTACTTCCATATTCAGCAAATGTCACCTCGCTATCTGTTTCAGGTACAGAAAGTTAGGTATTTACAGTTACACACGCCGTATAGACACTGGCCAGCAATCTGTTTTCCAGTTTAGGGTAGTCAGTCCCATAGTTTGGCAGATTTAGCTTAGAATGACACAAAAATAGGATTTGGGCTGCAGATCAAGAAAAGAGTAGAGAGAAACTGTAAAAGACAAAGGAGCATACTCTGTAGAAACAGATAATAAGGGAGTGATAGCCATCTCTCGCCCCTCCCCTCTCATGAATATGGAAGAGGGGCAAAGAGCAGCAGAAGAGGGAATGGGGCGGGAAGGAGAGGGGACGGGTGTGCTGTGTACTGCACATTGTCCTGGGCCAGAGATGAGGGTGCAGCTCAGTGAGCCCCTGGCTTCAAAGCCTTAGAGATACTGGTGGGGGAAACATTCAAATAGTATCTTTGGATATTCGATATCAAAAGAACTAAGATAAGCTGCAGATTACTTTTTAATAAAAATAGCTTTGGATGTTGTCTTTGTCTCTTATCCTTCTTATTTGCTGTATTCTTTGGAAACCCTGCCATTAGCATTAATTGAAAGAAAGCACCCAGTGTGCTTAAATCTTTGTCAAGGGAAAAAAAAAAGGCTCCACCGATCAAAGAACAAAAATTACGCTCTGATGAAAAAGTAATCCTATTTCTGTGACTTGCCACAAGTGATTTCTTTGTGGACCAAACTGACAATCCCATTCACACATAACAGTTGCTGCTCAATGTTATTGTGTTACAGCAAATGTTTAATGAATGCCTACTGTGTGCTAGCTCAGGTCAAGCATTGTAGGGAACATGAGAACCAAAGAAAAAGTTTCCCTTCCCTCTGAGAGTGTGGAAAGATGAAATGCAGACATCTATACATTTGCGACAGTAGAGGTAGCACAGGATACACTGCTGTTGTTTAGTCACCACGTCATATCTCATCTCTTGTGACCCCATGGACTGTATTTCACAAGGCTCCTCTGTCCGTGGAATTCTCCAGACAAGAATGCAGGAATGGGTTGCCATTTCCTTCTCCAGGGGATCTCCCAGGGATTGAACCTGAGTCCCCTGCATTGGCAGGCAGATTCTTTAACATTGAACCATCTGGAAAGCCCATGGAATACATATAGAATCTCAAAAGAGAGCAGAGTAAGTTGTTCCAAAGTAATGTCGATATAGTTAATGTGGGAAGATCCACAAGAGCAAATACAAAACTGTAAATGAGAGATTATCAGCATGGGCAGAAAAACTTCAGTTTATTAAAAAAAAAAAAAAAAAAAGAAAGAAAGAAAATTAAACTACAAGCCATACGTACAAGAGCCAAGTTATTGGAAAAGACCCCAAGGCTGGGAAAGGAGAAGAGGGCAACAGAGGCTGAGATGGTTGGATGACATCATCACCTCAATGGACATGAGTTTGAGCAAACTCCAGGAGATAGTGAAGGGCAGGGAGGCCTGGCATTCTGCAGTTCATGGGGTTACAAAAAGTCAGACACGGTGTAGGGACTGAACAGCAACAAGCCACTCATGCTACAGAGCAAAATATTGACTCTCCATTCACATCCAAGGTTCTCTCCTATTTCCCACAGAGAGTGCATAGATCTAGGAGGAATAGAGAAAGGGAATTTAGATACATAAGGTAAGCCTTATTAACAAGCATTGCTTCCTCAGGCCCAGTTAATGTCACACTCCAGAATGTATGGCTCTGGGTGACTGACCACATCCTTGTAGTTATCTGGTCAATTAAGATCTTTTTTTAAAGTACTTCCATGCATTCTTTCTATTTCTTCTAGAACTCTTCAGTGTCTACTAGATCTCTGCTGTTTCTGCCCTTTATTATGCCCATTTTTGGATGAAATATTCCCTTGATACTTCCAGTTTTCCTGAAGAGATCTCTAGTCTTTCCCCTTCTGTTGTTTTCCTCAATTTTTGTCCACTGTTCATTGAAGAAGGCTTTTTTTTGTCTCTCCTTGCTATTCTTTGGAACTCTCTGTTCAGTTGGATGGAGAAGGCAATGGCATCCTGCTCCAGTACTCTTGCCTGGAAAACCCCATGGACGGAGGAGCCTGGTAGGCTGCAGTCCATGGGGTTGCTAGGAGTTGGACACGATTGAGTGACTTCACTTTCAATTTTCACTTTCATGCATTGGAGAAGGAAATGGCAACCCACTCCAGTATTCTTGCCCAGAGAATCCCAGGGATGGGGGAGCCTGGTGGGCTGCCGTCTATGGGGTCACACAGAGTCGGACACAACTGGAGAGACTTAGCAGCAGCAGCAGCAGTTCAGTTGGATGCCCCTTTGGAAGGATTGATGCTGAAGCTGAAGCTCCAGTATTTTGGTCACTTGATGCATACAGCTGACTCATTGGGAAAGTCACTGATGCTGGGAAAGATTGAGGGCAAGAGGAAAAGGGGGCATTTGAGTGTGAGATGGTTGATGGTATTATCAGTGCAATGGGCATGAACTTGGGCAAACTCTGAGAGATGGTGAAGGACAGGGAGGTCTGGAGTGCTGCAGTCCATGAGGTTGCAAAGAGTCGGACATGACTGTGCAACTGAACAACAACAAGGTAAGCCTGGGTATGCCTTATCCAAAGTTTGTGAATCTCATTTTATAGATATAGCTTGGTTTCAAGGATATTAGCGAGTCTGTCAGTTATTACACAGATGAACAAGCTGAAATTCAAGCAGAGACCATCAAAGCCCTAAAACTGTTTTGTTTTGTTCATTTTTCTCTACATTACTCAGCTTTTCCTGACATAGTCAGGGAGATGGCTAAGACTGTATGCAGGAAAAACAGAATAGTATACAGCTACTAAGCTGTCCCACCTGGATTCTCATGTTCTCTCTGAGTAGCCCAAAGGGCTCTCACATCTACATGGTAACAGTTTTCTCCTTTGGCCATTTTACCCCAGTAACCCTCCCCTTGCAGCCAAGACTCAGGCCAGAAATGGCACAAGATTGTGTTTGGGACAATCAGTGACCTTTTTCTCTTTTTCATTTTTTGACTCTACTTGACTCCTTCAGAGATGATTGGTCCTTGAACCAAATTGAGTGAGAAGAAGAAAGTCAGTCAAAGTGACAGGCCTTTATAACAGTCAGCTCTATGTCTTAGTAAAAGTCTATCTGTAGATAGAAAATACAGACTAGAAAGAAGACTCAGAACCCCTGGAGTCCCAGCTGTGTCCCTGACCTGGACACCACGAAACACTCCATAAGTACTGTGAATTCCCTCTTTCTTCTTAAGGCAAGCTGGTGGATTTCAGTCAAATAAAAATAATTTGACCCAAGATCTTAGTGGATATTATTGGTGAAGTGAGGATACAATATTGAGAAAAGAAAATCAGCTGATAACCAAAGTGATTTAGAGAAATAGGACAAATGGTGAGATACTGAAAGAGTAACATGGCTTAAGAAGTTATGGTCCAAACACAGAATAAGCATTTTTTTCCACTGCACCTATCACATGATGAAAGCTTTTCTGAGTGGGTAGAGTCATTAGAAAATGTGGCTGTAAGCTATCAATAGTAGATTATTTGTTGTTGTGCTCATAGAGGGTCTCCTCTGGCTTGAGAGGCAGATGGAATAGATGCTTACCACGGCAGCCAACAACATAAATGGTGAAGGGTAGCAGAATATTCCATCCCAAAATACACGGTTTTGGACTAAGGATTATTTTGAGCTGAAGGTAATTTCAAAGGGGTCAAGAAAAGCTCTCTGCCCTCCTTATACTTGCCTAAAAGCAGGACATAATTTTGTAAAGTTTTCTAATCACTCCTTTGAGATATTCCATGTGCTGTCACGTGTATGAGCAATGCACATGTTAATATGCATCTGTTTCTTTTTCCCTGTTGATCTGTTTTATTGTCAATCTAATTCAGAAGACCCCAGGCAGAGATCCTAAAATGGGTAGAGGCAAAGGATTTTAGACAAACTTTGAACCATGGTTGAGAAAAGTATTCAGTTAAGTGGAATGGAGATGAGGTGAGGCAATAAATGAAAAGATGCGTCACAGACTTAAATCTGAAAGTGGGAAGAGATGGGAACTTTTTATTTCATTTCGTTGCTATAAACAATTCAAGATTATTGGGATGGATGGAGGATGGCATATTGTTGGCTGTTCATGTTTATGAAGTCATGTGCTTTACACTTGCCAATTTTTAATGGAATAATGGCATAAGAGCATGGAGGATATACTCGCAGAGAGAATGCTAAATCACTTCAGTCGTGTCCAACTCTGCGAACCTATGAAATGTAGCCCGCCAGGCTCCTCTGTCCGTGGGAATTCTCCAGGCAAGAATACTGGAGTGAGTTACCACGCCCTTCTCCAGGGGATCTTTCTGACCCAAGGATCAAACCTGCATCTCTTATGTCTCCTGCACTGACAGGCAGGTTCTTTACCACCAGTGCCACCTGGGGCTTCCCTGGTGGCTCAGATGGTAAAGTGATAGTGCCTAGGTCCGAATCCCATGTCTGCTACGTTTATCTTTGGAACTGTGAGCCAGTTATTACACCACTCAATACCGCAGTCCCTTATTTATAAAAGTGAGTGTATAACTTAACTTAGTTATCATTATGTCATATAACAAACCTCAAACTCTTCAGCTGAAAACAAAGAGCATTTATTCTTGCTTCAGTTACATTGAGGCAGGGGGTAGATGTTCCCCCTCCCCCGCCACAGGATGGATACTCCAAGACAAAAATAGCAGGACAATGGAGGAAAGAACCTGGGTCCTGCCCAGATTGAAGATAAGAGACCACATATTTCTCATTCTCGAAGTCAGGAGACCTCCCTGACTACACATTCACAGGAAGACTCCTTGGAGGTCCAAAGGGAACTGATGCTAAGTTCCCCTAGGCTTCTTCAGTAGAACCCATCTTGACCAGGAGAGGTGGGTGCACATACAGGAGGATCCTGAGATATAACAGTTACGGACTTTGAACCAGGCAAGTCAAAATGGTTGGCCAAAAGAAACCAAGAAGAAATGCCCCATCACTTATATGATTTAAGCTGCCACAATCATGCGACTCCGTCTCTGAGCCCACCCGTGTGCCTATCCACATGTGTTATAGTCTTTCTCCTCCTAATAAACACTTTATTTATTTCACTACTTTCTGTCTTTGGGAGAATTCTTTATCTGCAAAGCTGAAGAGCCAGGACCTTATCACTAAACCGGGGTCTAGTGGCTAGGATTCAGTGCTGTTACCGCCATGACGCAACCTCGGCCTCTCACTGGAAACTGAAGCCCCCCAGTCTGTGTAGGCCGAGGCCACCTGAGATCAATATGATTCGACTGGATGGGGCTTTTATGGTCTCAAATCCAGTATTTCTTTTGGTTTCAAGTGAACTTGTTTGTGACTCTGGCATTCACACTCTTGAACCAGTGTGCTATGTAGCTTCACAATCGTGTACTATACAGCCTGCAATCCTGTTTTGATTCTTTCACAGATTTTGGATGTGGTCTGTCCCCTTAAGGGCTTCCCGGGTGGCACAGTAGTAAAGAATCCATCTGCCAATGCAGGAAATTCAAGAAGAAATATGGGTTTGATCCCTGGATCAGGAAGATCCTTAGAGTAGGAAATGGCAACCCAGTCCAGTATTCTTGCCTGGAAAATTCCATGGACAGAGGATCTTGGTGGGTTACAGCCCATGGGGTCACAAAGAGTCAGACCCAACTGAGCAGACATGCACACACTCTCTCCTCAAGCAGGCTCTCAGGCTCAGGCATACGGTGGTGATAGGTTTCTAAGCACAAAAGCACAGAAAAGTGCACGGCCTTTGTGTCCTGGACTCAGAACTGCCACGACATCACTCTCATTGCATCCTATTAGCCAATACTAATCACAAGCTCAACTCAAAAAAGACCTCACTGTTAATGGAAGAATCTGCAATGTCATGTTACAAGGGATGTGGTTACAGGGAAGGACTACCTGGTGGGAGGGTATTTAATCTCTCACCTGGGGGATGGCAGTGTCTCCTACACAGTATTATTGTGAGGATTAAATGAGTTCAACACAGTGCCAGTCTGGTTGTCAGAGCTGCATACATTTAAAATTTTATTATTATCCTAATGCCCAAAAGGAACCAAATAGAATAGCACATTATTCACCTTCTTAGCACGAAGCAACAATATTAAAATCATGTTTTTTAAAATTAGATTTTAAAACTTAAGCCAAAGAATGGAGTGATTCTCATTCAGTATTTAAAATTATAGGAGAAGATGAGGTCTAATCTCAAGTTTTTTCCTTACGGCCTGTGTTTTAAAGGCCATATTTTGTCTGATATGAGTATCGGGACCCCCACTTTCTTGTTATTTCCATTTTCATGAAATATCTTTTTCCATCATACTGGTCAAAATAGCCATCATTTAAAAGTCTACAACTAGCAAATGCTTCAGAAGGTGTGGAGAAACAGGAACCTTCCTACACTGTTGATGGGAATGTAAATTGGTGCAGCTACAATGAAGACCAACAGCACAGAGTTTCCTCAAAAAACTAAAACTAGAGTTGTTATATGATCCAGCAATTCCACTCCTGAGCATATATCTAGACAAAATTATAATTTAAAAAGGTATATGCAACCCTATATTCACAACAGCATTATTCACAATAGCCAAGACATGGAAACAACCCAAATGTCCATTGACGCAAGAATGGATAAAGAAAATGTGATACATATATACAATGGAATACTACTTAGCCATAAAAAGAATGAAATAATCTCATTTGCAGCAACATGATTAGAATAGAAATTGTCGTACTGAAAGAAGTCAGAAAGAGAAAGACAAATATCATGGTATCATTCATACATGTAATCTAAAAAATGTACTTATCTATGAAATACTCATAGACATAGAGAACAAATTAATAGTTACCAAGGGTGAGGGACATGGAAGAGGGACAGAATGGGAGTTTAGGATTTGCAAATGCAAGCTATTATATATTGAAAGGATAAACAAAGTCCTACTGTACAGCACAGGGAACTATATTCAATATTCTGTGATAAATTTGAGAAGGTCATGTATACACTGCTATATTCAAAATGAGTAGCCGATAAGAATCTATTGCATAGCACATGGAATTGTACTCAATGTTATGTGCCAGCCTAGATGGGAGGGAGGTTTGGGGGAGAATGGATACATGTATATGTATGGCTGAGTCCCTTTGCTGTTCACCTGAAACTACCACCACATTGTTAATCACTATACAGCAAACAAAATAAAAACGTTAAAGTTTGGAAAAAAGAAAAGAGTATGAAAAAATGTGTGTATATATATGTATGTATGTATAAATGAATCACTTTACTGTATAGCAGAAATTAACATATTATAAATAGACCATGCTTGAATTAAGTAAGTTTTTTAAAATCTCCAGTTCCACTTTTGCATTTGGTTTACAGTGACTTTTGTCAGGATATCACAAATGTCCAGACTTCTGTTTTCTCAGGTGGAAAGGGAGGGGCTTGGACTGAATGATTTTAAGTGTCTCCCAACTGTTAACTGTTGATGAATTCCTGTAAGAATTTTCTCCCCTATTTTATTCCAGCAACTAATGGGAAAGTTTTCCTATTGAATCAATGGCTTTTAACAAGAGAGAATGCCAGAGGGAAATGGATTGCTGAGAAAAACCAAGAATTTAAAGTGTATTGTCAAAAATAAATTGACCTAAAACAATTTTCTTGAAGTCAAATTGTTGGAAAGGATAAATTGGTCAAAAATATCATCTGATATAGATTTTTCATCTTAGTAATTTCAATGCAATTGAAGAAGATTTGTAAGATTTCATGAGCCATTAAGCTTTTTTGTCATTTTTTTCAGAATTTTTGGGGGGAGGGACAAAATTTTTCTTTTCTTCCTCATCCTTAATTTACATACAGGCAATTACATCTGTTCTGCTCATTTGTCCAAAAGGTAATTGTTTTAAAATCAATGTTTTCAATCACCAGTTAACATTATTTTGTAATTTTTTGAATTGGTGTAATTTTCATAACTTTTAGTCATACTTTTAATAAAAATTTTACTAGCTATGTAATTTTGCTCATTAAAATGGTTAGATTCATTTTTAACCAGTGATGTTAACTTCATTTACTTAACCCTATTTTGTGTTTTATTTTGGTTGAACATTTCTTGTTCATTTCAGGGAATTTTACAGAGAAGTGTTTTTACTGTTCAGTGTTACTGTCAGAATTGAGGCTATAATGAAAAACATACAGTCACAATGTGGCTTCTCACATTAAGCTTAGGTTTAAACTTGTCAACCTAACAATGTATGGAAAAATTCCTGATAGCAGATGACTCTGAACCACTGATATTTTCACTAAAGAAGGGGAAGATAAAAACTTTATGCCAGATTTTCTGACTCAGCGAATCCTTACATTATTTTGCTAATGGAAAGACTTGAAGATAGAAATGAAAAATACAGAACGTTCGAAGTAATCGTAGTGATTAACAAACTTCAACAATTTCCAATGACTTCATTCTTCACAACCACCTTTTATCACATCATGTCTTTAATTCTGAAGATTCCTAAGAATATACACTAATCATAAGACTAATTAAAACAGATGTTAGTTTGTTTCTGGTGAGTTTGTACAAAACCATAAAAGTATTGCTAAATAAGCAAGTGTGATGGGATGAAAGTCTATCATAAGTTTAAAATAAAAGTTCAAAGAACTGGAGAAAAACAGCTGAAATTCTGAAAAATGAAAAAATAAAGCATTGATATTCTAAACACCTTCTCCAATGCTTCAACATTAATAACACATAATGCTGTGTATCACTATTTCTGTTCGCTTGCAGTCTATTTGGTTGAAAACAATTTGCCTAAAACCAATCTGGTAACAAAATATTACAAAAGAAGAGTCATATTAATTGTTGTTACCAGTTTGGTTTTAGGCAAATTGTTTTCAACCAAATAGACTGCAAGCGAACAGAAATAGTGATACACAGCAAGACACTTTAAGTGTGGCTAGGGCCAGTACAGGTGCTACTTTCAACAATACAGAATTTGATCTGGATTTTTTGACAGTCTCTTCCCAGTGCCTCAAATTCTTCTCCTCTGATTCATAGCCTTTCTTTCCTGTTCTGATTTCCCTGTATCTTTCTGATCTTGGGATTCTGATCCCTCACTTCTGCCTTAATTTACATCTACTGAGAGCTAGTTCTCAGCTTTCTTTCATCCTTTTGTATGCTAACTCCTTTTCCTTTTAGAGGAACTAAAATGGGTTAAGATGCTCAGCAAGACTTCTCCTGGTTATTGCTAGTAACCCTCTCTCTATGTGAGACTGTTGTCTCAGGGGTTCCTTTAGTTCCCTCTGACTCCTGTAATCAAACAAGGATCTAGGGTTCAGTTCAGTTCAGTCACTCAGCCGTGTCTGACTCTTTGAGACCCCATGGACTGCAGCATGCCAGGCTTCCCTGTCAATCATCAACTCCCAGAGCTTGCTCAAACTCATGTCCATTGAGTCAGTGATGCCATCCAACCATCTCATCTTCCNTCAGTCACTCAGCCGTGTCTGACTCTTTGAGACCCCATGGACTGCAGCATGCCAGGCTTCCCTGTCAATCATCAACTCCCAGAGCTTGCTCAAACTCATGTCCATTGAGTCAGTGATGCCATCCAACCATCTCATCTTCCATCGTGTCCATCTCCTCCTGCTTCCGTCTTTCCTATTATCAGGGTCTTTTCCAATGAGTCAGTTCTTCGCATCAGGTAGCCAAAGTATCGGAGTTTCAGTTTCAATATCAGTCCTTCCAGTGAATATTAAGGGCTTATTTCCTTTAGAATTGATCAGTTTGATCTCCTTGCAGTCCAAGGGACTCTCAAGTGTTCTCCAACACCACAGTTCAAAAGCATCAATTCTGCCGCGCTCATCTTTCTGTATAGCTCAACTCTTGCATCCATACATGACTACTGGAAAAACCACAGCTTTGACTAGACAGACCTTTGTCTGCAAAGTAACTTCTCTGTTTTTCAATATGCTGTTTAGGTTGGTCATAGCTTTTCTTCCAAGGAACAAGTGTCTTTGACTCCAAGATATGTTCCCAGATTCCTGTGGGCTGACATTCTTACACTTTCCCCACAGGGTGAGCCAACTAGCAGACAAACCTATATTAGATGAAACATCCTTCATGATCATACCTTATTGGACATGAGTAAGCTCTTGAAAGAACTGGATCAGATTTCTAGAATTTTAAAGACTTTTTAAATGGCTAAAAATGTACTATAAAGTCAGATGCTAAGGAGAAGAAGGCATTTTCCATTATGTCAACCAGTAAATCAGAGAAAGCCAGGGTTTTTAATTTTTTTTTTTAACCATAGAAAGGTATTAAATTCCTTATTAAGCTGTATTCTTTCACCAAAATCAATGATGAACAGTTTGACATTTATTGTTACCCACCGGAGGCTGATTCTCATCCAATAGTACGTGGTATGTGCCCATAACTTAGCAACTTTTTCTGCTTTAATAAATCTATGCACAGATTTGTTACCAGACAATTTAATTATCTACAATTGTTTATATCCTTTTTTTAATTGCAACAAAATTCAAAGAATAGAAAATTTATCATTTTAACCATTTTAAGTGTACAATTCAGTAGCGTTAAGTACATTCACATTGTTATGGAGCCAACCTCCAGAACTCTTATCATGTTGCAAAATGGAAACTTCATACCCATTAAACAGCAACTCCCTGTCCTCCCCATCCACCAACCCTGGCAACACCATTTTACTTTCTGCCTCTATGAATTTGACTGCTCTATGTAACTTATATAAGTGGGAGCATTCAGTCTTTATTTTTGACTGGCTTATTTCACTTAGCATAATGTTCTTAAGGTTCTTCCATGTTGTACCATGTCAGAATCCCCTTCCATTTTAAGGCTGAATAATATTCCATTGTTTGTATATACTGATATTATACCACATTTTGTTTATCCTTTTATCTGTCAATAGATACAGGTTTCTTTTGGCTATTGTGAATAATGCTGCTATGAACTTGGTATACAAATAGAAAGTAAGTTTTTAAATAGAGAGAATAAAAAATGCACAAAAAACTAGAAACAATAGACAAAGAGAGATTTCTTATACCTTTTCTGTTCCTGATTCTCATTATCTATTAAGATCCACATGCACTGCTGTTTTTGGTTATATAAGTCACCACTGTATCCTTACACAGTAAAATTTCCTTTTTAGTTTAAGATGGCTAAGGCTACTTTCTGTTATTGACAGCCAAAAGGTCCTGACTAATATATGAAGACAAGTTAAAGTCATGAAAACCATCCCTTTTATTCTGTAAATAAGAAATAGGAGAAAGTTTCAGTTTCGACAAAGGAATTAAAAACTCCAAGTATCAGTATGAGTCAAAACATCTGAGAACTTCCAGACCTTTAGCAAACAACTGAGAAATAGAGGAAACATTTCTAGATGAAACCTAGGATGGAAGGTCACTGAAATTTTAGATTTGATTATTAGTTTTTGTTGTGTTTTTGTTTTAATGTTTTTGCTGTCTCTCTACAGAGCCTGAATGGTCCAAAATGGATGCAATTCTCTGTGAATAGTCCAAAATGGATGGAATTCTCTGTGAATAGTTTGTCTTTCATGAGCTTCACAGATAAATGAGCCATCAAGGGAAAAATAGATAATGTTATCACTTTATCAAGTTCAAAATATCTCTCCCAAATATTTATTGTATGCCTCAACATTTTTCAGTCTTTTAGTTTCATGGATTTTGAAATTGCTTCTATAAAAGTTAAGATAATAATACATATCGCTAGTGTGCATGGTGTCTAAAAGACAGAGGCTCTCATCTCACATCTCATAGAAACAGTTGAAACAAAAACAAATTCTAACATAGACTTTTCCTTAGTCCTGCCTAAGGATAGCTGCATTAGCTTGGAAATTTCATTGAGCCTGAAAAATGCTGAGTGATGTTCTCTTCCCCCAAAATGGCAGTGAATATTCTTCTTCAAAAGAAAATTAATTTCTATATTTATTTGGCACAGTCTTCTACCCATTTTCTTCAAGGTAATTTCAGTGTGCATACCTTAACAGCCAGCCCCCATGAAACCCTTTGTGTTTCTCTCTTCCTTTCCCATCACTCTTCTCACTAATTTTCTCAGGTGACCTGCTTCTTTTTCTCATCATACTTTGGACATGTATTTTCTTTAGCTTTTCTTTCTTCTCCTTTTCTTTTTAATAGTGTTTGGATAGTTTCCTTTTAGAGACTTGATTTCTAAGAGACAGTGCTAACAAAAGTATATATGATAAAGAGGGGAAAGAGATAATTTCAATATTTCTAAGTGCTCACACTGGTATTCTCCCTCTGTTCTGAGGCATAGCAGCCTGAATTCATGCCATGTCTAGAATTTTGTATTGAGAAAGTATAAAGACCTATAGAATATCTTCCTACAAGCCTCCCTGAGAAGTCTACACATCAGCATAATTGAGCAGCCGATTCATATGTTAGAAAAGAAATTAGCATTTAAGTAATTTAAACAACTAGGAGGACTAGACCCTTGCCAACTTTCTTCAAGTTGGACTTTGACTAAACTTTTTCTATTAAATCAATGTTGGAAAATACAATAATAAAATCTTCTGTTAAGTGACTTTCCCCAAAAATACCCACTAACAAATTATCAAGTTTAAATCTACCTTTGGCTTTATACAGTTTACTTTATTCAACAATAAAATGTCCTACTTAGTTATACATATATATGTGTGTGTGTGTGTGTGTGTGTGTGTGTGTGTGT
>SJYX01007424.1:189070-205386 GCA_006410675.1 Oreotragus oreotragus
GATGCCATGATCTTCGTTGTCTGAATGTTGAACTTTAAGCCAACTTTTTCTCTCCTCTTTCACTTTCATTAAAAGGCTTTTTAGCTCCTCTTCACTTTCTGCCATAAGGGTGGTGTCATCTGCATATCTGAGGTTATTGATATTTCTCCTGGCAATCTTGATTCCAGCTTGTGTTTCTTCCAGTCTAGTGTTTCTTATGATGTACTCTGCATATAAGTTAAATAAGCAGGGTGACAATATACAGCCTTGACATACTCCTTTTCCTATTTGGAACCAGTCTGTTGTTCCATGTCCATTTCTAACTGTTACTTCCTGACCTGCATACAGATTTCTCAAGAGGCAGGTTAGGTGGTCTGGTATTCCCATCTCTTTCAGAATTTTCCATAGTTTACTGTGATCCACACAGTCAAAGGCTTTGGCATAGTCAATAAAGCAGAAATAGATGTTTTTCTGGAACTCTCTTGCTTTTTCCATGATCCAGCGGATGTTGGCAATTTGATCTCTGGTTCCTCTGCCTTTTCTAAAACCAGCTTGAACATCAGGGAGTTCAAGGTTCATGTATTGCTGAAGCCTGGCTTGGAGAATTTTGAGCATTACTTTACTAGCCCTGAATTGCAGGCAGATTCTTTTACCAGCTGAGCCACTAGGGAAGCCCCAGAATATTGGAGTGGGTAGCCTATCCCTTCTCCAGCTTATCTTCCCAACCCAAGAATCGAACTAGAGTCTCCTGAATTGCAGGCAGATTCTTTACCAACTAAGCTATCATAATAAAGTTATTCATAATAAAATTATACAAGAAACTTGTTAAAGAAAAATATCTTAATAGTAACTAGTGAAAAAACATACATTACATATTGAGAAAGAAAAGGATAATGGCAATTTTCTCAACAGAAATAATGCAAAAATGAGGAAAGTATAACATCATTAAAATATTCATAGAAAAAAGAAACCTGTCAACCAAGAATTCTCTACTTAGGAAGAAAATAACTGTCAGAAACGAACATGAAAAAGAGGTCTTTTTAGCCATACAAAAGATTTATCACTATTAAGGTACTACCAAAAAAAAATGTTAAAGAAAGTATTTTAGGAAGAAAAATAATAACATCAGTTTAAAATGTTGATATATACAAAAGAATGAAGAACACCAGTAATAATAACTACATGAATAAATGTACAAGTTTGTTTCTTAATATTTAAATCTCTTTTAAAGATTAATATGAAAGCAAAAATAGTAACATTGCTTTGAAAGTTTATAACAAGTATTAATAAACTATTAACATAATTAATTAGTGGTAGCATACAACAGCATAGGGGAATAGTAGCTCAGGGTAAATAGAAGTATGCTGTTATAAATTCTTAGGCATGAAGTATAATTCTTAAGCATGAAGTGAGATGAAGTATAATCTCACTTGTAGGTATATTAAAGATATGTGACACAGAGTTATGACTATAAGCCAACATAGGGGATAAAATAAAATAAAGATATTCATTTCTAAAAGGAAGCTGAAAATGAAAAAAATAAATAACAAAGGGAACAAATAAAAATCAAATAGTACACAATAAATTTAAACCTAACCATATCAATAACCACATTACAATAGTCAAGTTAAAAGGCAGAAAAAAAAAATGAAGAGAAGGGAATACTTCCCAACTCACTCAATGAGGACAGTATTATTCTGATAGCAAACTCAGACAAAAACATTAGAAAAAATTGCAAAGCAATATTTCTTTTGAGGGGCTTTTCAGGTGGCTCAGTGATAAAGAATCCACCTGCCAATGCAGAAGATGCAGGTTGAAGCCCTGGACTGAAAAGATCCCCTCGAGAGGGAAATGGCACTCCATCACTCTAGTATTCTTGCGTGGGAAAGCCCATGGACAGAATAGCCTTGTGGGCTACAGTCCATAGGATCACAAAGAATTGGATATGACTTAATGATTGAGCAAGTACATCTGCATTTCTTTTGAATAAAGTTTTAGTAAATCAAATTATAAAATGCATAAAAAGGAATTATGGGGTTAATGCCAGGAAAGCAAGTTTTATTTAATATCAATAATCAATGTAATTCTCCACATTAATAAATTTAAAAGGTAAAATCAGGGACTTCCCTGGTGGTCCACGGGCTAAGACCCCGAGCTTCCAAATCAGGCAGCTCAAGTTCAACCCCTGGTCACAGAACTAGATCCCATATGCTGCAGCTAAGAGTTTGCATGCTGCAACCAAGACCTGGCAAAGCCAAATAAATAAATATTTTTCAAAAAGTAAAACAACGTGGTCATTATAGATGAGGAAAAATCATTTAACTACACCAAGGAAACATACCTAATAAACGGTATCAGCAAACTAAGAATCGAGTAATGCTTTTTAAAACTTTTTGAAGAACAAAAGCATACTGTTAACTTCATACTTATTGCTGAAAGATAAAATGATTTCTCCCTAAAATCAGAAACCAGACAAGGTTATCCACTCTCAATACTTCTATTCAACAAGGAGTTGGTAGTGGAATAAGGTAAGAAAAGAAGATTGAAAAGAAGATCAGAAAGGAGGATAAAAGCTGTCCTTGTTTATAGATGACACCAGAAAATATTATGTTGGAAATACTATGTTCCAATACTAGTTTGAAAATACTATGAGATTTGCATCTAAGCTGCTAGAACTAATAAGTGAGTTTGATGATTTTGGAGTCTACAAGATCAAACTAAAATATCATTTATAACTATCAGAAATTAAAAATAAGATATTATTTACTAATATAACATTATAAACATACTAAGGGATAAATCTGACAATAAAATATGCACCATTTGACAGTGGAAACTACAAAACTTTTCAAAAATAAATTAAAAATCTAAATAAATGTTTATGGATCAGAAGTTTCAGTATTAGCATGACACTGTGCCTGTGTGCTCAGTTGCTTCAGTCCTGTTCGACTCTGTGGAACCCTATGGACTGTAGCCCCTCGGGTTCCTCTGTCCATGAGATTCTCTTGGCAAGAATACTGGAGTGGGTTGCTATGCCCTCCCCTAGGGGATCTTCCCAACCCCGGGGATCAAGCCCCGCATCTTTTATGTCTCCTGCTTGTCAGGGGGGTTCCTTACCACTAACGCCACCTGGGAAGCCCTAGCATGATATTAAGTCCCTCCAAAATGATCTCAAAATTCAAAGTATCCTTTGCACTATAGAAGGATATCTTTTTTTAGAACTCGAGAAACTGATTCTATAAATCATATTAAAGTGTAAATGAGTTATGATAGATAAAACATCTTTGAAAAAGAACTACATTAGAGAGTTAACACTATCTGATTTCAAGACTTATAAAGTATTACAGTAACAAAAACAGTATGGTATCAGTGGCACAAGAAACAAATATATGAAACACAATTGAGAATATAGAAATAGACCCACACAGAGATGAACAGCTTATTTCTGACAAAAATATTTGATACAACAGAAATTCAGTGGAAAGGGGATACTGTTTTCCACAAATGATGCTGTCATTAGTGGTTATCCACACTAAATAAATAAATAAGGGCTTCACGTAGAAAGTACTCCTTTTTGGTCAAACTTCGTTCACTCAGCCTATCACTGAGTAGTATTGCAAGATTATACCATGATTGCAAGGTTGTACCATGATTTGTTTGCCCATCCATTTTTTGATGGATATTAGACTTCTTTATTCATGTACAAGTCATTGTAATGACATATACCTTCTTTTCTCTTGGATGACTACTATGGACTAGGATAACTGGGGGGTAAGGAATGGGGAGAGATAAATTGGGAGATTGGGGTTGATATATACACACTACTATAAATAAAATAGATATTTTATTTATAGGACCTACCATACAGCACAGGGAGCTTTACTCAATACCCTATAATGACCTATGTAGGAAAAGAATCTAAAAAAGAGTGGAGGGACTTCCCTGGGGGTCCAGTGGTTAAGAATCTGCCTTCTAATACAGGGGACATGAGTTCGATTCCTGGTCCAGAAACTAAGATCCCACGCGCCTCAGGGCAATTAAACTCATGCACCACAGGGAGTGAGCCCATGTGCCTGAGGACCTGTGCTCCATAACGAGAGAAGCCTGCACAGCGAGCAGCCTGCGCACCTCAGCTGGAGAGGAGCCTCCGCTGGTGGCAACCAGAGGAAAGCTGAAGCTATGAAGAGCCTCATGTTCATCTGACTAGCTGTTGGTTCCAGAGTCTTTGAATTCCTCTCTTGTCCTTGTTTTTCTCTCCTTTGTTGACCTTGGAGTTCACCAAGAACTTCTTCTTAGAGAGAATCTGTGTCTTATAGCTCTATCATTCTCTAAGCCACAGTTACACTGCAGCCTTATTTTGAGTGGTGGGAAGGTATAGAAGGGAAGCATTCTGTAATTTTGTGATAAAATCTCAGTTGGCCTATGTCCTTGGGTTGTGATACCGTTGTTTCTTAGACATTTTTCCCTTCCTAATTTAGACAAGAGGGCTGCAGTGGGCTAGCATGAAAAAAAAAAAAAAATCCCTTCCTTCCAGTGGGATGATGCTCTGGTGAAGTCTATTCCTTGAAAAATAACTCTTTGTATATATTATACAAGTGTTACTCAAACCTGCCGAGTCACAAGGAGATTTTCAGATCTTCAGTGTGAGAAGTGTGAGAACTCGATAGGGTCTCAGGAAGTAAAACCCATGAAAAAAATGTGGGGCTTCCCAAATACTGTGATCCCCAGGAATGTATTATTCTCATGCTTGTCCACACTTAACCTCCAACAGTTTGTCAAAATACTGTTCCAGTGGCTTCTGCTCCCAGTAGAGAAATCTCAGCTCTAATTCTCTAATTTTACCTATCTTACCAAGTTTCAAGGTTGTAATATTCCCTGAGACCTCATATCTTTGATGTATCAATAAAAGTCATTAATTTTTATTTTGTTCAACCTCTTCTTTTAAGAATGGGAGTGACTACTTCTAACCTCTTTACATATTTGAATAGATTGTGGAAGTTTATACAGGGTAATATTTTTCAAAACAGTGT
Organism: Oreotragus oreotragus; assembly: GCA_006410675.1. NCBI lineage: Eukaryota > Metazoa > Chordata > Mammalia > Artiodactyla > Bovidae > Oreotragus > Oreotragus oreotragus. Next base: position 194,080 of record SJYX01007424.1, read on the forward strand.
TCTAGAAGAAATAAGAAAATAAATCCTTATACTACTGGGCATTGTATCATGTCCATTATATATGGTCTCATTTAAAGGATACAACAATTCTGTGAGATAGTTGTCAGAAGATCTAGTTTCCAACACTGTATGCTTCTCACTAATTCACATAGCCTCATGTTTCAGAAACCTCGGTCTTTCACATCTAAATGGGAAAAAATGAAGGAAAATATTTTATTCAACAGAAAAATTTTGTTCAGCAGGATTAAACTGTTTTAATTACTGATGCACTCTTTGACAAGCAGACTCCATGCTGAGAAAAGGCCTTGAGGCTTCAATCAAACCCTCTTTTTTCCTCTATTTTGTCTTTAAATGAATTACATCTTATGCTTACACCTCTGGAATAAGGATAGGACATTTTCCTAAAAAGTGAAATGGCAGTTTATTTTCCAAAAAGATCAATGCTGAACAACCAGCAAAACTTGCTATTTTAGAAATAAATTTCAAAGAGAGGCACTTGATAGGACAATTTCTAGGTCAGAGGGAACTTCAACAACACACAAGAACTGTAAAAAAAATTTTGCAACATATGGCACTGTATTTTCTTCAGGAAAGCAAGCCTCCTGGGACCCAATTCTTTGATGCTAATCACAGCAGTAATTAGAGATGATGCTGGTTGGCATTCATGACTGCTCTCCATGTTGAGTGCAAATACACAACAGAGTAGCTCCCCTCTTCCACTCAGCCAGGTCCTGACAAGTTCATCTCTTAGACTGGTTTCACTACTGCTGACTCCAGAGATATGTCACACACATTTTTAAGATGAAATCTGAGAGCTGCTTATTTGAAGGCACTTGAAAGCTTCTCTTTAATTGTTCTTACCTACCCTTTAAATAATAGTTCTGAGGTCTGAGGAAAGCAAAGTAAGTAGGAGGTTGTCCTACAGTGATAAAGAACCCATCTGCCAATGCAGGATACACACGAGATGTGGGTTTGATCCCTGAGTCAGGAAGATACACTGGAAAAGAAAATGGCAACCACTCTGGTATTCTTGCCTGGAAAATTCCTTGGACAGAGGAGCCTGGTAGGCTAAAGTCCATGGGGCCACAAAAGGTCAGACATGAGTGAGCACACACTCACACACCCTAAAGCAAATGTGAGCATGTACAATTAAGCTAATCAAGTAAGCATTTAAGTAAGACAAGGAACATAGAGCCCCGCCAAATTTTTTACCATCAGGTTTATGTAAATTGCATCACAAATTTAAGACACAGCATGAAATAAACCTACACTGTGTCCAGGCTATTCATGAATGCAACAGAAAGATTTTAATCAAGAGAATGTGGACAGTGTGGATGGCAGAATTTTGTTTTGTAAATACAGAGGCTGGTCTAAGGAGGCTGATAGCACAACATGTGGAGATCAATCAGGAATAAGGAAACAATCAGGGGCAACTTCTCCAATATTTCTAACAGAGAATGAGAGCAAGGAGATGAAGTGATATTAGATGACAAAGTTTTCTATTTTTAATTATAAGGTTTACTTGTAGTAATTTCTTTTAGAGACCTGTACTCTTCTTACCACTGTCGTTATTTGTCTGGGAGAAAGTTAAGGTTGCTCTCAGTTTTACATGGAAAGCTGGAGCTGCAGAAAGTCTCCATGCTTAATGCAACTCAGCCCAGCAAGTCATGGGGAAGTTCACCAGGAGGGCAGCAAAGAAGATTCAGGGGACACTCTGGCCAATGGGTTGAGCAGTCTTCTAGGAACAGGACCAAGAACACAAGCAAAACAGAGCCCTGTTGGATTGATTGTTTGGGAAAAGCTGCCGGGTGGACAGACTAAATGCTACTAGGAAGGACAAAGCCTTATGGGAAAGGTGTACATCAAAACTTCGAAAGGTCGCCTGTTTTTGTTTTTGTTTTCCTTTGAAGAAGTCAAGCTTCTAACATTTAGAGAAGTTGAAATTTTAACCAGGTTAAACACACTTTGGCTCTTTTCTCTCTTTACTATAACTGGGCTTCCCTGGTGGCTCAGAGGTTAAAGCGTCTGCCTGGAATGCAGGAGACCTGAGTTCGATCCCTGTGTCGGGAAGATCCCCTGGAGAAGGAAATGGCAACCCACTCCAGTACTCTTGCCTGGAGAATCCCATGGAGGAAGGAGCCTGGTGGGCTACAGTCCATGGGGTCGCAAAGAGTCGGACACGACTGAGCGACTTCTTCTAACTAGGCATTTATAAATAGCATCAAAACAAAATAAGTTCACGACAGATTTTCTGAAATATCTCTTATTATGGATGTTTTTCAGAAGGCTGATTATATTGAAGCCAAAAATGTACTCAAGTTGATTCTTGACTATATGTGCTAACATAGGAGAAAGTGCCAAATAATGTAAACTATAGAAATGCCTTCTATGATGTTTCTCCAGAATATGTATTTTCATAATGTTGCATCATCTCCCTTTTAAAACCTCTTTAATTCTTCCAATCACCTATAAGGTCAAGTCTAAAATCCCTAGCGTGCCCTTTCTCATGTGCTTCCACAAGTTTCTGTCCCACAATCATACTAAATTATTTGCCATTCCTTTTAGCTCTGTAGCTTTCATTTCTGTGAGCTAAAGTGTGACTGAAATTCCCCACTCCCTTTTTCTACTTGGCCAAATTTTACTCTTTCATCCATAATAACCAGCTTCTCCACTGTAAATATTTTTCCTCCCTCTGGTTGAACTCGCTGGAGATATGAATCATTTATACTCTATATTCTTTGAGAGGTTGGTCCATACCTTTGTCTCAGGACTCACAGCACCTCATCCAGATATAAGCATGAGTTACTTGAGGCCAGGAACCAGTCAGAATTCCTAGGGATCCCAAAGAGCAGCATAATGAATGGTAAATGAGCAAGCAACTGAGTTAGAAAGAGAAAAGGTGGACCAGAAGGTTGCAAGACGAAATATACGCTGGGATGTATCTTTTACAAGAGATAATCCACTCAGTATAGATCTCCCCAGAATGAATTTATAACTCAGATTTAATATTTGTGTTTTCACCTCCCTTTGCCCCAGATTCACAGAGACTAGAGAAGACATTTATTTGACAGCTATCCTTCTCAAACAGGAGACCTGGGTTTGACCCCTGGGTTGAGAAGATCTTCTGGAGGAGGGCATGGCAACCCACCCTAGTCTTGCTTGGAGAATCCATGGACAGAAGAGCTTGGTGGGCTGCAGTTCACGGGGTCGCAGAGAGTCACACATGAATGAGAGACTAAGAACGGCACAGCACTTCCCAAACAGAGTTCAATTTTCAACACACTTGACAAGTGACTTCTGGGGAGGAGAATTCACTGTCTCACAGAGAAAATCATTCCATTCTCAAAAGCTTATAGTTTTTAGAGAGCTTTTCTTTGTTCCAAATATCAAACCAAAATCTTTATCTATATTAATCTAGCTCTTCTCCCCCAGTCTGGGAGTAAGAACTTTCTTTGACAGCCATAAATAGTAAAGTGAACATAAGTTCACACACACAAAAAATCATTATTTTAAATATCACAATATTTGATATCTGAGATCTGAGGGAAGTTACCTATGTTTTCTGAGACTCAGATTTTTTTGTTTGTTTGGACTTCCCTGGCTCAGACAGTAAAGTATGCTACAATGTGGGAGACCTGGGTTCGATCCCTGGGTCAGGAAGATTCCCTGGAAAAGGAAATGGCAACCCACTCCACTCTTGCTTGGAGAATCCATGGACAGAAGAGCTTGGTGGGCTGCAGTTCATGGGGTCGCAAAGAGTTGGACACGACTGAGAGACTTCACTTTCTTTCTGTTTCTTTTAACAAATATTTCAGCAAAACCATTATAGCCTCAATCTCACAGGGTTATGCTGAAATGAAGCAATGAAATGTAATGCAGTTAAAAAGAGTTATTATGACATTGTTGTTATTATCCTTTAAATATTCCTATTATACTCCCTTCTCTCTCTCCTGATTCTTTCACCTGTTAATCATTTACAGTTTTCTCCAACATCCTGACTGCTGTCTTGCTGATTCAGTCCAGATTGTCAAAGTCCCTCAGTACTGGTGTCCAGAACAGTACACACTGTAACAAATGAGGAATCACCATTCCATAGTGAGACATTCCTAGTGAGACACCAGTTGCTCTTCCACTAGAGCAACAATATTTGTGTTAGTTTTTTCCTGGCAGCTCCATAACACTTTTGATTTATGTTGAGTTTGCATGCATGTGTGCGAAGTTGCTTCAGTCATGTCCAACTCTTTGCAACCCCACCGGCTATAGCCCACCTGGCTATAGAATTATCTGTCCATGGAATTATCCAGGCAAGAATACTGGAGTGAGTTGCCATGCCCTCTTCCAGGGTATCTTCCTTACCCAGGGATCAAACCCGTGTCTCCTGTGGTTCCTTCATTGCAGGGTGATTCTTTAGAGCTGAGCCATCAGGGAAGCCCCATTTTGTGTTTACAGTTAACTAAATCTCCTTGGTTATTTGTGAGTGAAATACTCTCATCCATATCTCTACTACTCTAATCTTACACAATCATTCATTTTGAACAAGTGTGCCAGCTTTAAATCTTAACCTAATTACATTTCTTTCCCTTTGTTAACTTTCACAAAGTACAACAGAACATTAGCAATCATTTTATGCTTTGTGTGAGAATATAAAATATAAAGTAAAGACAATAAAATTTTGACCTGGGTTGTAGAAAGGATTCAACAGAAAATATATAAAATTGCAAGCATATTACCTAGAACATAGGGAGTGCTCAATAAAATATACTTTCACTTTACATGATATTAAAATTTGATAGTCAACATCTTATGTATTCTAGGATACTGTCCAGGTAGACTACTTTTCAGTATTAAAAATAAAACAGAAATCAGTCAGCTATTAATATTGTTCAGGTATGGCTTTATAATCAGCTATGAATCCATTTAAGTATGCTATTATATATACTTCCTGATTACCTTATGCTGATACTAAAATGGGCTGAAACATTAAGGGTCTCTTACATTGATTGCTCTGTGTGTGTGTGTGTGTGTGTGTGTGTGTGTGTGTATGCTCACCAAATGACTGTCTATGGCTACAAGCATAGGACGAGTGCATTCCTGGAAAGAACTAGTTTTTAACAGGTTTCTCTCCTCTCTGCAGGGCCCTGTTTTCTCAAGGTGTTTAACCTGTACTGCTTTTCCATAAGGTACTGCCTAGAGCTACATATTCTAAGTCTGCTAAAACATTAGCAAAAGATTCAAGTTGTACTCTCCTGTAAATATTTTCATTCTAATAAAAGACAATTAATCGTTCATAATTTAAAAGAATGACCATATCTGATAAGATTCCAAGTGGCTGAATTTGGTGAATTCTTCCTAGCCATATCCAAAAGATCGCCATGAATTTAGCAGTCCACTGACAAAGTAGGTATAGTAGACTGTCTACCATGTTAATTTACACATTTTACGAATGTCTACTTGGGACATTTCTGGTGATCCAGTGGTTAAGACTCTTCACTTTCACTGTAGAGGGCACGAGTTCAATCCCTGTTCAGGGAATTAAGATCCTGAATGCCACCCTGTGTAGCCAAAGAAATAAACAAACACCAATTGTTTATTTATAGCACATTCCATGTGCCAAATACTAAAGATGACCCAATGATGACCAAAACAGATACGGTCCCTCCCTTCATGATACTCCCAGCCTATTGAGGAAGTTAGGCAACAAACGAATTAGCCCAAAGTAACACCCTGTAGGTAGCCCATACCTTGTAGGACATTTTAAGGTATTAGCTTAGTTTAGTTTGGTTTTTTTTTTTAGTCCCCTTTTTTGCTTATCAGTGTTCAGAGCAATTAATGATAGGAACAAAAAGCTAGAACTAAGCTAACATGCTGTTCTCTTCCTAGGTTTTATTTCCAAATGTCAAAAGTAATCGAGGAAATTATGCTAGGTATTCTCACAGGGAAGAGGAAAGGATGTGTCTCTGGGAAAAGAAGGAGGGAAAGTCTATGTGAATAAAAGCAGTAGCAGAAGATAGAAGGAGAGAAGACTACAGGCTCCAGAAGGAGTAAAGACGGGAACCTCCTCCTGGCAACACCATGGGAAGAAAGCTGGTCCTCAAAGAGAAGAGACCACTGAGTCATCATACCTGTGGAATGGATCTGGAGGAGTCTTGAGCCACAATGACAGTACCTGCAGAGTATCCTGGATCTTTTCATTAACCTGAAGGGGAAAGGCCCCAAGATTGACTGAGTTTAAATCCACTTTATCCTAGGAAGAAAACACATTGAATTTAAGTGCATACCTCAGGTATACTTGAGTTCTTTTAACAAAATTAATAATTATTTAATCGGGGAAGGCAATAGCACCCCACCCCAGTACTCTTGCCTGGAAAATCCAATGGACGGAGTAGCCTGGTGGGCTGCAGTCCATGGAGTCGCTATGAATAAAATAGATAGGGTAGGCTAGATGACCTAATGTATGTAAAGTGTCTAAAATTATACTGGTACATGATAAATTCTCAATAAATGTACTAATTAATATTGAAAATGGCACAGGGAAACATTAGTTAAATTTTATACAATATTGTGGGTATATGAGAGATGACTATCAGAATTTTGAAGAGCCCTAAATGTTGAAGCTGAAACTCCAATACTTTGGCCACCGAATGCAAAGAACTGACTCATTGGAAAAGACCCTGATGCTGGGAAAGATTGAAGAAGGAGGAGAAGGGGACAACAGACGATGAGATGGTTGGATGGCATCACTGACTCAATGGACATGAGTTTGAGTAAACTCCAGGAGTTGGTGATGTACAGGGAGGCCTGGCATGCTGCAGTCCATGGGGTTGTAGAGTCAAACACAACTGAATGACTGAACTGAACTGATTGAAATGCAAAAACACTTTTTGACCAAAAATTTGTCTGCCATCATACCTCATTCACAAATTTTTACAGAGAAAATATCAGTGGATAAAGGGCTACAAATATAGTCCTGCACATTTATATGATTCTATTCCAAGGTTCTAATAGGGTTGAATGCAAAAGTGAATCAAAAATATTTGAAATAGCACCCCAACTCCCCAGTTCAAATACTGATATATATTTTTTAAAGGTTTAGGAAATTAGGATTTTAACTATTAGTATGATAACTCAATTTAATTAAAACAGCTGAGACACAAGCCAATTCAACCCTATAATGAATCTGAATGTTCAACCCCTCATTCTAACCCTAAAAGTCTGAAAATGCTTGCATATCTGGAAAATGAAGAATAACACAAAGGCAATAATTTTATTTGGAATCCACTGTTATACACAATGAATGAATGAATGCAAAATTATGATGAAAATAAGTGGAAAATATAATTCATAGTCAAAAGTACACAGAGTGCTACAGAAACAAACTCAGACGTATCCAAGTCATGGGAATTGTTAGACAATAATTTTAACCAAGTTAAGCATATTAAATGCTTTGCAAGAAGGAACTGATAGAATGGATAAGAAGATGAAGTCATTCAGGAGAGAAATATAAAGTCAAAAAAAAAAAAAGAAATGCAAGTGTTAGAATTGAACATTCATTGGATGGGGTCAACAGAAGTTCAGACACTGTAGATAAAAGAATTAATGAACTTGAAGTATTGCTGAGAAGAACTTAAAATTAATTTTGCAATATTCCTGCCAAAAGTTCACAACTTGAATCTAATCATTAGAAAATACCAGACAATTTCAAATTAAGCACTATTCTACCAATTTTTTTAAAGGGTCTGTCTGTTCTCTTCAAAAACATAAGATTATGAAAGACGAAGAAAAACTGAGCACTATTCCAGATTTTTGAAAAACAGAACAAAAAATAATACATGCAATGGACTCTGGATGAGAAAAATGTTTTTCTTTTTCTATACAATGTGCTTGCAATATCTGAATAATAACACTGTACATACTATTGTTAACTTCTTATTTAAGATAGTTGTACTATAGTTATATGACAATGTCCTTGTTTTTAGAAAATGCACACTGAATTATTTGTGCATCAATTTCCTCTCAAATGGTAAACTTTTAATACATATGTTACACTAAAATCTAGAGTCAAAATTGCTACGTTCATGCTCATGCATGCTCAGTAGCTTCAGTTGTGTCTGACTCTTTGTGACCCTATGGACTGTAGCCCACCAGGCTCCTCTGTCCAAGGGATTCTCCAGGCAAAAATACGGGAGTGAGTTGTCATGCCTTCCTCCAGGGGATCTTCCTGACCCAAGAATTGAACCCGCATTTCCTGTGTTGCCAGCATTGCAGGCATATTCTTTATAGCTGAGCCACCTGGGCCTGGGAAGCCCTAAAAATACTATATTTCTGAATGATACAGCTATTTCAGAATTCTTTAACTCCAGTAATTCCAATTCCATCTTTTTTTCCATTGTTAGTCATTATCCCACAAAGTAGAGGCTAACATTGCTATTTATACAGCCATAATTTTTTAGAATAACCTGTTTGTCTGTTTTTAATTTACTTACCATTATTTCTCTCATTTTACATCATGTTTCCTGGATTTTTAAAAATCAACTACCACCTTGAGAATTTCCTTTAATTAATATTTGGCAAATTCTTGTCTGAAAATATCTTTATGTCAACCACATTCTGGAATAATAATTTTTCAGGGTTCAGAATTTTACATTGATAGTAATTGTCTCTTCAATGGTATTCCCCTTTTTTACGGCTTTTGTGATAACTGTTGGAAAGTCAGCTCAGCATTAATTTTTCATTCTTGTTGGATTATTTCTATTTTTTCCAATGGCTAATTTTAAGATTTTCTAATTGTCTTTGATCTTCTATAGTTTTATTCCAATGTATTTAAATGTGAATCTCTAGATTTCATTTTTGTTTCTTGTAGCTGATCATTCTTACATTTAATCAGTCTGGAATGAGCTCCTATATCTTTGATTATTAATTATCTTGCCACTTTTTTTCCTCTATTCTTTTCTTTTAGAAGTCTGGATAGATGCATCTCAAAATAATTATTCTTATCTCCATAACTCTTACATCCTTTTCATATTTTGCACCTCTATTTCTGTACTTGACATTTTTCTGGATCAATCTACATTTAAATAATTTGTTTTTCAACTATTTCTAATTGCTGTCAAAAGCATCAACGTCATGTTCAGTTTCTATTATAAATATATATGTGTGTGTGTGTATTATTTCTAAGAGTTCCATTTGGTACTTTTCCTGTAAGTACTGTCTAGTCATTTTTATGGTATTTTTAATCTTTACCAACATCTGGGGCCCACATTTTATCTCATTAATAGTCTTTAATATAATCACTTTATATTCTTTAATTATTCCAAAATCTGAACTTTGAGGTGGGGGTTAATTCTCTTTTCCATGATTTTTCTTGAACTCTTTTTTCTTACCTGGTTACTCCATGTGATTTTAAAGTTGGTTTGTGTAAATAACCTGTTGATATGACTATCTAGAGGAATGTGAATTGAGGTGCAAACCAGAGAGGTACAATCAAAGGTACAGTCAGAGAGGATATGTGTTTATTTCTGCCAGGCACTCTAGGCATGACAAACCTAAGACCACCTTAAATTATTTTTCCACTTAAGATTTCTTATATCCCCCAAGCAGGGTAAATTCAAATATCGTGCTTGCATAAGGATAGGACTATAGGTATATAAATTCTCCATTTGCTGGTAGATAAAAATTTGTAGTCTTCACTCTCACCAAAGTTGTTGGCATCCAAAGGTTTTGATTTCAAGAGTTCCAACAACATATCTAAGTGGGTCCAAGGCCTTGTCTCCTTCTCAAATGGCCATTATATTTTTTTAAACCTCAAAATGCTTGTCAAAGTAGGCTTAAAATCAGAGTATACTCATCATACTGGTAGTCATGTCCTTCTTCAGAATTTGCCTGCTTTCTTTTTTTGCAAACTCATCCAGAGTATTTGACTTTTCAGTCTAGCATTTTTAGCTGTCCATTCGCTTCAGTCATGTCCATCTCTTTGCAACCCTGTAGACCGTGGCCCACCAGGCTTCTCTGTCCATGGGATTCTCCAGGCAAGAATGTTGGAGTGGGTTGCCATGCCCTCCTCCAGGGGATCTTCCTGGCCCAGGGACCAAACCCCATGTCGCCTGCATATCCTACACTGCAGGCTGATTCTTTATTGTTGAGCCACCAGGGAAGCCCAGCATTTTTAGCTATTTGGGAGTAAAACATATAAAAAATATCTAGACCACTGTTTTATAAGAAGCATGACGTAACTGTTTTAATTTCAGTTATATTCATAGTAGGTGTAGAGAATTTACTCTGTTTAATTAGTTCACGATTGTCTTGATCAGTTCAGGATGCAATAACAAATTACCAAAGACTAGAGGACTTAAAAAATAAACAGTTTATTTCTCATGGTTTTGGAGGCTGGACATTTGAGATCAGGGTGCCAGTATGGTTAGTTTCTTGATGAGGACCTTCTTCCTGGTTATGGTTTCATATGGTGGAGAGATCATGTCTCTTCTTATAAGGACACTAACCCCACTCATAACGGTTCCAACCTCAAAATGTTATTATATTACAAAATTTTACTTCCAAATACCATTACAGTGGCGATTAGGAGTCCAACATATAAATTTGGGGAGGGGACACAAGCATTCAATCCATAGCAATGATACAATACCATGAATTTCCAACAAAAGTCCCTCTTTAGAGTTCCTTATTTATTCTTTTTTTATTTGTTTGTTTAATTTATCTCCTTTCATTCTCATTCTGCACTTCAATTTTTTTCTCTCTTAATGGTCATTCTTTCTAAAATGTTAAAGTATTTTTTTTTCATCTTTAGGTGCCCTTGTATAACATGCAATATTATTTTATATATATGTTTTTAATTGACATTAATATTCTGAAAGAGATGGGACTACCAGAGCACCTGGCCTGCCTCTTGAGAAATCTGTATGCAGGTCAGGAAGCAACAGTTAGAAATGGACATGGAACAGCAGACTGGTTCCAAATAGGAAAAGGAGTACGTCAAGGCTGTATATTGCAACCCTGCTTATTTAATTTATATGCAGAGTACATCATGAGAAACACTTGGCTGGAAGAAGCACAAGCTGGAATCAAGATTGCCAGGAGAAATATCAATGACCTCAGATATGCATACGATACCACCCTTATGGCAGAAAGTGAAGAGGAACTAAAAAACCTCTTGATGAAAGTGAAAGTGGAGAGTGAAAAAGCTGGCTTAAAGCTCAACATTCAGAAAATTAAGATCATGGCAATTGGTCCCATCACTTCATGGGAAATAGATGGGGAAACAATGGAGACAGTGTCAGACTTTATTTTTGGGGG
>SJYX01007424.1:206518-230153 GCA_006410675.1 Oreotragus oreotragus
CCTGCCTCTTGAGAAATCTGTATGCAGGTCAGGAAGCAACAGTTAGAAATGGACATGGAACAGCAGACTGGTTCCAAATAGGAAAAGGAGTACGTCAAGGCTGTATATTGCAACCCTGCTTATTTAATTTATATGCAGAGTACATCATGAGAAACACTTGGCTGGAAGAAGCACAAGCTGGAATCAAGATTGCCAGGAGAAATATCAATGACCTCAGATATGCATACGATACCACCCTTATGGCAGAAAGTGAAGAGGAACTAAAAAACCTCTTGATGAAAGTGAAAGTGGAGAGTGAAAAAGCTGGCTTAAAGCTCAACATTCAGAAAATTAAGATCATGGCAATTGGTCCCATCACTTCATGGGAAATAGATGGGGAAACAATGGAGACAGTGTCAGACTTTATTTTTGGGGGGGCTCCAAAATCACTGCAGATGGTGACTGCAGCCATGAACTTAAAAGATGCTTACTCCTTGGAAGAAAAGTTATGACCAACCTAGATAGCATATTCAAAAGCAGAGACATTACTTTGCCAAGAAAGGTCCGTCTAGTCAAGGCTATGGTTTTTCCAGTGGTCATCTATGGTTGTGAGAGCTGGACTTATAAAGAAAGCTGAGCACCGAAGAATTGATGCTTTTGAACTGTGGTGTTGGAGAAGACTCTTGAGAGTCCCTTGGACTGCAAAGAGGTACAACCAGTCCATTCTAAAGAAGATCGACCCTGGGATTTCTTTGGAGGGAATGATGCTGAAGCTGAATTTCCAGTACTTTGGCCACCTCATGTGAAGAGTTGACTGACTGGAAAAGACTCTGATGCTGGGTGGGATTGTGGGTAGGAAGAGAAAAGGATGACAGAGGATGAGATGGCTGGATGGCATCACTGCCATCGATGGACGTGAATCTGAGTCAACTCCAGGAGTTGGTGATGGACAGGGAGGCCTGATGTGCTGCGATTCATGGGGTTGCAAAGAGTCAGACATGACTGAGCGACTGAACTGAACTGAACTGAATGCTATTATATTCAACACTGACTTGATTTTTCACTCTGTCAACTGGAGCTGTTTTTATGGTCTATCATATTGACATACTTCTATATGTCTGTTTGTCTCCAATTGCTGAATATTTTTTATAATGCATATCCACTATTAAGAGCAGTTAACCTAGATTGTCTCCAACTTCCTGTTACCACAAGTAATACTGTAGTAAATACTTATATGGTCAGGCCACCCAAGATAGTTGCTCCCTTGCTCTCTCTATGTAACCTACACATCCAGACCCTGCTTCATCTATACCCAGTTGGTATGACTGACCTTTGTTCTTAATCATAAAGCCCAGTCAGTAAATGCCTATATATTTGCCCCTGACCCCAGCTAGTGATTGTTCCAATCCTTAGATGAGAACTATCTCTACAATGATAGTTTATCAAAAGAGAAGTGTGCTCCTCTGCGTTTCCCTGGTAACCAATGAGCCAACCTCAGTCAACTCCCTCTATAACTGGTAATCTCCTTCTGGCTTTGATAGCGAAGACTACTGCCTGCTGTCTGCCACACACAATAGGGTGTCATTCCAGGACCTTGCTTCAGACCTGTAAGCTCTCCCATCCATTAAGCTATTGGTGTCTCTGTCACTGACACTGGACCCTGTCTATGATCTTGTGGCTAAGTACAAGTCTTGTAAGCCTGAGGTTGCAGCCCAACAATACTCTAATGGTCTTTAATGGACATGTGAGTATTTCCCTGAAACTTATATCTAGGAGGAAATCGCTGTGTGCCATTGTATTTATATTTCCCATGCACTAACTATGACAAACTGTTCTTTGGAATGCTTGCACCAGTCAACACTTCCACAATGTGTATCAGTACACATCTAAAAGATTTGAAGGAAGCATCTTATCTTACTCATCCTTCTCTTATAATTTGCTCAGCACCTGTCGTATAGTCCTAGCTCAATACATTTATAAACTTCAGTCAGAAAACCTGGTCCATGGAAATAAGAAAAAAATTCCTTCTAATACCAAAGAAGCACTTTTCACAAAATAAGAATGCACATTACTAAAGTTACTTTTCTTTTTAAGCTTAATAACTTCATTTTAGTTCACATTCGAATGTAGAAAAATTACTATCACTATTGTTTTCTTTCCTCTATTGAATTTCTCTGGGTGAATTATTGACATAACAAAAATCTATTTCATATTATATCGTGTTAAAAAATAGTTTAAAGTGAATGACTCAGCTCAGTTTTCAAATTACCCTTGCCTCCGACTTATCTTTATGCTTCATTATGATGACTTGGTTCTTCAAAGAACTTTGTTTTCTTCACTAGAATCAGGTATATTGAAGATGAAATTGTGTTGTTATGTAAGAAGAAATCTCTTAAATTCAACCTATTAATGTAACCTCTAGTCTTGACAGAAGTTTTCGATATATTGTACTTTGGAAAATTTATTGTTTCTACTAAGAAAACTAATCTTTTTTTTCCCTCTCCCTCTAAATTGGTACCTGTCCCAGAACTAAGGCAATAAACATAAACATTATTTTTCCAAAGACCATGTTGCTACTTCAAATTGATGTTTAATAAGATGTTCTGTATCAAATACCTTATTTTATGAAGTTTGAGACCATAATACTTCCAAACAATACTATGGGACTTTGAGATAGATGGAATAATTTGTAGAAACAATAGTTTGCCATTCACTTCTATTTCCTTTAAAATATATATACGCTTTTTCTTTGTTTCTAGATGACTTTTTCTGCATAATTGCTATAATCATCTTCAGTTTTACAATCTTTGTCACAAAGTAAATGCATTAAGATACATTGTCCCTTTATCTCTGTGACATTTCACAGTTTTTCATAAACATGAACTAATCTATACTCTGTAAGATGCATTCTAACAAGTTTGATTCTCTGTTGAAAAAATAGCATTTTTGTTGATAATAGCCTTATCCTCAGGTTCATAATAATAATCATTTAAATAAAATAAATCATTTAAATAAAGTCAAAAGGTCAAACATGTTGCTTAAAATTATTAAAACAAATATTTTCCAATAGAAGAAGGGATCCATCCTTACCTTGTTGATATTGTTTTAAGAATATCAGAATACAAAATGATATCACTGAAAAAGATTTGATGAACCAACTAAATTATAGAGTCAGTTGCTGGACTAAATGAAAAATAAAAGTTATCTAAATATGACAGAACTGTATTTCTCTCTCATGTAACAAACTATATTGAAGAAGCCCAGGGCTGATATGAAGGCTCAACAGTGTCAAGGACCAGATTTTTTCTATCTTGTTTCTCTGCCATCCTAACATCTTGATTTCATCCATGTGATCCAAAAGTAATCACCACCATATTCACTTTCCAGTTGAAAGAAGAGGGAAGGCGGAAGAAGGAGACCAGAGGCATTCATCTTCTTTTGAAGGTCATGAATCAGAGATGGAAAGTATCGTTTCTAATGAAATCCCTTTGATCAAAGTTTCACGTGGGCCTACATAATTCCAAGAAAGAATTGAAAATATAATATTTATTCTAGGTGGCTCTCTACCCAGCTAAAATTCAGGAGCTCTATTAAAATAGAAAAAGAGAAGAACTGATATTGCAGAATAAGTAGCCATATGCTCCATGCATTGTAATTTAATTTCAATTTATTTTCCCCATCCAGAATGGATGCCACTTAAAAATGTATGAAAATAATCCTAACATTTTATTCACAGATAAGGAGGTGGCAAGCCTGAATAAACAGTGAGATTTCATTTCTGTGAATATTCTATTTGTCAGCCACAAAGGTCCCAGATTTCCAGAGTAATAGTAAACAGAGACATAAGGGTCCTGTAAGTGGAGGAATGACTCAGATGGATTCAAAACTCTCCACGTTCTCTTCAAATGTTATTTTCACATTGTATCAAAGGGAGTCTCTATATTTAAAGTATAATTGCTGTGCACTTCCTTCTTTGCGAGTGAAACAGCTCCTAATTTGTGCCTGAAAAGGAAGTCTAGGTGTTTCTAGACAAGTTTTAAGCAGGAGCAAAGCTCAGAAATGCAACCAGCATGACGGGAGTGAAGTCACTCATTCATGTCCAACTCTTTGCGACCCGGTGGATTGTAGCCTACTACACTCCTCCATCCGTGGGATTTTCCAGGCAAGAGTACCGGAGTGGGTTGCCATTTCCTTCATCAGAGGATCTTCCTGACCCAGGGATCAAACCCAGGTCTCCCTCACTGTAGGCAGACGCTTTACCGTCTGAGGCACCAGGGAAGTCCTAAAAAACGAAAAGAAACGCTTTCCTGACCGGGAATCAAACCCCAGGCCGCAGCAGTGAGAGTGCCGAATCCTAACCACTAGACCACCAGGGACGATAAGAAGTAAAGCTGCTCAGTCGTGTCCGACTCTTTGCAACCCCATGGACTGTAGCCCACCAGACTCCTGTTTCCATGGGATTCAGGGATCAAACCCAGGTCTCCCTCACTGTAGGCAGACGCTTTACCGTCTGAGGCACCAGGGAAGTCCTAAAAAACGAAAAGAAACGCTTTCCTGACCGGGAATCAAACCCCAGGCCGCAGCAGTGAGAGTGCCGAATCCTAACCACTAGACCACCAGGGACGATAAGAAGTAAAGCTGCTCAGTCGTGTCCGACTCTTTGCAACCCCATGGACTGTAGCCCACCAGACTCCTGTTTCCATGGGATTTTCCAGGCAAGAATACTGGAGTGGGTTGCCATTTCCTTTTCCAGAAGATCTTCCCAACCCAGGGATAGAACCCAGGTCTCCCACATTGTAAGCGAGATGCTTTACCATCTGAGCCACCAGGGCGGTCTCACAGAGTTGGACACGACTGAAGCAACTTAGCAGCAAGAAGTTCATACCCTAAGTGCTGCAGGCATTGGAAGCTGAAGCTTACATCTGAACCATTTCCAGGGGATAAACTTTAGTTGACAAAAGCTGCCTTGCTTGGATACGCCTACATTTTACCCTGATCCACAGCCAACAACTGTTGCTGCTGCTGCTAAGTCGCTTCAGTCGTGTCTGACTCTGTGCGAGCCCATAGACGGCAGCCCACCAGGCGCCCCCGTCCCTGGGATTCTCCAGGCAAGAACAATGGAGTGGATTGCCATTTCCTTCTCCAATGCATAAAAGTGAAAAGTGAAAGTGAAAGTGAAGTCGCTCAGTCATGCCCGACTCTTAGCGACCCCACGGACTGCAACCCACCAGGCTCCTCCATCCATGGGATTTTCCGGGCAAGAGTACTGGAGTGGGGTGCCGTCACCTTCTCCTAGCCAACAACTAGCAGGGTATTATTTAAAAGCTCATACCATTGCCTCCAATTGGATCTAACTCCCCAACACTTCCAGTAAGATCAGATTGCCTGTAGACTCTCTCCTAGAGCCACACCTTTGTTTTCCTTCCCTTATCTTCTCTCCCTCGATAAATCTTTGAGGCTCTGCTTCTAAAAAAATAAAACTAAGATGTTTTCCTTTAAGTAGACATCAGTTCAGTTCAGTTCAGTCACTCTTTGAGACCCCGTGAATCACAGCACGCCAGGCCTCCTTGTTCATCACCGACTCCCAAAGTTCACTCACACTCACGTCCATTGAGTCAGTGAGTGACCATCCAGCCATCTCATCCTCTGTCATCCCCTTCTCCTCCTGCTTCCAATCCCTCCCAGCATCAGAATCTTTTCCAATGAGTCAACCCTTTGCATGAGGTGGCCAAAGTATTGGAGTTTCAGCTTTAGCATCATTCCTTCCAAAGAAATCCCAGGGTTGATCTCCTTCAGAATGGACTGGTTGGATCTCCTTGCAGTCCAAGGGACTCTCAAGAGTTTTCTCCAACACCACAATTCAAAACATCAATTCGTCGGTGCTCAGCCTTTTTTACAGTCCAGCTGTCACATTCATACATGACCACAGGGAAAACCATAGCCTTGACTAGACGGACCTTAGTCGGCAAAGTAATGTCTCTGCTTTTGAATATACTATCCAGGTTGGTCATAACTTTCCTTCCAAGGAGTAAGCATCTTTTAATTTCATGGCTGCAGTCACCATCTACAGTGATTTTGGCGCCCAAAAAAATAAAGTCTGACACTGTTTCCACTGTTTCCCCATCTATTTCCCATGAAGTGATCGGACCGGATGCCATGATCTTCGTTTTCTGAATGTTGAGCTTTAAACCGACTTTTTCGCTCTCCTCCTTCACTTTCATCAAGAGGCTTTTTAGCTCCTCCTCACTTTCTGCCATAAGGGTGGTGTCATCAGCATATCTGAGGTTATTGATATTTCTCCCGGCAATCTTGATTCCAGCTTGTGTTTCTTCCAGTCCAGCGTTTCTCATGATGTACTCTGCATATAAGTTAAATAAGCAGGGAGACAATATACAGCCTTGACGTACTCCTTTTCCTATTTGGAACCAGTCTGTTGTTCCATGTCCAGTTCTAACTGTTGCTTCCTGACCTGCATACAGATTTCTCAAGAGGCAGGTTAGGTGGTCTGGTATTCCCATCTCTTTCAGAATTTTCCACAGTTTATTGTGATCCACACAGTCAAAGGCTTTGGCATAGTCAATAAAGCAGAAATAGATGTTTTTCTGGAACTCTCTTGCTTTTTCCATGATCCAGCGGATGTTGGCAATTTGATCTCTGGTTCCTCTGCCTGTTCTAAAACCAGCTTGAACATCAGGGAGTTCACGGTTCACATATTGCTGAAGCCTGGCTTGGAGAATTTTGAGCATTACTTTACTAGCGTGTGAGATGAGTGCAATTGTGCGGTAGTTTGAGCATTCTTTGGCATTGCCTTTCTTTGGAATTGGAATGAAAACTGACCTTTTCCAGTCCTGTGGCCACTGCTGAGTTTTCCAAATTTGCTGGCATATTGAGTGCAGCACTTTCACAGCATCATCTTCCAGGATTTGAAACAGCTCAACGGGAATTCCATCACCTCCACTAGCTTTGTTCTTAGTGATGCTTTCTAAGGCCCACTTGACTTCACATTCCAAGATGTCTGGCTCTAGATTAGTGATCACATCCTCATGATTATCTGGGTCGTGAAGATCTTTTCTGTACAGTTCTTCTGTGTATTCTTGCCACCTCTTCTTAATATCTTCTGCTTCTGTTAGGTCCATACCATTTCTATCCTTTATCGAGCCCATCTTTGCATGAAATGTTCCCTTGGTATCTCCAATTCTCTTGAAGAGATCTCTAGTCTTTCCCATTCTGTTGTTTTCCTCTATCTCTTTGCATTGATTGCTGAAGAAGGCTTTCTTATCTCTTCTTGCTATTCTTTGGAACTCTGCATTCAGATGCTTATATCTTTTCTTTTCTCCTTTGCTTTTCGCCTCTCTTCTTTTCAGTGCTATTTGTAAGGCTTCTCCAGACAGCCATTTTGCTTTTTTGCATTTCTTTTCCATGGGGATGGTCTTGATCCCTGTCTCCTGTACAATGTCACGAACCTCATTCCATAGTTCATCAGGAACTCTGTCTATCAGATCTAGGCCCTTAAATCTATTTCTCACTTCCACTGTATAATCATAAGGGATTTGATTTAGGTCATACCTGAATGGTCTAGCGGTTTTCCCTACTTTCTTCAATTTAAGTCTGAATTTGGAAATAAGGAGTTCATGATCTGAGCCACAGTCAGCTCCTGGTCTTGTTTTTGTTGACTGTATAGAGCTTCTCCATCTTTGGCTGCAAAGAATATAATCAATCTGATTTTGGTGTTGACCATCTGGTGATGTCCATGTGTAGAGTCTTCTCTTGTGTTGTTGGAAGAGGGTGTTTGCTATGACCAGTGCATTTTCTTGGCAAAACACTATTAGTCTTTGCCCTGCTTCATTCAGCATTCCAAGGCCAAATTTGCCTGTTACTCCAGGTGTTTCTTGACTTCCTGCTTTAGCATTCCAATCCCCTATAATGAAAAGGACATCTTTTTGGGTGTTAGTTCTAAAAGGTCTTGTAGGTCTTCATAGAACTGTTCAACTTCAGCTTCTTCAGCATTACTGGTTGGGGCATAGACTTGGATAACTGTGATATTGAATGGTTTGCCTTGGAAACGACCAGAGATCGTTGTGTTGTTTTTGAGATTGCATCCAAGTACTGCATTTCGGACTCTTTTGTTGACCATGATGGCCACTCCATTTCTTCTGGGGATTCCTGCCTGCAGTAGTAGATATAATGGTCATCTGAGTTAAATTCACCCATTCCAGTCCATTTTAGTTTGCTGATTCCTAGAATGTTGACGTTCACTCTTGCCATCCTAAGTAGACTTAGTATCTGTTAATATGAAGAGTAATGAGACAGACAGATACCATACTGAGTCCATGTCATCATCAACTATCAATTTGATTAGGAACATCCAAATATTTTCACTAATGATTCACTTAAGCAGAAAATACTACATGTGGACTTCAGGGCAGAAATTAATATTGCATGTTCAATCTATTCAACACTAAATATTTTGAGCCATAAAAGATATAGAGTTATAGACCTGATACTAGTCAATAAATAACATTGTTGTACAGCGCATGTACAAACATGTATAGTTTTTGTTCTACCATAATGAGAAAAAATACTAATCACATAAAATGAAGTCTTGTTATTATGAACTAACGAAATAGTCTAGGTAAGCCTACTGAAAAGAACAGGAGTCAATCTCCAATTATGCTATCATATACCCAAATTTACATTATCACAAGGCTATTATTACAGGATATCCTCTATATGATTAATTGAACATTCTTAAGATCTACAAACGTATTTTATCCTGGGACATCTCAATTCTGACTCTGCCTTGCATCTTATTCAGTGTTAACAGTTTATGGGGAAAAAATTTTTTTTTCAAAATTATATAAGATGTAACAAGTTCCCAAAGCTTAATTACATGGCCCCAAATCTCAGGATATTTCTAAGTATATATGCATTTATAGAATATTATTTCACACTTTTTATTAGACATTTTTATTTTTAACCTTACCAGTTTCACTTAAAACTGTCATATTGATTGAACAGTTACCTGCTAATTCTTGAGATTTGCAGCTCAAAGTCAACCACAAAAATTTAAAATGATTCTGGTTCCTACTACTGTTTCCAGGAAAAGGGACTACTTCTAGATTAACATTCCTGATATCTTCCCTCATCTTCTTACTCATTCTTTCTCATAGAGAGAAAGTGAAATAACTGACTGAGGTGTCTGCATTTAATGAATGAGTGGGGACAATCTATAAAAAATGACTAAGGAATCATTTTCTTTTCTTTCATCTCCAACCCTGACCAGTATAACTCAGCAATGAAAATAAGTGTGTCAGCTCTTCCAATCCAAATTTCAGTTCAGTTCAGTCACTCAGTCATATACAACTTTTTGCAACCCCATGAACCACAGCATGCCAGGCCTCCCTGTCCATCACCAATTCCTGGAGTTTACCCAAACTCATGTCCATTGAGTATCCTCCTGCCCTCAATCTTTCCCAGCATCAGAGTCTTTTCAAATGAGTCAGCTCTTCACATCAGGTGGCTTAGGTTGGTCATAACTTTTCTTCCAAGGAGTAAGCATATTTTAATTTCATGGCTGCAATCACCATCTGCCGTGATGTTGGAACAAAAAAAAAAAAAAAAAAATAGTCTGCCAGTGTTTCCCTATCTATTTGCCGTGAAGTGATGGGACCAGATGCCATGATCTTAGTTTTATGTATGTTGAGCTTTAAGCCAACTTTTTCACTCTCCTCTTTCACTTTCATCAAGAAGATCTTTCATTCTTCTTCACTTTCTGCTATAACGGTGGTGTTATCTGCACATCTGAGTTTATTCTTAGACAGTTATCTAGACTGGCATTAGGTGAATGTGCCAGCAAGCCCATTTACCTACAATTAGATTATTACTTTCAATCAAATATTTACCAATAATTAAGGAGCAATATTTATCTACTTTTTGTGTGTCTCTCTCTTTTTCTCTCTCTCTCTTTTTTTTTTTTTTAACAAAATTAGGACAGAAAAGAGAAGATTGTTATTCAATAACCATGTAAAATCTAGTCCACTCTTATTCATCAAAATCTATTTGTGCCTGCTGTTATGGTGACTTATTTCCATGAAATAGTTTGATAACTCCACAAAATGTATAACTGCACTCAGCTCAGGGCACTTCAGTACAAGCAAATGTGCTCTCTGTATTTGCAATTAAGCCAATGGACCTATCCATTTGAAGACTAATGTGAGCTTTTACCTTTGAAGAAATCATTACTATTCTTTATTCATATTTTTTAAGTTGGTTTATTTTTCAAAGTTGGATTCTCAGAAGTCTATACTTGAACAACAACAAAAAAAAACTTTGCTGAACAATCAGCACAATATAAACAAAAAATATTTATAACAAAACCTTGAACTACCATTTTCTTTTTTCTCCTATATTTCAAAGGATCACCTGATCATTGTTAAAGTGTTTCTTTAACATTTTTTGAAAAGTCATTTTGTGGTATGTAATACAACATTTATTCAACCTTGACAAGAGAAAAAGAAACAAAAAGAGCACATTTTGTGTTTCTCGTTTGTTACAAACTGCTGAAATGGGGAAAAGATTTCACCTCTCTTAAAATCATCTTTCCCTCTCACTACACACTGGGAAATTTCATGCATTAATACTTCATGACTTTGTATTCCATCTCTATATTTTTGACTGTCATTTTTGTGTGTGTCCAACATTAACATATTTACCAATATGCTCAGTCCTATAATACATAAAAAATAATTCTGGAGTTGCTTTATCCATATCACTACCAAAACGAACTTTATAAGAAAAGTTCATAATTTTTTTCAGTTCTCTTTATTCTCAGAATGCATCTCTCTGAGGATACAGAATATAGTGTTTCAAAGTTGTATGGATTAATTTCAATGAGGTATGACATTAAATTTCTTTGGTTTTGCTTTTTTTCAGTATGAGGTTCTTTTTTGTCTCCAACTTTGTTGATTTATTTATTTATTTATTTATTAGCAAAACACATGGCTCAAAATCAAAACTTCTAAATAAATACTCAGAAAAATCATGGTCACATCTGTATTCCCACCTAATTCACGTCATAATCAACTAAACTACTTTCCCTAGTAAAGGTTTATTTGTTTCAGCAAAATTAAGCAAATATCTATATAGTATAAATTCTTGTTATTTCTTAGAGGAAAGACAGCACGTTAAATGCATACATTTGCACTGAGCTTTTTCCATACAATAGCATATCCTAGAAATTGCTTCATGTTACCTTTAAGATATCTCTATTGTTATTTATATTTATTTGCTTTTTAGCAGCTACATAATACTTTAGAGTGTGAATGTACCTGAACATATTAAATTTTTTACATGATATTTAAGTTGTTTTTCAGTTTTTTGCTAATGCCACAACGAATAAGCTTGTGCATATTTTTACTTGTATTTTTTACAGATTGCATCTTCAAACTAACTTCCTGCAGGTGGGACTGCTGGGTCAAAGAGTAAATGAAACAAAACTATAATTGCATAGCACAGGGAATTATAGTCATTACCTGTCATTCCTAATATTGATGATTTGTTTCTATTGGATTTCATTTTGGTTAGTCTTACTAAGTATTTACTAGTTTTTATCTTTTAAATAACTAGTTTTGATTTTACTGATTTTTACCTATTGTGTGTTTTCATTAAATTCTGTTCTTTATTATTTCCCCTCACTGTACTTTATTTAGGTTTAAACTGTTGCTCTTTTGCTAACTTCTTCAGACTGATACATATAGATCATTTATTTTCAGGCTTTTTCTTCACATATGTACTTTAAGGGCTATTTTTTTTTCTGAAAATGTATTCAGTCCCATACCACAAATGTTATATATTTTCTTTTCNTTTGCTAACTTCTTCAGACTGATACATATAGATCATTTATTTTCAGGCTTTTTCTTCACATATGTACTTTAAGGGCTATTTTTTTTTCTGAAAATGTATTCAGTCCCATACCACAAATGTTATATATTTTCTTTTCATTATACTTAAACACAAAACATTTTCTATTAACAATATTTTATTAATAATTCTTCTTTTATGTATGGGTTATTTCATTTCCAAAGTTTAGGAGATTTTCTACTTACTTTCTTATTTACTGATTTCAAACTCAAATTTATTATAGTCAGAACATACTCTGTATTATTTCAGTTATATGAAGTATGCCGAGATTTGCTTTTTGTATGTGTAGTCCACCGTATGAAAATTTGAAGGAATATTCCAAGTACACTCATGTATATTGATTACTTGGATGCAGTGTTCTATATTGTCAATTAAGGTTAAGTTGATTAATCTTTCTTTTCAATTATTCTGTATTTTTACTGATTTTTTCCTGCTTTATCCATAGCTTTCTGGAAATTTTGTATTAAAAATCTTTCCTTATGATCATGGATTTATATATTTATTAATTCTTTCAGTGTTTATAAACTAAATAATTAGGTACATACAAACTTAAAATTATTATATATTCCTGATGAATTGACCCTTTTATCATTATTAAATGCCCCTCTTTACCTCCAGTAATGCTTCCTGTCTTAAAATCTATTATATCTAATATGGGCATAGTTACATAAAATTTATGCTAGTTGCTGTTTGAATGTTACACCATTTTTTCTTTTACTTAACTTTCCACTTTTATGTGGGTCCTTATATTTAACATTTAAGATTTTCTCTCCTGTCTGCAGCATATAATTGTCTTGTCTGGTAATCTTTGACTATTAATTATAGAGTTTAATAATCTTATTATGAATTTAATCAAGTATTGATACATTTGGATTTACTTCTATCTTAATATTTTATTCTATTTACTCCACTTCTTTTAGCTTTCCTTTTCTCTCCCTTCCTAACTTCTTTTGGGTTTATCAAGTATTTTTCATTGTATTTTTGTCCTCTGTTACCTTTTAAATTATATGTTCACTAATTTTTTAAATTTTATTTTATTATACTTGTGTTTTGGGTGGTTCTTCTAAGAACCTTTCAGTTCCTAAATCTTATATATATATGTATGTGTGTATTTATATATATTAGCATTCCTAGATGGTGCAAGGATATTAAAATACTTTAACTTCAATTACCCCTTTCTATTTTTGTGCTATTCTTGTCACATATTTTGATTAAATACCACAGTGCATTATTACTGATCTTTATAGTCACTATTATTTGAACATAGTCTCAACTTCACCATTTACATTGTTAATCTTCCCCTCTTTGCTTTCATTCTTCCCTATAAAGTGATGTTCCTTCTGTTGAAACAAATATTTCCTTTTTAGGAGTTTTTGCTGGCATCAAATATTTCTTGTCTTGCTTTTGTTTATAAAGAAATTTCTTTTGTCTTCACTTTTGATAGATATTTCCACTAAGAGGAGAAGTTTAAGGTAACCATCTTTTTTTTTTTTTTTTTTACCATTTATGGTTTTCATATAGGCTTCTTCTGGCTTCCACTTTTTTGTGTAAGAAATAAGTTAAGAACTGTAGAATGGTTACTGTGTCTTTTTTTTTTCTCCAAGATTTTTCCTTTTGTCATTACTTTATATTAATTTTACTATAATGTGCCTAGGTGTCATTTTCTTTGTCTCCATCCTGTTTTGTCTTCTAGTGTTTCTTGAATCTGTAGCTTAATATCTTTCATCAATTTTGGATAATTTGGGGCCTTTATTCAGGTCTTTCTTACTGTCTTAAAAGTCTATGCATCACATATATAATATGTATTATATGCCTCTTATGCTCTTTTCTTTACTCTTAATCCCTATGAATATTTTTTACTGATTTATCTATCTTATTCACTAATCTTCTTTCTTGTAACTCTGTGGTAGCATGTTAGCAAGGAAGCTGATCTCCTTAATGCAGTCAGGGATTAAGCTACTTGTAACTGGTTTTAGGCTTGGTCTTCTAATTTGCTATTATTCCCAGTATGTACTTCTCCAAAAGGCTCAACTAAATACCTAGAAGATTTGAGGTAGTCAAATCTTGCTAGACTTTGAACTCAGTTTTTAATCTCCAAACGGCACTGTAATTCTCTGTCTCTTTTCAACTGTCTGCTTTTAGCTTCTGAGCCTTTCCACCCACACTGCATATGCACTAACAAATGACTCAAAGAGAAAAGCTGCCAAGAATAACACATTTAACTAGTTTTCCTCCTCTCTGGAATCCAGGGTCTCCAAGTTTTTGTTGCCTTGATTGCTTTCTGGTGTGTTCCAACAATTTAAAAATCAAATCCAGCTTTATTTTTGCTCTCAGTGGGAGGGTGGTCTGCTACAAACCAGTTCTTCCTAGCTGGAGTATGAAATTTTAGATATTTTTATAAATATATGTTAATGATAACTCCTCCATGAAACTTTTTTCTTATCATTTTATCAGAAATGATTTCTTCCTCTGCTAAATTCCTGTGAATATAGAGATTAATAGGATAGAATCTGGAGCGATTTGACTCAACCACGACTTTGGATAAGTTATTTAATTTTCTTTTTCCTCAGTTTTCTCTTTAATAGGATGGAGATAAAATGTGCACTTATGTCACAATGCTGTTAGAAATATTAAATAAGATGATATATGTAAAACACATAGTAAGCATTATGTGTTAGATATTCTTAGTAATATTCTTAGTAATATGATAGCACCTTTTGTTAAATATTTTCTTATTTGAGCATATATTAATATAGACCTGACAATTGTACATTCTCTGAGAGGAAATGTCTTCTTCATCTTTATTTCCAATCCTTGAGTGCTGCCACACATGTCTATTCATTGCATTAATAAATGAATATAAAATTAACTGTATATATTCAGATTGGCTAATTTAATGAAATGAGATGGCAATTTGTTTTGAAAGACCCATAGCAAGGGAAAGAAGTTTATTTTTTGCAAATGAGAACTGGATCTGTAGATTTTCCATATCCATTTTAACACTATTTAGCTCTTTAAGAGAAGAAGTTGGATTTTTGTGATGTCTTTATTTCAGCACTTTATTTCAGCCCAGTTCTTTGTTAATGATAGATGCTCAACTAGTGTTTGTTGAGTGACTGAAGCAACACTCATTCTGTCTTATTTATTACTATGTACTGATGATCTAAAGTGGTTTTATTGAAAGTTCTTATTTATCTAGATGTCAACTTATCAAATCTCCAAAATTAAAAAAGCTACAATTTTTCTTTGAAGAGTCAGTTTTTGTTTTTGTTTTTTTGAAGAGTCAGTTTTATTTCTCCTTTAGTGAGCTGCATTCCACTGACTATTTTAAAGGCTTCTTTAAAATAATTTGCATCAGGCAGTTATGCTTCTATTACGCTAAACTCTTATCACACAAGTGTGGCCCAGATGTCCATAGACCAAATAACTTAAACATCTTCTCGCATGCTACAGAAGACAAAGAGAAACTTTCTATATTTTTTAAGCCAAGATTGCCCTTTAAAATTTTTTGATCCTTATCTTTTTTTTTTTTTTCATAACATTAGCCAAAGTCTCATGGATCTTATTTTCTATATGTTGCCCTTCAGAGATGTCCTTTGATGACAAGAAGAAAATGTTCAAAGATTTGATCTGGACAACAGAGAACCACAGAGCTGTGTTGCTTCTTTTTTTCTTTGCCTTGACCTTACCCAGAAGAAAGCACTCCTTTAGGCTCAAACTCTTGAAAATGATTGAAGTCTCTCTTAGGATGTGCTTAGGTCATAGAAAAATGAAAAAAATCATTTAAGTTCCATTCAAGGTACAGCCTCCCTTTACTGTATAGATTAAATTGGAAAGTACCATTGGGAAGGGAAAGAGGATCATGAGTATTTAAAGTTTATCATAAATGAGAAGTTTGTGAACAAAGCCTGCCTATGAGACTGCGGATTGTGTCACATTACTTCTTAAATCAAATCTGCAAAAAAGAGTATTCATCATACAATCACACCAAGGAAAAGAAATTCAGTACATGCCTCATTATCACTCTGAGAAACGCCAGTGCCAATGGTCTTTCTTAAGCTCTTGACCACCTTTTGACATTTTTCCTTTAAGTTACATCATCTTTGGCAGCTCACACAGCAACAAAGAAAATTTGTTTCTTGTCAATTATAAGTCCTTTTATGTTTTCTTTCTCACAGATTTTTGAAATGAGAAAAATACATGAGAAAGACATTTCTTAGATGAAGAGAGAAAGGAAATATTTGCCATAAAATGACTCACTGCCAGAGTTACTATTTTACAAGACAAGAGAACCAGTAGTCTTGGAAAAGTGTTTACAATAACAATGTTAAGTATTCATCTATCTGTTTGACCATGTTAATTAAAAACGCTATGTACCAGACCCTGCAAAATGGCAAGTGAATTTGTACTTGATGCCGCTTTGAATTTATACATGATGCAGATTTGATCCAAGTTTTCTATACTCAGCATATAGATTGTAAAACAATGCTATTGGGTGAGATTACATAAACCCTATACTATAGCTTTAAAGGTAAATAAAAAAACTCCACCCCAAATTATTTCTCACTCCAACTGCTTTTACTATACTATATTCTATATTGTAGAGTCCACTGGTAAATAAATAATGCTCAATCCATTGTCATTATTGCCACTGAAAACATAGTATTCATTCAGTTATTCTTTTACTCAACAAACATTCTGATTCTATTGTATGCAAGAACAAACTATCCATACCCCAATTCAGTGTATTCCATATTGCTGAGATTTTGGGGTCTAAGACAGGGATCAGTACTTTTATCTATAAAAGACCAGAAAATAAATATCTTACAACTGTAAAAAGGAATGATTTTGAATCAGTTGAGATGAGGTGGATGAACCAGAGCCAGTTATACAGAATGAAGTAAGTCAGAAAAAGGAAAACAAATATCATATGTTGATGCATATATATGGATTCTAGAAAAATGGTACTGATGAACCTATTTACAGGAATAGAGATGCTGACGTAAAGCATGGTCTTGTGGACATAATGGGGGAAGGAGAGGGTGGGAGAAATAGAGAGAATAGCACTGACATGTGTATATTATCATGTGTAAAACACAGGGAGCCCAGCCTAAAGCTCTCTGATACCCAGAGGGGTGGGATGGGACATGGGAGGGAGGTTCAAGAGGGAGTGGATATACAGATACATATGGCTGATTCATGTTATTATACGACAGAAGCCAACATAACATTGTAAAGCAATTATCCTCCAATTAAAAAAAGAAAGAAAAAGAAAAAACTAAATAAGTATCTTAGACATTGCAGATCACGGAGCACTCTTCCGGAGATGCTGCTGTTGCTTTTTCCTTCTTCTTCTCCTCTTTCTCTGTTCCTGCCTCTTTCTTCTCCTCTTCAACCATTTAAAAAGGTAAAAATCATTTTTTAGCTTATGGACTATGCAAAACCAGGCCTTGGGCTGGATTTGGCCAGCAAACCATTGTTTGCCAGCCCTTGGTCTAAGGGCATGTCTTTATCAAAATATATTGAGTTTAAAACTCACTCTCATCCTCTTTAGTTTCCCTGCCACCATAATAGGAATATTGAGCTTCATGATTCTCTTCCCATCATTCAATTTCTGCTTCAGTCTCCAGAGGGTAACTGATTAAACTAGGGAACACATGCATTTTATTTAGGAACCACTTTTGCTATGAAACATAATGGCTGTAACTCAACCCAAACTGAAGACCCCTTTAATATTGCTATACAGAATAATTTTTCTCTCAAAGATTTAAAATCTCTTGAACAAAACCTAAGATTTTTATTTTGTTCTCAGATACAAAAATCCAACCAGATGATCTTTCATATAAAAGGAACAATTTTAAAATACAATTCTTAAAGAATAAAAGTACTGCTCTTTTAAGTGGTTAATACCTAACCTCTAGAATCTGTCCTCAAGGATTCCAAAATAGTGTTGCCAAGGCTTAGAGAAGAGAAATGGTCATACACAGACACACACACAGATCTGGGAAACACACTGACAGAGAGATCAACACACGTGACAGTGAAGAAAGTAGATTGAATTTTGTGTTGTGGTTCTTGGAATCAACATCACTTGCTTAGTGTTCTACCTAATACGTGTATATATGGGTTGTTGTTGTGGTTCAGTTGGTAAGTTATGTCCAACTCTTTGTGACCCCATGGACTGTAACCTGCCAGGCTCCTCTGTCCATTGCTTGGGATTCTCCAGGTAAGAACACTGGAGTGGGTTGCCATTTCATATTCCAGGGGATCTTTCTGACCCAGAGATCAAATCAGCATCTCCTGTGACTCTTGGCATTGGCAGGCAGATTCTTTACCACTGAGCCACCTGGGGAGTGGTAGATGTAGATACAAATGATATAGATGTAGATATAAAAATAGGTTAGATATAAAGATAAACACCCCCAAATAATGATGGTTTAAACAAGTTAGGTATTTGTCACTTAAAAGTCCTGATGTAGTTAATTCATGGCTTGTATGGCAGCTCCATACTCTTCTGGGGTCCAGGCAGTATCTGTCCTGCTTTTTTTTAATCCCCAAAATAAGTCCCTCAGCCTCATGTTCCAAGATATGGCTTCAGCTCACAAAGGGCAGAGGAAAGATCATATCTTTTTCATCAAAAAGAAATTCCAGAAGCAGCACATCACCTTAGCTAGAACTTAGTCTCAAATTATAGCAGGCTGGAGGGTTAAGAAATGCACTCTTCTAAGAGACATGAAAATCATGTGTTCAAGAAAACAGATATTGAGAAGCAAACAACTCTTTCCCTATAGCAATCAGAATGTTTTGAGATCATTCAGTGACATTGAAAACTAATAGAATTATCTATAAAGGAGAAAGCCTTAGAGGTACTTCTGACACAATAAGTAGAACAAATAATCATACCATTTAAAGTTACTTGAAAATATTCAGTGAAGGCTTAAAAAACTTAATTAGAAGACACTAGATGACAAAATCAATATAGTACATTTTTATATTAGCATTACTTGTGATATTTCTAACTAGCAATAAGAATGAGAGGGAACATTTGTAGTTTGGAGTGTCCCTTTTCCAACTTGTGTCAGACTTTATCTTTTTGGGCTGCAAAATCACTGCAGATGGTGACTGCAGCCATAAATCACTGCAGATGGTGACTGTAGCCATGAAATTAAAAGACACTTACTTCTTGGAAGAAAAGTTATGACCAACCTAGATAGCATATTCAAAAGCAGAGACATTACTTTGCCAACAAAGGTCCATCTAGTCAAGGCTGTGGTTTTTTCAGTGGTCATGTATGGATGCAAGAGTTGGACTGTGAAGAAAGCTGAGCGCCAAAGAATTGATGCTTTTGAACTGTGATGTTGGAGAAGACTCTTGAGAGTCCCTTGGACTACAAGGAGATCCAACCAGTCCATTCTAAAGGAGATCGGTCCTGGGTCTTTGGAAGAACTGATGCTAGAGCTGAAACTCCAGTACTTTGGCTACCTCATGCAAAGAGTTGACTCATTGGAAAAGACTCTGATGCTGGGAGGGATTGGGGGCAGGAGGAGAAGGGGATGACAGAGGATGAGATGGCTGGATAGCATCACCAACTCAATGGATGTGAGTCTGAGTGAACTCTGGGAGATGGTGATGGACAGGGAGGCCTGGCGTGCTGCAATTCACGGGGTCGCAAAGAGTCGGACACGACTGAGCGACTGAACTGAACTGAACTTATCCAACTTCTTTTTGTTTGGTTAGCTCTGTGCCCAATTTTCTTCAGAAGATTCACCTCTCTTCCTCCGGTACAGTCTTGGTGGAAATATCAGTAGATACTCTGCTCAACTAAGGGTCTTGAGAATTAAGGTAAACCAATAAGGTTCTCTTTGGACACACTGAAACCAAATCAAAATGACATCAAGTTGCAGTGGTTCAGCCTGTGCCTTTCTGATGAACTGTCAAACACATAGCATCCTCAATTCCCATTCTATTTGAAATATACATCTATATACACGTTTCTTTATTTCATTGAAACAGCCCAAATTATTCCAATGAATTCTCTTTTGGTTTGTTTTAGGAAGCATCATATCTTGCTACTTACAAACAACAACAAAAATCTGGCGATATCTGGATAATAAATTGTGTACCGGAGTAAATATAAGATATATAAATGTACACACATACACATACACACTAATAGGACTCATGAAAAAGAGAACAGAATTTTACTATATTGCTTTCTCTTTTGTGTATACTTGGTTTATTTTGGTTTTTTGCATGTATATGCTGAAAGGTGAAATATCCTACTCTAATTGATTGAGAAACAATGGGAGGAAGTGATAGCTGGAGAGAAAGCACATGATTTGGTAGATGGGGAAAGGTAAAATGAAACATTTTTAGGCCAGATGGAGTATGTACCCAGCAGCCTAATGATCTTAAGAAAGTGATTTTTCTGGGTTATACACAAGTCTAATATTTTTAAAGCCCTTGTTCCTAAGGATAAAATCATGCAATACAAATGAAAACACAATGTGTGAATTAAATGCCTCTGGTTATATGAATACTGAGGGCTTTTTTAATGTATGTGTGTGTCTTTATTATTGCTCTTCTATTGTCATTTCAAAAAATGAATTTCTAAGACAGCCCTTCTAAAAGGTACTTTAGGCTTAATGGCTACAGCATTTCTGAAAGTGTTCAGAGGGTCAAATTGATTCAATTATTTTCGTTTGGATAAAAGGAACAAACATTTTTGAGAGTCTACTATGTTGGTTCTTAACCCCATTTGAATATTAGATTCACGAGAGAGCTCTTTAAAATGCAGATTTCCAGAACATTTAAAGTCTTCCTCCTCATCACTGTGATTTTGATACATCTAGTAAGTGCTAAGGATTGTACCTTATATTCTTTATCTATAAGATCATACAGGGTAGTG
Source organism: Oreotragus oreotragus (assembly GCA_006410675.1). Lineage (NCBI taxonomy): Eukaryota > Metazoa > Chordata > Mammalia > Artiodactyla > Bovidae > Oreotragus > Oreotragus oreotragus. Next base: position 227,325 of record SJYX01007424.1, read on the forward strand.
GAGCAATTAAGAAGTCAGGCTCTGGACCCAGATTTGATTCAAATCCTGCTTGAGCACAAATTGTCTAGATAACTTTGGGCAATTTACTTAACCTTATTGTATTTTGTGTTCCTCTGCTACAAAATGAGGACAGCGTTAGTGTTTGCTTCATTCTATTGTAATTTTTGGGTGGTTAGCATTCATTATTGTGGATTGCATAATAACTGATTTTAAATCCTTATAAAAATCTATTGAATTTGCTTTTATTTTCATTTTAAATATAGGGAAACATAGAGATGAAAAATGGTTTTCCCAAGGTCATCTAAGCGAAGACATGGTACATTAGCAATGATGGAGATTATATGAAAAACAATTACTGGAGTGAGTTTTGGTCATGGTGACCTCGGAATTGTTACAGAGTGCCTAAGTAGAGGAATAATGTCAATTGTGTCATGTGGCTCTATGTTTCAGCAGAGTGACCCTGGCATAGGGATATTCATTTGGGACCTGTGACATGTAAACTGTGACTAAACACCTGTGACTGAGTATGGGAGTAAGAGTGGGCTCATGCAGGAATCACATGCAGAAGACAGCAGAAGGCTACTACAAGTCTTGAGAATGTCAACATTTTACAGGACACATAGTCAAAGTGGAGACTGAAGCAAGACTAAGAAGCCAGAGGCAATAGTAAGCTCTGAGAAAGTGTTAACATAGAAAATTAGAGTGTGGAGTTTCACTAGGGAATGTCACTTAAAAGTGTTAAATAAACCCAAAGGTTTGAGGAAAAGGTTGTCACATGTTTTGAGAAAATTAAAGGTGATCTTGGTCCTAAGGCACAACAGTTAACTAGACTAAATATGTGAGTATGTATGAACATCACTTCAAGAAGTTTGGTGCTAAAGGGAAAGAAAGAGGATTATAGATAGGAAAAGATAATGGTAGGGGTTAAACAAAATAATGCAAAATGAAGGTAATAGGTTTGTGGCTCAGTAACAATTTTTTCTGACCACTTTTTTTGAACTGAACCACTTCTGAATGAGTATATTATATGTGTGTCTGTTCAGGCATGAATGTAAATCAGAAGTGTAAACATTTTGAAGACTTTGCACAGTGAGCTTATGAAACTTAACCCCCTTGAGTAGTAAAGTGAAGCTACAAGTCAATACTGAGTAAAAAGATTCTTAAAATGTGACAAATGTTACCAAGTAAAGAGAAGGAAGCTTATATTTTATTTTAAAGTTAATTGCACACAGGAGAAAATTGAAGTTATTGTTTTTATTTAACTCCCAATAGTCTAGGATCCGACAAATTTTGGCAAAACATTGCTATCATACTATAATGGTTTCAAGTTCATTTTCTTCATGTTATTGGAGATGGTTTTAAAATTACCAAGTAAAGAGAAGGAAGCTTATATTTTATTTTAAAGTTAATTGCACACAGGAGAAAATTGAAGTTATTGTTTTTATTTAACTCCCAATAGTCTAGGATCCGACAAATTTTGGCAAAACATTGCTATCATACTATAATGGTTTCAAGTTCATTTTCTTCATGTTATTGGAGATGGTTTTAAAATTCAATAATTTTATGTTAACATGACAAACACTCAAGTTTTATGAATAGAATTAATGACATTTTCAAAAATGAATCCATGGACATGAAAGTGAAAGGAATTTGTGTTTGAAAGAAAATTGTGAAGTTTTACAGATCATTCACTATACCACAAAGAGACATGACTTACTTTTATAGTATCAAAGTATCACATGTAAGCAATTTACTTTACACTTTCCCTTTTTATTTTAGAGGTATATCTATATGACACATGCTTTGGTGGAAATATAACTCAACATAGAGTTACACTGATGATGAGTTACTTCATTTATTTTATGATGTATTAGAATCATTCTACTTTCTTTCAGTTCTGTGAACAACAATCTTACTCCAAATGTGGTGACACTAGGTTTGCTGTTGATTTTGAGCTGTTTCTTCAACTGAACATTTTAGCAGGGATCCAGTGATGCTGCTCACTCGGTGGACTGCAGTGAAAAACATAACACCCGAAGACAGAGTAATGAAAGTAACATGGGAGTCAAGTACGTGTGTTAGTCACTCCATCGTGTCCAAATCTCTGTGACCCCATGGACTGCAGCCTGCTAGACTCCTCTTTCTGTCGTATTCTCCAGGCAAGAATACTGGAGTAGGTTACCATGTCCTAGTCCCAGGGGTTTTCCCCACCCAGGCCTATTACTAAATGCTGGGAGAATATGGGGCAGTGCGATGTAGGGAGAGGCCTCTAGAACAACGTCACAGAGCAGAAACTGATTATCCCCCTAAACGAGATTACACTGAAGTTATAACTAGGAAAATAAAGCCATCTACCAAAATGGATGAAACTATATCTTAAAGAATATGTGTGTAAAGGAAAATCTTTTAGGTAGGAATATTTGAATGATTGGATCAAGTCAATATTGGTCAACGGTCTCTTACTCAAGGACAAAGGTTGTGACTCAGTACTTGATCAGTTCAGTTCAGTCGCTCAGTCGTGTCCGACTCTTTGTGACCCCATGAATCGCAGCACGCCAGGCCTCCCTATCCATCACCATCTCCCGGAGTTCACTCAGACTCACGTCCATCGAGTCTGTGATGCCATCCAGCCATCTCATCCTCGGTCGTCCCCTTCTCCTCCTGCCCCCAATCCTTCCCAGCATCAGAGTCTTTTCCAATGAGTCAACTCTTCGCATGAGGAGGCCAAAGTACTGGAGTTTCAGCTTTAGCATCATTCCTTCCAAAGAAATCCCAGGGTTGATCTCCTTCAGAATGGACTGGTTGGATCTCCTTGCAGTCCAAGGGACT
>SJYX01007426.1:10646-43856 GCA_006410675.1 Oreotragus oreotragus
GTACTCCTTTTCCTATTTGGAACCAGTCTGTTGTTCCATGTCCAGTTCTAACTGTTGCTTCCTGACCTGCATACAGGTTTCTCAAGAGGCAGGTTAGGTGGTCAGTCCTTTCAAAAAATATTCAGGGTTGATTTCCTTTAGGATTGACTTCTTTGATCCTGTTGCTCTGCAACGTTTTATCAGGGGTCTACTCCAGCACCACAGTTTGAAAGCATCAATTCTTCATTTCTCAGTCCTCTTTATGGTCTAACTCTCACATCCATACATGACTACTGGAAAACAATAGCTTTGACTACACAGACCTTTGTCAGCAAAATGGTGTCTCTGCTTTTAATACGCTGTCTAGGTTTGTCATGGCTTGTCTTCCAAGGAGCAAGCGTCTTTTAACTTCATGGCTGCAACACCACCCACAGTGCTTTTGGAATCCAAGAAAATAAAGTCTGTCACTGTTTCTATTTTTTCCCAGTCCATTTGCCATGAAGTGATGGGACTGGATGCCATGATCTTAGTTTTTTGAATGTTGAGTTTTAAGCCAACTTTTTTACTCAGTTCTTTTACCTTCATCAAGAGGCTGCTTAGTTCCTCTTTGTTTTCTGCCATTAGAGTGGTTTCATCTGCATATCTGAGGTTATTGATATTTCTCTGGCAATCTTGATTCCCTCTTGAGCTTCATCAAGCCTGGCATTTCTAATGATGTACTCTGCATATAGTTCAATAAGCAGGGTGTAATATACAGCCTTGATGTACTTCTTTCCCAATTTGGAATCAGTCTGTTGTTCCATGTCCAGTTCTAACTGCTGCTGCTTTATCTGCATACAGGTTTCTCAGAAAGCAGGAAAGGTGTTGTGGTATTCCCATACCACATCCCATACCATAGCATCTTTAAGAATTTTCCACAGTTTGTTGTGACCCACACAGTCCAAGGCTTTAGCATATTCAATGAAGCAGATGTTTATCTGGAATTCCTTTGCTTTTTCTGTGATCCAGCTAATGTTGGCAATTTCAGCTCTGATTTCTGCCTTTTCTAAATCCAGTGTGAACATCTGGAAGTTCAGCTTGAAGGATTTTGAGCATTACCTTGCTAGCATGTGAAATGAGTGCAATTGTGTAGTAGTTTGAACATTCTTTGGCATTGCCCTTCTTTGAAAAATTCCTTTGCTTTTTCTGTGATCCAGCTAATGTTGGCAATTTCAGCTCTGATTTCTGCCTTTTCTAAATCCAGTGTGAACATCTGGAAGTTCAGCTTGAAGGATTTTGAGCATTACCTTGCTAGCATGTGAAATGAGTGCAATTGTGTAGTAGTTTGAACATTCTTTGGCATTGCCCTTCTTTGAAATTGAAATGAAAACTCACCTTTTCCAGTCCTGTGGCCACTGCTGAGTTTTCCAAATTTGCTGGCATATTGAGTGCAGCACTTTCACAGCACCATCTTTTAGGATTTGAAATAGTTCAGTGGTAATTCCATCACCTCCACTAGCTGTGTTCTTAGTAATGTTTTCTAAGACCCAACTGACTTCACACTCCAGGATCTGGCTCTAGGTGAGTGATCACACTCTCATGGTTATCTGGGTCATTAAGACCTTTTTTGTATAGTTCTTCTGTGTATTCTTGCCACCTCTTCTTAATATTTTTTGCTCTGTTAGGTCTGTAGCATTTCTGTCCTTTATTGTGCCCATCTTTGCATGAAATGTTCCCTTTTTATCTCTAATTTTCTTTAAGAGATCTCTAGTTTTTCCCATTCTATTGTTTTTCCTCTATTTTGGCATGGATCACTTAAGATGGCTTTTTCTGATCTCTCCTTGCTATTCTTTGGAAATCTGCATTCATATGCATATATTTTTCCTTTTCTCTCTTGTCTTTCATATCTCTTCTTTTTTCAGCTATTTGTAAGGCTTCCTCAGACAACCATTTTGCCTTTTTGCATTTCTTTTCTTGGGGATAGTGTTGATCCCTGTCTCCTGTACAATGTTATAAACCCCCATGCATAGTTTTTCTGGCTCTATCACATATAATCCTTTGAATCTATTTTTCACTTCCACTGTATAATTGTAAGGGATTTGAGGTAGGTCATACCTGAATGGCCTAGTGGTTTCCCCTACTTTCTCTAGGTCTGAATTTTGCAATAAAGTGTTCACGAGCTGAGCCACAGTCAGCTCCAGGTCTTGTTTTTGCTGACTGTATAGAGCTTCTCCGTCTTCGGCTGCAGAAAATAAAATCAATCTGATTTCAGTATTGACCATTTGGTGATGTCCATGTATAAAGTTGTCTCTTGTATTGTTGGAACATGGTGTTTGCTATGACCAGTGTGTTTTGTTAGCAAAACTCTGTTAGTCTTTGCCCTGCTTCATTTTGTACTCCAAGGCCAAATTGGCCTGTTACTTCAGGTATCTCTTGACTTCCTACTTGTGCATTCCAGTCCTCTATGATGAAAAGGCCCTTTTTCTGGTGTTAGTTCTAGAAGGTCCTACAGGTCTTCATAGACCTGTTCAACTTCAGCTTCTTTGGCTTCAGCGGTTGGAGCATAAACTTGGATTACTGTGATACTGAATGGCTTGCCTTGGAAATGAACCAAGATCATTCTGTCATGTTTGAGATTGCACCCAAGTACTGCATTTTGAACTCTTTTATTGACTATGAGGGCTACTCCATTTCTTCTAAGGGATTCCTGCCCACAGTAGTAGATATAATGGTCATCTGAATTAAATTTGCCCGTTCCCATCCATTTTAGTTCACTGGTTCCTAAAATGTCAGTGTTCACTCTTACTGTCTCCTGTTCGACCACTTCCAATTTATCTTGATTCAGGACCTAACATTCCAGGTTCCTATGCAGTGCTGTTCTTTACAGCATCAGAGTTTACCTTCACCTCCAGACACATCCACAACTGGGCGTACTTTGCGCTCTGGCTCAGTTTCTTCATTCCTTCTGGAGCTATTTCTCCACTCTTCTCCAGGAGCATATTGGATACCTACTGACCTGGGGGTTCGTCTTTCAGTGTTATATGTTTTTGCCTTTTCATACTGTTCATTGGGTTCTCAAGGCAAGACTGCTGAAGTGGTTTGCCATTCCCTTCTCCAATGGACCACATTTTGTCAGAACCCTCCACCACGACCCATCTGTCTTGGGTGGCCCTACACAGTATGGCTCATAGTTTCATTAAATTATGCAAAGCTGTGATGAATGTGATCATTTCTGTTAGTTTTCTGTGATTGTGGTTTTCGTTCTGTTTGCCTTCTGTTGGATGAGGACAATAGGCTTTGCAAGCTTCCTGGGTGGATAGAATTCCATAGAAACAGTCTGTCTCAGGGATCAGAGGTGGAAAAGGTGTTTTTTTTTCCAGCTTCTTTCTATGCACTTTGGATGAAAAGACAAATAATTGAAGTATGTATGCTAAGTAAGGATTTCCCAGGTGGCGCTAGTAGCAGAGAACCTGCCTGCCATGCAAGAGAGGTAGGTTCAGTCCCTGGGACTGGAAGATCCCTTGGAGAAGAACATGGCAACCCACTCCATTATCCTTGCCTGGAGGATCCCATGGACAGAGGAGCCTGGTGAGCTACGGTCCATAGGGTTGCAAAGAGTCAGACATGACTGATGTGAGTTAGCACGCACACACGCTAGGAAAAGAATTATTAGTTTTTGCCCCCCTGCCTTGTGTATGCACATACACAGACATGCTGCCATAGGGAAATGGGTTTTTATCACTACACAGGTATACTCACTCAATCAAGTCAATGCTTTGTTTGGCACTATTAACAAGGCAAATGCAAACAGTAGAGGAAACCTGAGAAAGCTTGATTCAGCCCTTTTATCTCCAAAATATCTGGAATCCCAAATATGGTTCTAGTCTCCGCATATCAGAAGACAAATAAGGACACCTAGAGGGGGATAACCAGAAGGCCAACAGGGATAAAACTATGGTCACGGAAGACCTTGCTGAAATACTGACCTGTTAGCCTTGAAGAGCTCAGGGACACTAGAAAAATGCTTAACACCACCTGCTATTTGGATGATGTGAATGTAAATTCCAAAAGGTTAGGACAATGAGAAGCTCTTTAAAACTTTTAATGAGTTAGGTTTAAGACAAATAAAAAGTACATCTTTACAAACCCAATGACTTAGTAAATAAGTAGTATGTGAAAGAAATCCTCAGAGGAATCTGTGGTATTTATTAGAGGCAGAGTCATAAGCACATGACTACTAAGAGAAGCTGATGTGTGCCTCAGCTCTCTGACTAGTAGGAGGATAACCTTGCCTTACTCTGTGCTGCTTGGCAGCCTCCTATCCATGACAACTGCTCTGCCCTAAGGGACTTCCCTGGTAGCTCAGTGGTAAAGAATTCATCTGCCAATGCAGGAGACATGGGTTCGATCCCTGGGTCAAAAAGACTCCCAGAGGAGGAAATTGCAACATGCTATAGTGTTCTTGCCTGGAAAATCTCATGGACAGAGGAGCTTGGTGGGCTATAGTCCATGGGGTTACAAACGAATCCTGACACAACTTAGTGACTAACCAACAACAACTCTGGCCTACACACACCGTTTTCCCTACCAGAGAATGACGTCTTATCTTATAAAAAAATGTAGCTTCTAGCAACGTTTGTTTTATTTTATCTGATAGTCTCTCTGTGTTGAGATTTCAATCCTCACTAGAATCCGATTTGAATTTTATCTAGTATCACAGGAGAGTTGACATAAGAAAACCAAATCCAAGATTTCAGTCACACTGAAGCAGTTTCATTATTTTCTTTCTTATCTTCTCTTGGTTTGTAATTGTGGAAGCCTCTCCGAAGTACCTTGAGTGCCTTTATCTCCAGGCCCCATGTGTTGGGAAAACCTAATAGACTCCTAAGCACATCATGTTTGAGTATCTCAGCAAACTTATTACCAGCTAATTAGTTAAGCCTTCTCCTAAACCTGAAACTTGTGCATACACATACTCAATTTTTAAAAACTGAAGTATAATTGATTTATAATGTGTTAGTTTCAGGTGTACAGCAAAGTGATTCAGTCCTGTGTGCACTAAGCAAGTCTTTTCAGTTGTGTCCAACTCTTTGTAATCCTATGGACCGTAGCCCGCCAGGCTCCTCTGTCCAGGGTGAGTCTCCAGGCAAGAAAACTGGAGTGGGTTGCCATCTACTTTCTTTATACATACACATAAGTTTTTTCAGATTCTTTTCCCTTATAAATTATTACAAGAGAGTGAATGTAGTACTCTGTGATGGACAGTAGGTCCTTGTTGGTTGTTTTATATACGGTAGTGTGTATCTGTTAATCCCAAATTCCTGATTTTATCCTTCCCCATTCATTCCCCTTTGGTAACTTAAAGCTTGTTTACAAAGTCTGTGAGTCTGTTTATGTTTTGAAAATAAGTTCATTTGTATCACTTGTTAGATTCCACATATAAGTGATATACCTCACGGCACGTGGGATCTTAGTTCCCCAACCGTGGATTGAACCCGTGGCCCCTGCATTGGGAGGCACATTCTTAACCTCTGGAGCACCGGGGAGTCCCCTGTCCTGCCAGCTCCATCTCATGGCTCTCAGCTCCATCCCCTCAACTTGGGGAGTCTTCCAGATTCCACCTGTGTCTGCATCCTTGGCTGCAGCTGGGAAACTCAGGGCGGTTGCAAGGCTTAAGGTAGGCTCAGACAGGACCTTGGTCTCTCAGGGATACCTGTACTTGGTTGTTTGATTTCCAGTGTCCTTTAAACCGTCATTCCACATATTTCGTCTGGAGTTTTGGTTGTTGTAGGAGGTGAGTAAATCTGGTCAATATTACTCCATCTTGGTTGGAGGAAGAAATTCCTACCATAATTAAGTTTTATTTATTTATTCTACTTATTAATAGTTTCCACATTGTCTCTAATAGACACGTGTTTACTTTGAAATAGGGGGGAAAGCAGTGGTATAAACCAGCCCTGCATGTTATTTGTAAGAGTGAAAAGTTGGAAATACCTAAATTCCCAACTGTGACATATCTATAAAGTCGGATATTAGGTACCCAATGTTCATATAAAAATGTGAAATGAAGTAAGTAGGATATAAGTGTCTATATAGAACATGGCTTTAACTCTGACAAATAAAAATGTGTACAAAGACTGTTGGTGCGAATGTAAATTGGTGTAGCCACTATGGAGAATAGTGTAGAGGAGCCTTGAAAATAAAAACAGAGTTACCATGTGATCCAGCCATCCCATTCCTGGGAGTATAGTTAGAAAAGATGAAAACTCTAATTTAAAACGATACATGTGGGACTTCCCTGGTGGTCCAGTGGCATCGACGCTGTGCTCCCAATCCAGGGGCCTGGGTTTGATCCCTCATCAGGAAATCAGATCCCTGCAACTAAACTGATCCTTGCAACACGCCTGTGACTAAAGATCCTGCATGCCACAACGAAAAAGATCTGGGATGCTGCAACTAAAAAAGCCCCCAAACCAAAGGACACATGCACCCGAATATTCACACGGCACAACTTACGCCAGCCAAGACACAGACAGCCAGGGCCCACCAGCAGATGGCCGGCCTAAGAAGGCGCAGGACACGCACACAGCGGCTGCCGCTCGGCCACAAGGAGGAGCGAGACAGTGCCGCTCGCAGCGACACGGACGGACCAAGAGGACGTTATGCCCAGTGAGGTAAGGTGGAGACAAATACTCTATACCACGTCACTTCTACGTGCAGTTTAAAAACTACAAATGAATCTACATACAAAACAGATTGACAGACACAGAAAACAAGCCTAACATGACCAAATGGGACTGGCGGGAGGGAGGAATTAGGAGTATGGGAGTAACAGATGCAAAGTACTATACATAAAACAGGTAAGCAATGAGCTTCCCAGGTGGCTCAGATGATAAAGAATCTGACTGCAATGCAGGTGACCCAGGTTCGATCCCTGGGTCGGGAAGATTCCCTGGAGGAGGAAATGGCAACCCACTGTAGTATTCTTGCCTGGAGAATCTCATAGACAGAGGCTGGAGGGCTACAGTCCATGGGGTTCACAAAGGTTTGTACGTGATTGAGAGACTAACATACACACACAGAGATTAAATAAAACAGATAGCAATTGAGGATTTACTGCATAGTATCATGGCATTTGGTCCCATCACTTCATGGGAAACAGATGGGGAAACAGTGTCAGACTTTATTTTGGGGGGCTCCAAAATCACTGCAGACGGTGACTGCAGCCATGAAATTAAAAGATGCTTACTCATTGGAAGAAAAGTTATGATCAACCTAGATAGCACATTCAAAAGCAGAGACATTACTCTGCCAACAAAGGTACGTCTAGTCAAGGCTATGGTTTTTCCAGTGGTCATGTATGGATGTGAGAGTTGGACTGTGAAGAAAGCTGAGCACCGAAGAATTGATGCTTTTGAACTGTGGTGTTGGAGAAGACTCTTGAGAGTCCCTTAGACTGCAAGGAGATCCAACCAGTCCATTCTAAAGGAGATCAGTCTTGGGTGTTCTTTGGAAGGACTGATGCTAAAGCTGAAACTCCAATACTTTGGCCACCTCATGCGAAGAGTTGACTCACTGGAAAAGACCCTGATGCTGGGAGGGATTGGGGGCAGGAGGAGAAGGGGANCTCTTGAGAGTCCCTTAGACTGCAAGGAGATCCAACCAGTCCATTCTAAAAGAGATCAGTCCTGGGTGTTCTTTGGAAGGACTGATGCTAAAGCTGAAACTCCAATAGTTTAGCCACCTCCTGCAAAAAGCTGACTCACTGGAAAAGACTGATGCTGGGAGGAATTAGGGGCAGGAGGAGAAGGGGACGACAGAGGATGAGATGGCTGGATGGCATCACCAACTCGATGGAAGAGAGTCTGAGTGAACTCCAGGAGCTGGTGATGGACAGGGAGACCTGGCGTGCTGCGATTCATGGGGTCGCAAAGAGTCGGACACGAATGAGCAACTGAACGGAACTGGTCTCAGCATCAAACTGTTGCCAAAAGCTTGGCCTCTGTACACCAGTGCCAAATCAAACCCTAGAGACAAGAGTTTGGGGTGAAGCTGAAAAGGATAGCTTTACTGCTTTGCCAAGCAAAGACACACCCTGGCATTTGGCTCAAAAACTGTATCAACTTGATGAGGGTTTTCATAACAGTGGCTCAAAAGTGGGGTCTCTGACTAGGTTGTGAATGCCCTTAGTCTAATCTCAGGTGTTCTCAGTCTCCTAATTTTGAAGAGCTTCTCTGGTCCTTTTAATCTTGCCTCAGGTGGTTTCTTGGCTGCTCCTTCCTTGACTAGCAACTGTTTGAATCTGCCCTTTAGAACTGTAGGAAGATCACAGAAACTAGTCTTGCCTGCAAGAAATGGAGGACAGAAAGGCCTCTGTGCCTGGGAGCCCCACAAGGCCCTGCTAAGTTTCAAAACTACTTGAGGAAAAAGAAAATACTTGAGAGGGAATCCTATACTTTTCCTAATTCCTTATACCCACAGCAAAAGTAATCTCTTTAAAATGCAAACCTGATCATAATAGTCCCTTGATTTTTGTCCCTATAGTGTATCTTGGAAAATTTCAAAGGCAGAAATGTTAAAAGAATTTTATAGTGAATAGCCTACATCCAGTTTATCGTATATCCATATGTGGTTGTTCAGTCGCTAGGTCGTGTCCGACTCTTTGCAACCCCATGGACTGGAGCACACCAGGTTTTCCTGTCCTTCACTATCTCCCAGAGTTTGTTCAAACTCCCCTCCACTGAGTTGGTGATGCCATCCAACCATCTCATCTTCTGTCACCCCCTTCTCCTTTTACCTTCAATCTTTCCCAGCATCAGGATCTTTTTCAATGAGTTGGCTGTTCACATCAGGTGGCCACAGTATTGAAACTTCAGTTTCAGCATCGGTCTTTCCAATGAATATTCAGGACTGATTTCCTTTAGGATTGACTGGTTTGATTTTCTTGCAGTCCAAGGGACTCTCAAGAGTCTTCTCCNATTGCATTGAATCTGTAGATGGCTTTGGGTAGTATACTCACTGTCTCTTATACACATCTAGATGTGTATAAGAGACAGTTCCATTTCAGCATCAGTCCTTCCAATGAATATTCAGGACTGATTTCCTTTAGGATTGACTGGTTGGATCTCCTTGCAGTCCAAGGGACTCTCAAGAGTCTTCTCCAACACTACAGTTCAAAAGCATCAATTCTTCAGTGCTCAGCCTTCTTTATAGTCCAACTCTCACATCCATACATGACTACTGGAAAAACCATAGCTTTGAGTAGATGGACCTTTGTTGGCAAAGTAATGTCTCTGCTTTTGAATATACTATCTAGATTGGTCATAGCTTTTCTTCCAAGGAGCAAGTGTCTTTTAATTCCATGGCTGCAGTCACCATCTGCAGTGATTTTAGAGTCCCCCCCAAAAATAACGTCTGTCACCATTTCCAGTGTTTCCCCATTTATTTGCCATGAAATAATCGGACTGGATGCCATGATCTTCATTTTCTGAATGTTGAGTTTTAAGCCAACGTTTTCACTCTCCTCTTTCACTGTCATCAAGAGGCTCTTTAGTTCTTCTTCACTTTCTGCCATAAGGGCGGTGTCATCTGCATATCTGAGGTTATTGATATTTCTCCCAGCAATCTTGATTCCCGCTGTGCTTCATCCATCCCTGCATTTCGAATGATGTACTCTGCATATAAGTACTCTGCATAAAAGTTAAATCAGCAGGGTAACAACACACACCCTTCACATACTCCTTGACATGCTTCCCTTGTGGCTTAGCTGGTAAAGAATCCACCTGCAATGTGGGAGACCTGGATTCAATCCCTGGGTTGGGAAGATCCCCTGGAGAAGGAAAAGGCTACCCACTCCAGTATTCTGACCTGAATAAGAATATTAGTGTCAGTATCCTTGTGTGTGTGTGTATACACACAGACACATCTTTAGCCATTCCTCTGTCAATGGACATTTAGATTGATTGCTTCCATGTCATGGCTTTGTAAATAGGTGCAAACTCTTTCTAAAAACTTCTAGTTAACTGAAAATACTGAGTCTGCATTCCTTTGCCAGGTAACGCACTGAAATAGAATTATTTAGCAGGATCTTCCTCGTGCTTGAGACAAGAAAGCAGCACATGTGCCACATGTTTGCACAGCAAGCACAAGATGCCAGGCTAGAATTTGCAAATGTGTGCCTTGTGTTATGTGCTGTATCATCACTGAGAGAACTCTGAAAGCAAAAGAATACTGTTGGTACTTTTAGATCTTGGTTTTTCCTGGTAGCTCAGATGGTAAAGAATCTACCTGCAATGTGAGAGTCCAAGGGTTCAATCCCTGGGAGGGGAAGATCCCTTGGAGAAGGGAAGAGCTACCCACTCCAGTATTCTTGCCTGGAGAATTTCATGGACAGAGGAGCCTGCTAGTCTACAGTCCACAGGGTCGCTAAGAGTCAGACACCACTGAGGGACTAACAATATAGACAGAGGCTGTTTTTTTGGTGGGCATTTTTGGTTTTTTAATCATTTTTTAATGGGCATTCAAGTGTCCATATCTTTCACACATTAAATTAGAAATGTCATAGCTGTATGCAATTTCAGAGTTGCTGTAGTTTCCCTCTAGGTGTTCTCTATTATGTGTAAAGAGATAAGTAAAACTAATAATTCAACTACTGCTTTGTGGATTGCTAGTTCCTTATTGGAACTTGTGCTAAAAACCAGCAATTTAAAAGAAAATTATTTCTTCCTGTATTTCCTTCCCAAGAAGTGGTATAACATTATATTTTGGACTATTGCAGATCTTGCAATGAAAGTTAATGAATTTAAATTCTATTATTCCAAAGATATGCATTAAGTTTACTAGCAGGGCTATGAAATTGGATTTTAGAATTTCTATTAAACTGTAACACCACAGTCTCAGCGAAGCATTGATCCCAACACCATATGTCAGAGAGAAAGTCAGGAAACCACAGAATGCACTCTTATTTTCTGCTGTTACAATGATATTTCTCCAGATGTTTTGTTGAGTGTTTATGAGGTATATCCTATACATGTGAACTGTCACTGACAGAGACATTGCTATTTAGTAACACATTTCAGTCCAAAACTAGTTCCTTTTTGGTCAGTGTAAGCCAGAACATTGCTGAGGATAAAACTTGTGCTAAAAGAACGTGGATTCAGATATGTCAGAATGCTGAATTCTAAACTTGGCACAGTTCGGTATTCTTCAGCAAATATTTATTCAAAAACAGCCTTTGAGATATAGTTTGCGTTGCATTGAAAAGTTATTCCCCTGCAAGATGGGGATGGCAGTTTGTATTCACTGTCAACCACACATAATCTTTTCATGGAACCAGCAAAAAAGATTATGCCACCTTGTCTCTTGTGTCTATTAATCAGTGTCACACTCTCCAGTGCTATCAAGAAGAACATCTTTACTTTCCTCTTTCCAGGGGGCTTTTTGTGACCATGTGAGACTGAACCAACTGGAGAAGGCCATTTTTAAAACTTTCCCTTTAATTTCATAATTGTTAAAAGATAGGGTTAAATACTCTGGCAAGAGATAATGCAATGTCTTTTCTTTTTTCTCCTTTGGGGACTTTTATTTTCAAGTCTCTCATTGGATATGTAGTCATCTTTTGATCTCTAGCAAGCTAAAAATTATCTTCTAATTGTAAGAAGCCTCATGAAACTAAAAGAGAAAATTTTGAAGCGATTTTCACTACCCTAGTTGAATTAGGACAAAAATATAAATATACAATGGTTAGAAATTACTTTAATAATAATATTCATAATCTAGAGGTTAAACGTGATCAAATCTTCAAGTGAAATTAAATATTATAAATACATTAATGTCTCTAAAAGTAATTTGTAATTTAATGCCATTCCTGTCAGGATCTCAGTGTTTTGGTTCTGTTGTTTCTTGTTTTTTTTCCCATGCCTTATTTGCTGCTACTGTTCGGTTCCTAAGCCGTGGGCAAAGTGATGTCTCTGCTTTTTAATTCTCTGTCATGGTTGGTCATAACTTTCCTTCCAAAGAGCAAGCGTTTCTTAATTTCATGACTCCAGTCACTGTCCACAGTAATTTTGGAGAACAAAAAAATAAAATCTGTCACTACTTCCACTTATCCCCACATATTTGCCATGAATTAATGAGACTGGATGCCATGATCGTAGCTTTTTCAATGATGAGTTTCTAGCCAGCTTTTCACTCTCCTCTTTCACCTTCATCAAGAGACTCCTTAGTTCCTCTTCACTTTATGCCATTAGGGTGGTGTCCTCCACATATCTGAGGTTGTTGATGTTTCCCAGCAATCGTGATTCCAGCTTGTGATTCATCCAACTTGCATTTCACATGATGTAATTTGCATAGAAATTAAATTAGCAAGGTAACAATATACAGCTTTGATGTCCTCCTTTCCCAATTTTGAACCATTCATTGTCCAGTTCTAACTGTTGCTTCCTGACCCGGATACAGGTTTCTCAGGAGACAGGTAAGGTGGTCTGGTATTCCCATCTCTTTAAGAATTTTCCACAGTTTGTTGTGATCCACACAGTCAAAGGCTTTTGCATAGTCAGTGAAGCAGATGTTTTTATGCAACTTTCTTGCTTTCTCCATGATTCAACAAATGTTGGCAATTTGATTTCTGATTGCTCTGCCTTCTCTAAACCCAGCTTGTATATCTGAAAGTTATCAGTTCACATATTACTGAAGGCTAGCTTGAAGGATTTTAAACATAACCTTAGTAGCATATCAAATGAGCACAATTTCATGGTAGTTTGAGCATTCTTTGGCATTGCCCTTCTTTGGGATTGAAATTAAAACTGACCTTTTCCTGTCCTGTGGTCACTGCTGTGTCTTCCATATTTGCTGGCATATTCAGTTCAGCACTTTCACAGCATCATCTTTTATAATTTTTAAAAGCTCAGTGTATGGCAAAACCAATACAGTATTGTAAAGTAAAATAAAATAAAAGGAAAACTAAAAAAAAGAAAGAAACCAGGCCAAAAAAAAATGAAAAAAAAAAATAAAATTGTTTCTTCTGTATCACACACACAAAAAAAGCTCAGCTGGAATTCCATCACTTCACTAGCTTTGTTCATAGCAATGCTTCCTGAGGCCCACCTGACTTCACACTCCAGGATATCTGGCTTTAGGTGTGTGACCACACCCTGGTGATTATCAAGGTCATTAAGAGCTTTCTTGTATAGTTCCTCTGTATATTCTTGCCACCTATTCTTATTCTCTTCTGTTGGGTCCTTACCATTTTTGTCCTTTATCATCCCCATCTTGGCATGAAATATTCCCTTGATAGCTCCAATTTTTTTGAAGAGCTCTCTGGACTTACCCATTCCACTGTTTTCCTCTATCTCTTTGCATTGTTCATTTAAGAAGGCCTTCTTATCTCTCCTTACTATTCTCTGGAACTTTTTTTTTTCCCAATGTTTTTTGTATGCTTGCTTTTATTAACTGCAGTTTTAAATTTCAGTTTATATTGGCGTGTTGTTATTGTTCAATCACATAGTTGTGTCTGACTCTTTGTGACCCCATGGACTGCAGCATTCCAGACTTTCCTGTCCACCACAATCCCCCAAAGTTTGTTCAGACTCATGTCCTTTGAGTCGGTGATGTCATCCAATCATCTCATTTTATGTTGCCTCCTCCTCCTCCTGCTCTGTCTTTCCCAGAAATACGATCTTTTCCAATGAGTCAGCTGTTCACATCACGTGGCCAAAGTATTGTAGCTTCAGCATCAGTCCTTCCAGTGGATATTCAGGGTTTATTTCCTTTAGGATTTATTGGTTTGGTTTCTTTGCTGTCCAAGGAATACTAAAGAGTCTTCTTGAGCAACACATTTCAAAAGCATCAGATCTTTGGTGCTTAGCCTTCTTTATGGTCCATTCTTATATCCATTCATGACTACTGGAAAAAACCATAGCTTTGACTAGACAGACCTTTGTGGGCAAAGTGATAACTCTGCTTTTTAATATGCTGTCTAGGTTGGTCATAGTTTCTCTTCCAAGGAGCAAGCATCTTTTAATTTCATTACTGCAGTCACTATGCACAGTGATTTTGGAGCCCTAGAAAATAAAATCTGTCACTGTTTCCACTTTTTTCCCTGTTATTTGCCATGAAGTGATGGGACTGGATGCCTGGATCCTAGTTTTTTTGAATGTTGAATTTTAAGCCAATTTTTCCACTCTCCTCTTTCACTTTCATCAAGAGGCTCTTTAGTTTCTCTTCACTTTCTGTATTAGAGAAGTGTTATCTGCATATCTGAGATTTTTTATATTTCTCCCAGCCATCTTGACTCCAACTTGTGCTTCACCCAGCATGGCATTCACATGATGTACCCTGCATATAAGTTCAATAAGCAGGATGACAATATATAGCCTTGATGTACTCCTTTCCCAATTTGGAACCAGTCCGTTGTTCCGTGTCCAGTTCTAACTGTTGCCTCTTGACCTGCATACAGGCTACTCAGAAGGCATGAAAGATGGTCTGGAACTCCAGTCTCTTAAAGAGTTTTCCACAGTTTATGATTCACACATTTAAAGGCTTTAGTGTAGTCAGTGAAACAGAGGTAGATGTTTTTCCAGAATTCCCTTGCTTTTTCTATAATCCAACAGATGTTGGCAATTTGATCCCTGGTTCCTCTGCCTTCTCTAAATCCATCCTGAATATCTGGAAGTTTTCAGATCATGTACTGTTGAAGCCTTGCTTGGAGAACTTTGAGCATTACTTTGCTAGCGTGGGAGATGAGTGCAGTCGTGTGGTAGTTTAAACTTTCTTTGGGATTGGAGTGAAAACTGACCATTTCCAGTGCTGTGGACCACTGCTGAGCTTTCCAAATTTGCTGACATATTGAGTGCAGCACTTTAACAGCATCATGTTTAGGACTTGAAGTAGCTCAGCTGGAATTCCATCACTTCCACTAGCTTTGTTTGTAGTGATGCTTCCTAAGGCCCACTTGACTTCACACTCCAGGATGTCTGGCTCTAGGTAAATGATAACACCATCATGATTATCTGGGTCATAAAGATCTTTTTTGTACAATTCTTCTGTATATTCTTGCCACCTCTTCTTAATATTTTCTGATTCTATTAGGTCCATACCATTTCTGTCCTTTACTGTACCCATCTTTGCATGAAGAAACTGAGGTACAGGGAATTAAGGAATCTCTCTGGTGACACAAAGAGCTTTTTCACTCTCCTCTTTCACCAAGAAATTCTTTTGTTCCTCTTCGATTTCTGCCATAAGGGTGGTGTCATCTGCATATCTGAGGTTATTGTTATACCTCCCATTAATCTCAATTTCCGCCTGTGCTTCATCCAGCCCAGCATTTCACATGATATACTCTGCATATAAGTCAAATAAGCAGGGTGACAATATACAGCCTTGATGTAGTCCTTTCCCAATTTGGAACCAGTCAGTTGAGTGCAGCCCTTTAACAGCATCATCTTTTAGGAGTTGAAATAGCTCAGCTGGAATTCCATCGCCTCTGCTGGCTTTGTTGGTACTGGAATATAGTTTATTATCAACTCCAACTATATTGGAGTACAGTTGATTAACACTGCTCTGTTAGTTTTGGGTATACAGAAAAGTGATTCTGTTATACATATAAATGTATCTATCCTTCTTCAAGTTATCTTCCCATTTAGGTTATTACAGTATATTGAGCAGAATTCCTTTTGCTATACAGTATATCCTTATTGGTTATCTGTTGTTTTAAATATAGCAGCATATATATGTCAATCCAAATCTCCCAATTTGTCCCTCCCAACTACCCTACCCCCTAGTAACCATAGGTTCATTCTTCAATTCTTTGAATCTGTTTTCTAAATAAGTTCATTTGTAGCATTTTTTAAGAAGCCATATATAAGTGGTATGATATTTGTCTGACTTACTTCACTTAGTTTGGTAATCCCCAAGTCCAACCACGTTGCTTTAAATGACAAGATTTCATTCTTTAGTGGCTGAGTAATATTCTGTTGTATATATGTACCACATCTCCTTTATCCCTTTGTCTATCAGTGAATATTTAGATTGCTTCCTTGTCTTGGCAATTGTAAACCATGCTATAATTAACATTGGGGTACATGTATCCTTTCAAATCATGGCTTTCTCTGGATATGCCCAGGAGTGGGATTGCTGGATTATATGGCACCTCAATGCTTGTTTTTTTTTTTTAAGGAACCTCCATAATGTTCTCCATAGTACTTATACCAATTTATATTCCCACGGACAGCGTAAGAGGATTCCCTTTTCTTGCCACCCTTTCCAGCCTTTAGAGTTTGCAGACATTTTGATAAAGGCCATACTGAGTGCTGAGAGGTGATATCTCAATGTAGATTTGATTTGCATTTCTCCAATAATTAGCAATGCTGAGCATCTTTTCATGTGCCTCCTCGCCATCTGTATATCTTTTTTATAGAAATGCCTGTCACGTCGTCTTCCCATTTTTTGTTTGGGTTGTTTTTTTTTGACATAGTTGCATGGGCTCTTTATTATTTTTTGAGATTAATATCTCTTTTCTGTTCCCTGATTTGCAAATATTTTTCCTGTTCTATTTTCGTTTTGTTTATGGTTTGATGTGCAAAAGGTTTTGAGTTAATGAGGGTCTATTTATTTTTATTTCTATTACTCTAGAAAAAAATATATATTGCCTATGTTTTCTTAGGGTTTTATAGTATCTATCCAGTTTTATATTTAGGGCTTTAATCCATTTTGAGTTCATTTTTGTGTATGGTGTTAAAGAATGTTCTAATTTCATTTTTTAACATGTAGCTATCTAGTTCTCCCAGCACCATTTATAAAGAGATTGATTATTTTTTCTCCATTGCAAACTCTTCTCTCCTTTTTTATAGTTTAACTGACCACAGATATGGGGGGTTATTTCTCAGCTTTCTATCCTATTCCATTGATCTATATCCCTGTTTCTATGCCAATATCATACTGTTTTGATTACAGTACTTGTGTAGCATAGTCTGAAGTCAGGGAGCCCAACTCCTCCAGCTTCATTTTTCTCCCTCAGGATTGCTTTGGCTATTGCTTTGGTCTTTTGTGTCTCCATACAAATTAAATTTTTTTACCTAGTTTTGCCAAAAATGACATTGGTAATTTGATAGAGATTGCATGGAATCTATAGATTGCCAGGCATAGTGCAGTCATTTTGACACTACTTATTCTTCCAATTCAAGAACATGGTTTATCTTTCCATCTGTTTCTGTCATCTTCTATTTCTTTCATCGGTGTCTTATAATTTTGAGGGTACAGGTCTTTTGCCTCCTTAAGGAAAATACCTATGAAGAAATTTGCCTATCTTTCTTTTGACTGGTCACTAACTTTTGATTGTTAGTGTACAGAAATGCGTCAGATTTTTGTGTATTAATTTTTGTGTGTCTTATAACTTTATTTGTTGATGAGATCTAGTAGATTTCTGGTAGCATCTTTAGAATTCTCTGTGTACAGTATCATGTCATCTCCAAACAGTGACTTCAGAAACAAACAGTTTTACTTCTTTTTCAATTTAGATTCCTTCATTTATTTTCTCTGTGCCATGGCTAGGGCTTCCAGTTCAGTTCAGTCGCTCAGTCGTGTCCGACTCTTTGCGACCCCATGAATCGCAGCACGCCAGGCTTCCCTGTCCATCATCAACTCCCAGAGTTCACTCAGACTCACATCCATTGAGTCGGTGATGCCATCCAGCCATCTCATCCTCTGTCGTCCCCTTCTCCTCCTGCCCCCAATCTCTCCCAGCATCAGGGTCTTTTCCAATGAGTCAGCTCTTCGCATGAGGTGGCCAAAGTACTGGAGTTTCAGCTTTAGCATCATTCCTTCCAAAGAACACCCAGGACGGATCTCCTTGCAGTCCAAGGGACTCTCAAGAGTCTTCTCCAACACCACAGTTCAAAAGCATACTGAGAACCCCAACAGTATGCTGTCAAAGAAGTCACTAAAGTCGACACACTGTCCGATTCCATTTACATGAAATGTTCAGAAAAGGCCAATTTGGAGGCAGAAAGTAGATCAGTGATTACTTGCATACTTGGGGTGGGGGAGGTGGTTTACAAGTGCCAAACTAATGGATACAGGGCTTTTTTTGGGGGGGTGAGGTCAGATTGAGTTGTGTTCTGAACAACTTTGTGAATATACAAACTAAAAACCACTGGATTGTACATTTTAAATGAGTGACGTTGTTTAAGGAAAAAAAAATGCTTGAATATAAACCTTGCTACTGTTGCAGCTTAAAACTCACCTCTGTGACATTTTCCTGATAGTGATCTCAGCCAATTTCTACTCCTTTCTATTAAAATCAAAACTATTATAGTGAAACAGTTTCTATTTTTTGGTTACTCTGGAAACTAGGTGGAGAAACTGACGGAAGCTTATACAGGCTATGTCATTCCAGTACTGCCTGTTGCCCTTCTCGGGAGCCAGACGCCCAGAACTTGGAATTATTCGTTTGCCTTATGGAAGATCCCTAACTCGTTTCACTTCCCACGGTAGACTTTAAAGCTTCAGATCTGAGACCTTGACTTCCACTCCTCCGGGGTCCTGCCTCGAAATATAACTCCAGAAAGTATTTACTGAATACTTGCTAAAAGGCTACTGAGCATGCCCGCCTTGGCTAAGTCAATTCGACAACACTCCGGAACACAAACTATAGTTCCCGCGTTAAAACGTGGAAAAAACAGCTAAGGATTCGATCTAAAAGGAAAAGCAAAGCAGGTTCGAAGGCTAGGTAGAAGTGAAGGAGAACACCAACACAGCTCCCACTGTGTACTCGGCAAAACGGTACTGGGTCAGAGACGACCCCTCCCCGCGGGGGGGCGGTAAAAAAAAAAGGGGGGGGGGCTAAAAAAAAAAAAACTAAATTAGTGAAAGAGGGAATGTCAGCTGGACATGAAGGGTACCGATGACGCAGGCTAACTATATACGTTTTCCTAAAGCTGCCCTACCCCAAAAATATGACCCAGCCTTCAGCGTCGACACTAACACAAGACAATGATGAAATGCACTTCCAAGTTCCCGGTTTTCTAAAACCAAACGCCGAGCCGCGGCCAGGATGGAACGACCACCAACGTTGACGAAGCTCTCCAGTTCCTGCTTTCAACCATCCCCACCGCCATCTTCGAGGTAAGAACTCAGAACCTTTTCTGAAGAGCTTCCAGCATCATCACCTCCGTGCACAGCCCTGCAAGGCTGTGCCTTTCCCGGGTCGCCGATAAGAAGGAGAGGAGGAAGCCCTCGACCAGGTTGTCTCCAAGGCGGAGAGAGGACGCAATGGGCCGCCGTCTTCCTTCCCCACCCCAACCGGAGCCCCCACCCCCGCCCCCACCACTGCCCCACGGTCTGGTTTTCCAAGGTCCGGCGCGAGGAAGGGCGCGAGTCCCTTTGCGCGGGCCTCACCTGCACACGCCGCGGATGCAGGGCTCCAGCCAGATGCGGTAGGCGGTCTCGATGTGCTCCTGCGACACCTCCTCGGGCCGCACCGTCTCCGCCCAGCGCCAGGCCGCCTTCTCCAGCTGCAGCCGCGGTGCCATGGCCTTGGCCCAGGGAGTGCCTCCTGAGCCCGGCCACCGCTGCCGCCGCCGCCTCCACCGCCGCCCAAATGGATCCCGCCACCTGCCAGCAATGAGGACCAGGCGGTGCCTCAGCCAGCTGGCCAGTCAATCACCTGTGCGCGCCTCAGCCGCCGTGCCTGCCCGCCCGCGCCCGACCCGCACGACCAGCCGCAAAGCGCCGCTGCCGCCGCCGACACCCGACGTCCGCAGCGTCCGCAGACGTTGAGGGTGTACTCCCCGCTGCGGCGTGCGCATGCGCGCGCTCCCAGCGGCCTTTGCGCCGCCCGCGCCCCTCTCTGGTCTTTCTGTCGCCCGTCTCGTTTTCGCCTGTTGGGCAAAGGAAGGGGAAGCGGTATTCGAGGCTCTCTCTGGCCACGTCCTCACCGCCGCCGCGGGGGAAGCGACGTCTCGACCACTCTCCAGAAGAGCGTCCTGCACACCACTAGTCTCACAAGCCGGCGCCTGGAGGCTTGAAAGCTGCCTGTTCTTGCCCTCTGGTACTTCTTTAACCGTGAAGGAGTTAGGCGAGAGGCCACTCAAGGCACACCTTGGGTCCGCTGGATTATGGGGTGGGACCTGAAACTTGGGTCACCAAAGAAAACCAGGGTCAGCTCCCCGGAAGATTTTAAAACTTGATCCTGGACCGCTTTCTGACTCCCCTTTCCCGAGCCCTCTTAACGTCATGGCACGTTCGGGCCTTCTCAGCGAGAACTGGACTACGTGTCCCGGCATACATTGCATGCTGCCCTTGGGTGCGAGGCATGCTGGGATTCGTAGTCTTCGGAGGCATGAGTTTCCTGTGCCTTGGACCGTCCTGGAGTGCACGCGGGGCCCTGGGGGGCGGGGTTTCTCTACCCTGGAAGGTCATCGTCGCAGGTGGCCAACCCTCCTCACTGTTAATATCTCCATATGCTGATTTCGCCTTTCTTTAGGAACATTCCTTTTTATTCCTTTTTAAACCTTCCCTTTATTCCATCTCTGCCTCTAGATATAAAGAGGAACCTTATCGGAGTGTTTTGCAAACTGTACAGGATAATGCCTGAGTAAGGATTTTGAGGACTTTCAGTTCAGTTCAGTTCAGTTCAGTTGCTCAGTCGTGTCTGACTCTGCGACCCCATGAATCGCAGCATGGCAGGCCTCTCTGTTCATCACCATCTCCCGGAGTTCACTCAGACTCAACGTCCATCGAGTCCGTGATCCCATCCAGCCATCTCATCCTCGGTCGTCCCCTTCTCCTCCTGCCCCCAATCCCTCCCAGCATCAGGGTCTTTTCCAATGAGCCAACTCTTCGCATGAGGTGGCCAAAGTACTGGAGTTTCAGCTTTAGCATCATTCCTTCCAAAGAAATCCCAGGATTGATCTTCAGAATGGACTGCTTGAATCACCTTGCAGTCCAAGGGACTCTCAAGAGTCTTCTCCAACACCACAGTTCAAAAGCATCAATTCTTCGGCTCTCAGCCCTTTTCACAGTCCAACTCTCACATCCATACATGACCACTGGAAAAGCCATAGCCTTGACTAGACGGACCTTAGTTGGCAAAGTAATGTCTCTGCTTTTGAATATACTATCTAGGTTGGTCATAACTTTTCTTGCAAGGAGTAAGCATCTTCCCATCTCTTTCAGAATTTTCCACAGTTTATTGTGACTGTGATCCACACAGTCAAAGACTTTGG
The DNA here is from genome assembly GCA_006410675.1 of Oreotragus oreotragus. NCBI lineage: Eukaryota > Metazoa > Chordata > Mammalia > Artiodactyla > Bovidae > Oreotragus > Oreotragus oreotragus. Next base: position 31,826 of record SJYX01007426.1, read on the forward strand.
CATAGTCAATAAAGCAGAAATAGATGTTTTTCTGGAACTCTCTTGCTTTTTCCATGATCCAGCCGATGTTGGCAATTTGATCTCTGATTCCTCTGCCTTTTCTAAAACCAACTTGAACATCAGGGAGTTCACGGTTCACATATTGCTGTAACCTGGCTTGGAGAATTTTGAGCATTACTTTACATTTGAGTAAGAGCCCTGGGGCAGGCTAAGTGCTAATTTCTGACTCAATAGCTAGCCAGGTGGGTAACCTTGAACTAGATGCCTTTTTTTTTTTTTTTTTTTTTTGCCACACTTTGCTGCCGCTGGGATTTTGGTTTCCCCACCAAAGATCCACCCTGTAGAGTGAGAGTGCTGAGTTCTAACCACTGGTGGTGGTGGTTGTTCAGTAGCTCAGTCCTGTCGAACTCTTTGTGACCCCATGGAGTGCAGCACGCCAGGCCTCCCTGTCCATCACCAGCTCCCGGAGTTTACTCAAACTCATGTCGATGCCATCCAACTGTCTCGTCTTCTGTCATCCCTTTCTCCTCCTGCCTTCATTCTTTACCAGCATCAGGGTCTTTCAAGTGGGTTGGCTCTTCCCATCAGGTGGCCAAAGTACTGGAGTTTAGTTTCAGGATCAGTCCTTCCAATGAATATTCAGGACTGATTTCCTTTAGGATTGACTGGTTGGATCTCCTTGTAGTCCAAGGGACTCTCAAGAGTCTTTTCCAACACCGCAGTTCAAAAGCATCAATTCTTAAGCGCTCTCCCTTCTTTATGGTCCAGCTGTAACATCTATACATGACTACTGGAAAAATCAGACCTTTGACTGTACGGACCTTTGTCAGCAAACTAATGTCTTTGCTTTTTAATATGCTGTCTAGGTTGGACTTAGCAGCAGCAGCAGCAGGTTGGTCATAGCTTTTCTCCCACGAATCAAGCATCTTTTAATTTCATGGCTACAGTCACCATCTGCAGTGATTTTGGAGCCCAAAAAGATAAAGTCTGTCAGTTTCCATTGTATCCCCATCTATTTTTGCCATGAAGTGATGGGACCGGATGCCATGATCTTCATTTTTTGAATGTTGAGTTTTAAGCCAGCTTTTTCACTCTCCTCTTTCAGTTTCATCAAGGAAGTGCTTATGCTTTCTGCCATAAGGATGGCATCACCTGCATATCTGAGGTTATTGATACTCCTTCCAGCAATCTTGTGTCAGGAGAGTGTACTTTCCTTGGTTCTGTTTTACTGAAACAAAGATCTGAAGCAGCAGGCCAGTGTTACAGCACAGCTACAGCTCAGTTTTATTTGGCAAACAAAGGATAGTACTCTGTGGAGACGTGAGGGTGGACGGACCCCAAAAGAGAGGCCTCAACCCATCTTGGCTCCAACCCCCAGCTCCCCCTATGCAAATTAGGGCTAGCCAGGAAGGGAGCGTGTTTGCTTCACCTGCGGTTCGCACTCCAGTCCATGGATATTTCCTTTGTTCCCTTTTTGTGGGCTTCTCCCGTGGTTTGTCTTTTAGCACTTTACCCTGTGCTTCATCCAGCCCAGCATGTCACATGATGTACTCTGCATGATGTACTTCACGCTTAGGGCAGAAAGTGAGGAAGAACTAAAGAGCCTCTCGATGCAAGTGAAAGAAGAGAGTGAAAAAGTTGACTTAAAAATCAACATTCAGAAAACTGAGATCATGGCATCTGGTCCCATCACTTCCTGGAAAGACGGGGATATGGTGGAAACAGTGACAGACTTTATTTTGGGGCTCCAAAATCACTGCAGATGGTGACTGCAGCCATGAAATTAAAAGACACTTGGTCCTTAGAAGAAAACCTATGATCAACCTAGACAGCATACTAAAAAGCAGAGACATTAGTTTGCTGACAAAGGTCCGTACAGTCAAAGGTCTGGTTTTTCCAGTAGTCATGTATAGATGTTACAGCTGGACCATAAAGAAGGGAGAGTGCCAAAGAATTGATGCTTTTGAACTGTGGTGCTGGAGAAGACTCTCCCTGGGACAGCAAGGAGATCCAACCAGTCCATCCTAAAGTCCTGAATATTCACTGGAAAGACTGATGCTGAAGCTGAAATTCCAATACTTTGGCCACCTGATACAAAGAATTAACTCATTGGAAAAGACCCTGATGCTGGGAAATGATTGAAGGCAGGAAGAGAAGGGGACAACAGAGGATGAGATGGTTGGATGGCATCACCGACTCTTTGGACATAAGTTTGAGTAAGCTCGGGGAGTTGGTGATGGACAAGGAAGCCTGGCATGCTGCACTCCATGGGATCCCAAAGAGACACGACACAGACTTTATTTTGGGGCTCCAAAATCACTGCAGATGGTGACTGCAGCCATGAAATTAAAAGACACTTGGTCCTTAGAAGAAAACCTATGATCAACCTAGACAGCATACTAAAAAGCAGAGACATTAGTTTGCTGACAAAGGTCCGTACAGTCAAAGGTCTGGTTTTTCCAGTAGTCATGTATAGATGTTACAGCTGGACCATAAAGAAGGGAGAGTGCCAAAGAATTGATGCTTTTGAACTGTGGTGCTGGAGAAGACTCTCCCTGGGACAGCAAGGAGATCCAACCAGTCCATCCTAAAGTCCTGAATATTCACTGGAAAGACTGATGCTGAAGCTGAAATTCCAATACTTTGGCCACCTGATACAAAGAATTAACTCATTGGAAAAGACCCTGATGCTGGGAAATGATTGAAGGCAGGAAGAGAAGGGGACAACAGAGGATGAGATGGTTGGATGGCATCACCGACTCTTTGGACATAAGTTTGAGTAAGCTCGGGGAGTTGGTGATGGACAAGGAAGCCTGGCATGCTGCACTCCATGGGATCCCAAAGAGACACGACTGAGAGGCTGAACTGAACTGAACTCTGCATATAAGTTAAATAAGCAGGGACACAATATACAGCCTTGATGTACTCCTTTCTCAATTTGTATCAGTCCGTTGTTCCGTGTCTGGTTCTAACTATTGCTTCTTAACCTGCATACAGGTTTTTCGGGAGGCGAGTAATGTGCTCGGGTATTCCCATCTGTTTAAGAAATTTCCCAGTTTGTTGTGATCCACACAAAGGCTTTAGTGTAGTCAGTGAAGCAGAACTAGATGTTCTACCAAATTCTCTTGCTTTTTCTATGATCCAACAGATGTTGGCAATTTGATCGATGGTTCCTCTGCCTTTTCTAAATCCAGCTTGAACCTCTGAAAGTTCTCAGTTCACATACTTGAAGCCTATCTTGGAGAACTTTGAGCATTACTTTGCTAGCCTGTGAGATGTCGTTTGAGCATTCTTTGGCATTGCCTTTCTTTGGGATTGAAATGAAAACAGACTTTTTCCAGTCCTGTGGCCACTGCTGAGTTTCCCAAATTTACTGGCATGTTGAGTGCAGCACTTTCATGGCATCATCTTTTAGGATTTGAAATAGCTCAACTAGAATTCCATCACCTCCACTAGCTTTGTTCTTAGCGATGCTTCCTAAGGCCCACTTGACTTCACATTCCAGGATGTCTGACTCTAGGTGAGTTATATGCTATCACATTCTAGGTGTGATAATGACACCATCATGGTTATCTGGAACATGATCTTTTTGTATAGTTCTGTGTATTTTTGAGACTTCTTGATATCTTCTGCTTCTGTTAGGTCCATACCATTCCTGTCCTTTATCGTGCCCATCTTTGCATGAAATGTTCCCTTGGTATCTCTAATTTTCTTGAAGAGGTCTCTGGTCTTTCCCATTCTATTGTTTTCCTCTATTTCTTTGCATTGATTACCTAGGAAGACTTCCTTATGTCTCCTTGCTATTCTTTGGAACTCTGCATTCAGATGGGTATATCTTTCCTTTACTACTTTGCTTTTCACTTGTCTTCTTTTCATAGCTGTTTGTAAGGCCTCTTCAGACAGCCATTTTGCCTTTTTGCATTTCTTTTTCTTGGGGATGGTTTTGATCACCGCCTCCTGTACAGGGTCACAAACCTCTGTCCATAGTTCTTCAGGCCCTCTGTCTATCTGATCTAGTCCCTTCAATCTGCTTGTCACTTCCACTTTATAATTTTAAGGGATTTCATTTAGGTCATACCTGAATGGCCTAGTGGTTTTCCCTACTTTCTTCAATTTAAGTCTGAATTTTGCAATAAGGAGTTCATGATCTGAGCCAAAGTCAGCTCCCAGTCTTGTTTTTGCTGACTGTATAGAGCTTCTCCATCTTCAGCTGCAAAGAATATGATCAATCTGATTTCGGTATTGACTGGTGATGTCCATGTGTAGAGTCTCTTGTGTTGTTGGAAGAGGGTGTTTGTTATTGTGCATTCTCTTTGCAAAACTCTGTTAGCCTTTGCCCTGCTTCACTTTATACTCCAAGACCAAACTTGCCTGTTGCTCCAGGTGTCTCTTGACTTCCTACTTTTGCATTCCAGTCCCCTATGATGAAAAGGACATCCTTTGTTTTGGTGTTAGTTGTAGAAGGTCTTGTTGGTCTTCTTTGAACCGTTCGGCTTCAGCTTCTTCAGCATTACTGGTTGGGGCAAAGACTTAGATTACTGTGATACTGAAAGATTTGCCTTGGAAATGAACAGAGATCTTTCTGTTGTTTTTGAAATTGCACCCAAGTATTGCATTTTAGACTCTTTTTTGGGCTACTCCATTTCTTCTAAGGGATTGTTGCCCACAGTAGTAGATATAATGGTCATCTGAATTAAATTCGCCCATTCTGGTCTCTTTTAGTTCACTGACTCCTAAAATGTCGACATTCACTCTTGTCATCTCCTCTTTGACCACTTCCAATTTACCTTGCTTCGTGGACCTGACACTCCATTTTCTTATGTGATTTTTTTTTTTTTTTTTTTTTTTACAGCATCGGTGTCCACGTTCACCACCAGGCACATCCACAGCTGGGCACTGCTTTCACTTTGGGTCAGGCTCTTCGTTCCTCTGGAGCTATTTCTCCGCCCTCCTCCTGTAGCATGTTGGGCACCTACTGACTTGGGGAGTTCATCTTTCAGTGTCATATCTTTTTGCTTTTTCATACTGTTCATGAGGTTCTTAACGTAAGAATGGCCCATTGGACTGCCACGGAATTCTCCAAACTTGTGCAATTCTTTATAGACAAAAATGTTCACTGAAGGAATGATGAAAATAAGACATGGTTCTTGCACTTGGGCGTGGGTGAGGGAAGAACGGTAGAAACTCAAAGTAAGGTGCCCTTCCTTGGAAGGTTTGGAGTACTCGGGCAACATCCTCCCAGGAGGGAAAACTCTTCAACCTACTCTTCATAGATGAATAGAATTTGGTCGGGTTAGAAGAAATGTACCATTCTAGACAAAGGGAACTACAAGGAAGACAGAGAGAAGCGAGAACCGTCTTCGTATGAGGCCACAACTCTGAGCAGGGGAGGTGAGCCTTTGAGAGACTAACCAAGACTTTGCCTGTATCTGAGGGACTCACTGAAACTTTTAAAGCTGGTGCTTTATAAGGGGGATTTGCATTTTTTGTAACCTCCTCAGTCTAAGTCAAGGACAGAGGCTGAGAAGCTACTTGTAAACCTATAGAAGTAAAGAAGCCAGGATAATGAATGAATGGGGCAGGGTAATGTGTATGGAATGAGGACACAAACTTGAAAGATATTTAGAACATGGAATCCCTAAACACGATGGGTTGGTCTAAGCAAAGCCTGTTTAGCTTTCTGTTATTGGACCTTCAGGTCCAGGTCATAACCCTTTCCTAGGTGCTTATGGCTCCCTGTGTGATGGCCTCACTTAGCACATGATGAAACTGTGGAGATTATTCACTATGCTGTCACTGCTATATGCCAGTTTTCTAACTGGGTAGTTACACAAATAGAGTTTCTACCAAGTGAGATTAAAAAGTACAGAAAAGGAAAGTTTAGAAGGGAGATGATTTCCGTTTTTAACACATTGCATTTTAAGTGCATCAGGGACATCCATGTAGAGATAGCAGACACGAGTCTGAGTCTTACAGGACGTATTGCTCCTGCGGCTTTTCAGCCTCCGCTGGATGAGTCTCATCAGCATTCAGATATGCTGTAACTTCTCCCAGGTTTAACAAACCCTGCTCTTGACCTCACCTCCTCTGCCACTTACCATCCCGCTTCTTTGTTCTTTATAGCAAGACTTCTGTGGTCTAGAGTCTTCTCCAGTTCCATAATTCCCCATCCTCCTTAAATCTAGTCTAAATCAGGCTCTTCCTCTCCAAACCAACCACATTAAGGTCATCAAAGTCCTCCACATTGTGAAATTCTCTGGTTAGCTCACACTCTATTTTACTTGACCTATCTGCAGCGTTTGACCTAGTTTTTCACTCTGTTCTCTCGGAATTTTTTTTTTTTTTTGGCTGCACTGGGTCTTCGTTGCTGCGCGGGCTGTGGCTGCGAGCAAGGCTGCTCTCTGATTGCAGTGTGTGGGCTTATTGAATGGCTTCTCGCTGCAGAGCACGGGCCCTAGGCGCTCAGGCTTCGGCCCTGCATGCACGGGCTCGGGAGTTGAGGCACGTGCACTCTAGAGCACTGGCTTAGCAGGGCTGGTGCACGGGCCTGGCTGCCCTGCCGCCTGTGGTGTCTTCCTGGACTAGGAATCAAACGCACCTGCCCTGCACTGGCAGGTGGAGTCTCAACCCCTGGACCACCAGGGAAGCCCAGCACTTTCTTAACTTGCAGTGTTCCTGAACACAGCTCACACGCCTGATGCACAGTGAGCACAAACAACCTGAAATGTTGGCGTTTGGAGCAGAGAACAGTTTATTGCAGGGCCAACGGAGGAGACCTATGGCTCTTGTTCGAAAAACCCGAACTCCCTCATGGTTTGGGGGAGATGTTTTATAGGTGAAATTTGGGGTGAGAGTTGCAGAGTGTGTGACTTTCTTTTGATTATTTGGTGGTGAGATAAGAGGGTGCCAGGAATCTCTTGCTCAGCTTGAAGTTATCATCCCCCATCTAGGTAGGGGCCTTAGTTCCAGCAGAAGAACTCAGATATTTTTATATATATATTCCTTGAGGAGGAACCAGGACCCTGCCCAAGGCTGCACTATGGTTTCCTGACTGTACCTCCCCTGTTTCTGCACTCCCTGCCCTCTGCGATTAGTAACTGTTTGAACCAGCCATGAAATTAAAAGATGCATGCTCCTTGGAAGAAAAGTTATGACCAACCTAGACAGCATATTAAAAAGCAGAGACATTACTTTGCCGACTAAGGTCCGTCTAGTCAAGGCTATGGTTTTTCCTGTGGTCATGTATGGATGTGAGAGTTGGACTGTGAAGAAGGCTGAGCGCCGAAGAATTGATGCTTTTGAACTGTGGTGTTGGAGAAAACTCTTGAGAGTCCCTTGGACTGCAAGGAGATCCCACCAGTCTATCCTAAAGGAGATCATTCCTGAATATTTATTGGAAGAACTGATGCTGAAGCTGAAACTCCAATACCTTGGCCACCTGATGGGAAGAGCTGACTTATTGGAAAAGACCCTGATGGTGGGAAAGATTGAAGGCAGAAGGAGAAGGGGATGACAGAGGCTGAGATGGTTGGATGGCATCACCGACTCAATGGATCTAGTTTGAGTAAACTCCAGGAGTTGGTGATGGACAGGAAGGCCTGGCGTGCTGCAGTCCATGAGGTTGCAAAGAGTCGGACACGACTGAGTGACTGAACTGAAATGAACTGAACTGAACCTGCCCTTTGGAACACAGGGAAAAGTCATGGAGGCTGAATGAAGCCTGTTTTCTACCAACAGGAAATGAGAGACAGAGAAAGGATTTATACCAGAGAGCCCCACAGGGTCCTCCTCAGTTTCAGTAGGACACCACACTCTCCTGGTTTTTCCGTCACACGCTGGCCATTCTTTTTCACGGCCCTTGGCTGATTCTTTCTTGTCTCTCTAACCTGTAATCCTGAGTGGCCTAGGGTTGTTCTTGGACCTCTTCTCGAACTACAGTTACTCCCTGGGTGATCTGATCTCATGGCTTTAAATACCAGCTGTTGTTCAGTCGCTCAGTCGTGTCCGACTCTCTGTGACCCCATGGACTGCAGCACGCCAGGCCTCCCTGTCCATCACCAACTCCCGGAGTTTACTCAAACTCATGTCCATCGAATCTGTGATGCCATCCAACCATCTCCTCCTCTGTCATCCCCTTCTCCTGCCCTCAGTCTTTCCCAGCATCAGGGTCTTTTCCAGTGACTCGGCTCTTCACATCAGGTGGCCAAAGTATTGGAGCTTCAGCATCAGTCCTTCCAATGAATATAGAATTGATTTCCTTTAGGATTGACTGGTTTGATCTCCTTACTGTCCAAGGGACTCTCAAAAGTCTTCTCCAGCACAATTCAAAGGCATCAGTTCTTCGGTGCAGTGACTCGGCTCTTCACATCAGGTGGCCAAAGTATTGGAGCTTCAGCATCAGTCCTTCCAATGAATATAGAATTGATTTCCTTTAGGATTGACTGGTTTGATCTCCTTACTGTCCAAGGGACTCTCAAAAGTCTTCTCCAGCACAATTCAAAGGCATCAGTTCTTCGGTGCTCAGCCTTCCTTATGTCCAGCTCTCACATCCATACATGACTGCTGCTGCTGCTGCTGCCGCTAAGTCGCTTCAGTCGTGTCCGACTCTTTGCAACCCCATAGACGGCAGCCCACCAGGCTCCCCCGTCCCTGGGATTCTCCAGGCAAGAACACTGGAGTGGGTTGCCATTTCCTTCTCCTATGCATGAAAGTGAAAAGTGAAAGTGAAGTTGCTCAGTCGTGTCCGACTCTTCACGACCCCATGGACTGCAGCCCACCAGGCTCCTCCGTCCATGGGATTTTCCAGGCAAGAGTACTGGAGTGGGGCGCCATTGCCTTCTCCCCATACATGACTACTGGGAAAAAACATAGCTTTACTATATAGACCTTTGTCAGCAAAGTGATATCTCTGGTTATCACTTCTTTAATTTACTGCCCCAAGCCCAAGCTGCGTACTTATTTATTCTGTTTTACCGTTAGCTGTCCTGGGGCTTCCTTGCTGTGCTGGGCTTTCTCTGCACGTGCCTCTTGCGGTGGCTTCTCTTCTCTCAGAGCACTGCCTCTAGGGCACGTGGGCTCAGCCACTGTGGTGCTCGGACTTAGTTGCCCTGTGACATGGTAAGTCTTCCTAGACCCAGGAGCAAACCTGTGCTCCCTGCATCGCAAGGCAAACTGTCTACCCCTGGGCCACCAGGAAGTCCCCACCCGCTGCTTAGACGCTTCACTAACTGGGCATCCAAACCCTTAGTTCCTTCATTCTGTCAGTTTCTTACAAATGTCTTATTTCTTTGTCTAAAAACTAAAACCTGCCAGCTTTGGCCATTTCTTAGGTCCCATTTCTACGGTACTCCCACACACATAAATTAAAATTGGTTTCTTTTTCTCTTTTTAAACTGTCTTGTGTCAATTTTATTAGTAGTCCAGCCAGAAGAACTCAAGATGGGGTGGGGGGGGGAATTTTCCCCTCCCCAACACCTCTTTATAGTCTGATTTTGGCTTAGCGTAGATGAACACTCCTCTGTTCAAAAACCTCCAAAAACTTCCCACTTCATTCGGTGTCAGTGACAAAGGGCCTCCCGCCCTATATTGCCCGGAGCTCCTTCCCTACCACTGTCCCTTCCTGCAGCTTTGTTCCAACAGCACTCCCTCCTAGTTCCAGAACCACACAAGCGGACTCCGGCTTCTTTTATCTGGAGCTTTCTTCCCCTGCACAGCCACAGGGCTTCTTTCACGTGATGTTTTGGGAACGGGGAGGACCCTAGGAAGAAGGTCCGGAAGAACAATTGTTAGATATAAGGAGAATCATAGGAATTGAATACCTCAAGCTTAGGGGGGATAGTTTCAAGAAGATGGGAATGGTCAGCTGTGTTAAATTCCTCTTAATTTTCCTTCCAATTTCTTGGCTCCCTTCACAAAATTATTAAAATAATTATCTACCCCAACACTGTCAAATATAAATATGAGTCACATATGCAGTTTTAAATTTCCTAGTAGCCACATCTAACAAAGTAAAAAGAAACAAGTGAAATTAATTTTAATAATATATTTGACCCAATACAGCCTAAATGTTTACATTTCCACATGAAGTCAATCTTTTAAAAACTTTACTGTGATATTCTTTCCACACTACATTTTGGAGATTTGGTATGCATTTCACATACTTCTCATCTCATCTGAAACTTGCCACATGTACATTCTCAAAAGCCACATGTGCTGAGTGGCTATCACAGCAGACAGCACAGACCTATATTCTCTCGACTTCATCTCCTGTTGTACAGCAGAAAGGGTAGGGGGTTCCCAGAGAAAGAGAGCCAGCGTGGCTTCCTTGATATAAGTGAAAGCATTTTAGACTAAGCCATTTTGTGATCTAAACCTGACCACAATGCTTGCCCTGACTGGGTCTCAGTAATTAGTCAGTTCAGTCGCTCAGTCATGTCTGACTCTGCAACCCCATGGACTGCAGCACGCCAGCCTCCCTGTCCATCACCAACTCCCGGACTTTACTCAAACTCATGTCCCTGGAGTCAGTGATGCCATCCAACCATCTCATCCTCTGTTGTCCCCTTCTCCTCCTGTCCCCAATCCCTCCCAGCATCAGGGTCTTTTCCAATGAGTCATCTCTTTACATCAGAAGAGCTGATGTCTTCGTCATCTTCCAAAGTATTGGAGTTTCAGCTTCAGCATCAGTCCTTCCAATGAACATTCACTACTGATTTCCTTTAGGATGGACTGGTTGGGTCTCCTTGCAGTCCAAGGGACTCTCAAGAGTCTTCTCCAACACCACAGTTCAAAAGCATCAATTCTTCAGCGCTCAGCTTTCTTTATAGTCCAACTCTAACATCCATACATGACTACTGGAAAAACCATAGCCTTGACTAGACAGAGCTTTGTTGACAAAATAATGTCTCTGCTTTTTAATATACTGTCTAGGTTGGTCATAACTTTTCTTCCAAGGAGTAAGCATCTTTTTGTTTCATGGTTGCATTCAGCATTTGCAGTGATTTTGGAGCCCAAGAAAACAAAGTCTGCCACTGTTTCCACTGTTTCTCCATCTATTTGCCATGAAGTGACGGGACCAGATACTATGATCTTAGCTTTCTGAATGTTGAGCTTTAAGCCAACTTTTTCACTCTTCTCTTTCATCAAGAGGCTCTTTAGTTCTTCCTCACTTTCTGCCATAAGCGTGGTGTCATCTGCATATCTGAGGTTATTGATATTTCTCCCGGCAATCTTGGTTCCAGTTTGTGCTTCTTCCAGCCCAGNNNNCCAACTTTTTCACTCTTCTCTTTCATCAAGAGGCTCTTTAGTTCTTCCTCACTTTCTGCCATAAGCGTGGTGTCATCTGCATATCTGAGGTTATTGATATTTCTCCCAGCAATCATGATTCCAGTTTGTGCTTCATCCAGCTCACTAATTAATAATCGTAAGGAAATTGAGGGAATTCAGGAGCACAGGAAAAGCACAAGAAAGATCAATAGTTTAGCAATGAAGCAGAGTCCTAGTTCTTCCTCAAGGGATATATATATATAATCCAGTTTTGCTAGAACTAAGGCCCCCATCCAGGTGGAGGACAGTAGCTACATGCTGAGATCCCAGAACCTAAGGCGTGATGATGCTGACCTTTGCTGACCTTCGTGACGTGAATCAACTGAAGTTGGATTCTGTCAACCTGTAGCCCAGTTCTATGCTGAATTCTCCTCTGCCCAAGCCCCTTCATGAACATGCAGGTACCCTTAGCTGAGAAGAGAAGAAAGCTAAAGGCAAAGGAGAAAAGGAAAGATATGCTCATTTGAATGCAGAGTTCCAAAGAATAGCAAAGAGAGATAAGAAAGCCTTCCTCAGTGATCAATGCAAAGAAATAGAGGAAAACAATAGAATGGGAAAGACAGATCTCTTCAAGAGATGAGAGATACCAAGGGAACATTTCATGCAAAGATGGGCTCAATAAAGGACAGAAATGGTATGGACCGAACAGAAGCAGAAGATATTAAGAAGAGGTGGCAAGAATACACAGAAGAACTGTACAGAAAAG
>SJYX01007426.1:54589-84761 GCA_006410675.1 Oreotragus oreotragus
TCCAAAGGTTTTTTTTTTTTTTTTTTTTTAGATTTTATTTTAATGTGGACTCTTCTTATTGAGTACGTTGTACAATAATTGTTTCTATTTTATGTTTTGTTTTTGGGGGCCACCTGGCAGGTGGGATCTTAGCTCACTTGCCGGGGGTGGAACTCTGGAACCTGCCCCCCTCTCCAGCCCCACCCCCCGCACCTCTCCACCACGCCCCCACCTCCATTGGAGGGGGAAGTCTTCACCACCTGGCCCCAGGGAAGTCCCCATCCTCGGGTGTCTGAATAAGAGACAGAGGACTTGAATTTAATTTTGTAGCCCTCACAAATATTCCGAGATGGATCACTCACCGTCTGTCCACGCGGGGCAGACGGCAGGGGCCAGGCCGGGCACCTCGTTCCAGGGCGCGCTCTCCGTTGCAGCTGACCTGGTGGACCTGTGCGGCCGGACCTGGCCGGCGGACGGGCTGCTGCTGCGCTCGCACTCCGCGTCGCGCCGCTTTTACTTCGTGGCCCCGGACACGGACTGCGGGCTCTGGGTGCGGGCGGCCTCCCCCGGCGACAGGATCCGCCTCCAGTTCCGCTTCTCCCTGGTCTACAGCCTGGCCCCGGCGCTCAACGCCTCCGCCCCGCTGCCGGCGGACCCCTGCGCCCCCGGGTCCTACCTGCAGTCGTACGAGGGGCCGCCGGGGATGCCCCGGCCCCTGGGAGCCCGGCTCTGCGGCCTGACCATCCCGGCCCCGGTGACGACCTCCGGGGACCTCCTGGGCCTGCGCCTGGTCACCAGAGGCCGCCAGCCCCGCGTGGACTTCGTGGGAGAAGTCACCTCGTTCCGGCTGGGTGGGTTGGGGCGGTCGGCCTGGACCCGGAGCGGCCAGGGCCTGCGGGAGAGAAGCGGGTGGGGGTGGTCCAGACCCAGAGCCAACCGCGGGGACTTGACTTCCCGCAGCTCACACTCCAGCATCCCCTCCCTCATACACAGAGCGCAAGCACACACCTCGTCCCCGCAGCTCCACACGCCCGGCACACACAGACTGCCAACGCACGACCCACCTGGTTCACACACGGCACACTCACTTGCACACACAGTTCGCATCACACACACCTCATACACAGTACCACTTTGTACACTTCAAGGCAACTCACGCCCATGTATGTTCACACAGCGGCTCCTCTGTCCTGAATCTGCCTCTCAGATGATTGCTGCTGCTGCTGCTGCTAAGTCACTTCAGTCGTGTCCGACTCTGTGTGACCCCATAGACCATCCGCAGTGATTTTGGAGCCCAGAAAAATAAAGTCTGACACTGTTTCCACTGTTTCCCCATCTATTCAATATTGTGTTAGTCTCTGCTGTATGACAATGTGGATCAGCCATCAATACACATACCTCCTCTCCCTCTCGAGCCCCCCTGCCACGCGCCATCACAGCCCTGCAGGTCCCCACAGGGCCCCGAGCTGAGCTCCCTGTGCTGGCAGCAGCTTCCCGCCCGCTATCCACTTCACACGCGGGAGTGGGCACATGTCAGTGCTGTTCTCGCGGCTCATCCCTCTCCTTCCCCCGCACTCTATCTACACGACGATTCTCTGCATCTGCGCCTCTGTTCCTGCCTGCAAATACTTTCGTCTGTACCATTTCTCTAGATTCCGTATCGATCGTTAATATATGATATTTGTTTTTCTCCTTCTGACTCACTTCACGTTGTATAATAGGCTGTAGTTTCATCTACATCAGTACAACTGACTCAGTTGCGTTCTTTCATGGCTGAGCAGTTTTCCATTATATATATATATGCACACCACATATGGCTGAGCAGTTTTCCATTATATATATATATGCACCGTATCTTCTTTATCCATTCATCTGTCAATGGACATCGGGCTTGCTTCCCTGTCCAACATCTTTCAAAGTTTAAAAGCTGACAAATACTGTGGACAATATAAAGTTGACACAATAGCACGTTTTTATCAATCAACTGCCTAACGCCCTTCTATAATACTGTTTCCTTTATCCCTTCTATAATACTGTTTCCTTTATCCCTTCTATAATACTGTTTCCTTTATCCCTTCTATAATACTGTTTCCTTCATCCTTTTATTCCTTCTGTGACAACACCGTATGAGATTTTCCACTGACAGGACTAGAAAGATAATTCAGTCTTTCCTTTAGCATGATTGACTAAAATTAGTTTTTAAATTTTTAATTAGTGATGATTTAGACTTTTTCCCTCAACTTTGCAGTTCATTATTATTAGTAAGATTATTCATTCTCTTAAGGATTATTGTCAAACTTGAGATAACCTCCATAAAATTTCTTACATATGTGAGCTTTAAGATTGGCTTCATACAGTTCAAACCTTGCTTCTCCTTCAATCCCCTCATACCATGAGGCCAGGCACAATCATGACCTCTGGTTCTGCAGCTTCATATCACAGCACTGGGACAGACAGCATACAGGGCATGAGGAAGATTCCTGGAAGGCATTCTGGGACATTCAGAAATAATAAAACGACACCTGGAAGGAGCCAAAACCCCTAATTATACCCTCTGCAAACCCAAGTTCAAAGCCACCTCCTTTAGCCAGATTTCAAAAAGCCCATGGCCATCTGAAGAGAGGTGTGATGGAGGAGACTGGGGTGGAAAGAGAAAGTGATCTGAATTGGTTGTGGTTAAAATGTCTCACTTTTGCAAATTTTATGAAATTATGAAATAATCCCCAGAAGTAATATGTCCTGATGTGCAAGCCTCATGCATTTCATGATAGATCCACTCCTGCCTAAGGCGTTCCCACGGCCTAGCCTTGGCAACACACAGAGCAGGGTATCAACTTGACATCGAATGTCGGTTCTCGAAAGAAGAGCATTAGAGAGCAGTAGGCCCAACAGTTTTAACCTTCCCATAGAGTCCTTAGACTCTGAGGTGTGGTGCCTCAAAGTCTGAGGTGGGGACGTCTTGAAACACAGAAGATCTGTTTAAATAATAATGATGGGAGTCATCATCCAGCCTGACAAGCGTTGGGCACTTCACTATAGAGAGAGACACTATTCTAAGTCCTCTACTTGTATCAAGTTACTTATCCTTTACAATACACCTGCCAAGTTAGATCTACCATTATTCCATTTTGTAGATCAGGAAACTGAGACCTGAAAAGTTTCGGTTTCATATATTAAGGTTCTACGTATGATGCCTTTTGAAAAAAACAAAAACTGTTCCACTAATTACAGTTTTTGAAAAAGCCTGCAGTGGTCCAAGCCCTCCCTTTTACACATAAAGAAGTAAAACCCAGAAAAAAAGGAAGGTCATTTGCTCAATGCCACATATTAGTTCTTTTTTCCTGGATTTTTGCTCTGTGCCAGGCACTGCGTTATGACCCAGGGCTTCAGAGAACAATAAGACATGGAATTTTAGTTGAGGGCGGGGGTGGTCAACGGACAGTGCATACTACAAGACAGATATAAATAACCAAAGTAGTTCCTTTTGTGGCTCAGCCGGTAAAGAATCTGCCTGCAATGCAGGAGACCTGGGTTTGATCCCTGGGTCAGGAAGATCCCCTGGAGAGGGAAATGACAGCCCACTCCTGTATTCTGCCTGGAGAATCCCATGGACAGAGGAGCCTGGCAGGCTACCGTCTGTTGGGTTGCCGGAGTTGGACGTGACTGAGCGACTCAAACACCACCANGGGAAATGACAGCCCACTCCTGTATTCTGCCTGGAGAATCCCATGGACAGAGGAGCCTGGCAGGCTACCGTCTGTTGGGTTGCCGGAGTTGGACGTGACTGAGCGACTCAAACACCACCACCACCAAACCAATTTCAGTGAGCACTGATCTAAATTCAGGGCCATGTGACTGAGTGACAAGGAGCGAAAGCACTGATTTAGACTGAGAAATGGTCAGGGAAATGTGGTCTGAGCAGGCGACACGTGAGCTTGAAATCTGAATGACCCAGAGAAGTCAGCCATGGACCACCATGTGGAGGAGGGGCATTCCCGGTGCGGGAGCAGCAAGGGCAAAGGCCCTGAGGCAGGAGCCTTTTGTAACAGAGCCGAGTCCTGGGACGGTGCTCCTTCACCACTTGCTGCGTCTCTAAGACCCTCGGAGAGGCCCGTTCGGTGTCCTGGGCGTCGCCCTTAAGTTCAGCCCTAAGATGCCAACTTCTCCAGGAAGGTGGCAGTTCTCTGAGGCTGTGGGACCCACCCCCCAGAACCCCTGTGGCTGAACCGGATCTGAGTTTCCTGGTTCCTGTCTGGCAAGGGATGAGCAGGCATCCTCCCCGCCTTCTCTCCCCAGGCTCCTGCCCCAGCCCCAAATCTCCATGGCAACCCTAGACACAACCCTGATCTGAAGAGGAGTCTGGAACCGGGAGCGCAAACACCTCTGGAGAGACCAGAGGAGCCGGTGCGCTTGCCTCCTCTTGCTCCCTGCGTCCTGCCCACCCCCCCACTGCAGTCTCCCCAAAGACCCCAAACTGCCGATTCTGCCGTCTGCCCCACTGCTGGGCGCAGGACGGCTGGGATGGAGGTCTGTCCTCCGCAGCTGCCCCAGCGGCTGTTCCTGCTGGGGGCAGCCACGCTGACTGCATCAGCTCTGCACACCAGTGAGTCCACGGGGGCTTGGCTGGGCAGGCAGGAGACTCAGGCCCACCACCCTTAGAGTCTGTTTCTCCAGTCAGTATTCACCCTGGTGGGCTGGGATCCCGTGGGTTGGGGGACACTGGGAAACTCTGACTCTGCTCTTGCCTGGCACCCCCAAATCCACCCCAATCCCTCTGGGTGGCTGGAGCTCCAAGTCACCCAGAAGCAAGGGCCTGGGGAGGGGTGGGGCAGCCCTCAGGTCTGGCACTGGGAAACGCTGTGGACTTTGGAGTCAGATGACCCTGCATTCACACACCCACTCTACCCCTGACATCACTTTTTTTTTTTTTTTTTTGGCCTCACTGCATGGCATGTGGGATCTTAGTTCCCCAACCAGGGATCAAACCTGTGGCCCCCTGCATTGGAGGCACAGAATCTTAACCACTGGATCGCCAGGGGAATCCTGACTTCACTATTTCCAAGTCTTTGTTTCCTCAGCAGTAAAATGCGAGGAATGATAGAGCCTTGCTCCTTAAGGGACTGTTAATATTATCCATGTGAGATCAACCATGCAAGACACACAGACAGCACCCTGCACATAGGGAGGCGCTCGCCCACTCACTCTCTGAAACTCCCCCTGTCCCGTGTGCCTCCAAGACAGGTTCCGGCTTTAGTAGACCTGCACAGATATGAGAAGATGCTCCTACATCCTGAGCCTTAAAGGGGAATTTCTCCCCCAAAGACCCAGATCCCGGCTTATCCTCAAGCACCCCTAGTGCCCTTACCATGCACCAGAAAAGCCACCTCCTGTTCTCTCTCTCTCCTTACAAAAATCAGAGATGGTTTGAATACTTACAGATTATCTTATTAATCTTCATAACAATTCTGTATCAGTGAGGAAGGTTGAGGCTGGAACAGATACCAAACTAAAGGGAACGTTTAACATAAGGACATTTATTATTTCACTTAAGAAGTGAGGCCTTAGGTGAGACCAGAATGGTTTTCAGCAGTTCAACTGTGCCAAGGCTCCTCCATAATTCTCATGATTTCATCCTTGCAAGATGGCTGCTGCAGCTCCGGGCATCACATCCTCAGTCAATGACTTTCAAAAGCAGGAGAAAAAGGGGATTCCTCATCCCATAGCTCTCCCTCCTTTTTTTTTTTGTTAAATTAAGGAGGAAAATCTTTCTCAGGAACCCTCAGCAAGCCTCTCCTTAAATCTCATTGGCCAGAATCAGGTCACATGCCAACCCCTAAACCTGGCAACTAGAATTTGGATTATAAGACTTGGATTAGGCTAATGACCAGGGGGCTAGCATGTTGCTCCCTGACAGCTGAGGGGAACTGAGTTTCTTTAGCGAGGAGAAACAGGGAATGGCTGCTGTCTGGGCAGATGCCCAACTGTGTCTCTCCCATCCTTCCTTACATAAGATCAAACGAACACTTCTGCAATGCCCATTAGGTGCTCTCCCAAGCACTGCACCCATACCCATACATGCCCACAGTCCTTTAGTTTCCACTCCAAAATATGGAAAGGTCTGACAACCAATATTTGTTGTTTAACTAACTGGCAACACCTTGACCTGAACTGGCAGGAGTCTGTATATTGTCTTTATTTGTCCTACTTAGCCTAAATGTTCTGTACAACTGCTCTCTAGAAAGTGTGTTTGATCACAGAGGGCTGCAGCGGACTCCGTTTGAGGCTGTATCATATTATCTTTCTAAAACTCTGGGAAATCCTGAGACCACATCCAAAGGTTTTTTTTTTTTTTTTTTTTTAGATTTTATTTTAATGTGGACTCTTCTTATTGAGTACGTTGTACAATAATTGTTTCTATTTTATGTTTTGTTTTTGGGGGCCACCTGGCAGGTGGGATCTTAGCTCACTTGCCGGGGGTGGAACTCTGGAACCTGCCCCCCTCTCCAGCCCCACCCCCCGCACCTCTCCACCACGCCCCCACCTCCATTGGAGGGGGAAGTCTTCACCACCTGGCCCCAGGGAAGTCCCCATCCTCGGGTGTCTGAATAAGAGACAGAGGACTTGAATTTAATTTTGTAGCCCTCACAAATATTCCGAGATGGATCACTCACCGTCTGTCCACGCGGGGCAGACGGCAGGGGCCAGGCCGGGCACCTCGTTCCAGGGCGCGCTCTCCGTTGCAGCTGACCTGGTGGACCTGTGCGGCCGGACCTGGCCGGCGGACGGGCTGCTGCTGCGCTCGCACTCCGCGTCGCGCCGCTTTTACTTCGTGGCCCCGGACACGGACTGCGGGCTCTGGGTGCGGGCGGCCTCCCCCGGCGACAGGATCCGCCTCCAGTTCCGCTTCTCCCTGGTCTACAGCCTGGCCCCGGCGCTCAACGCCTCCGCCCCGCTGCCGGCGGACCCCTGCGCCCCCGGGTCCTACCTGCAGTCGTACGAGGGGCCGCCGGGGATGCCCCGGCCCCTGGGAGCCCGGCTCTGCGGCCTGACCATCCCGGCCCCGGTGACGACCTCCGGGGACCTCCTGGGCCTGCGCCTGGTCACCAGAGGCCGCCAGCCCCGCGTGGACTTCGTGGGAGAAGTCACCTCGTTCCGGCTGGGTGGGTTGGGGCGGTCGGCCTGGACCCGGAGCGGCCAGGGCCTGCGGGAGAGAAGCGGGTGGGGGTGGTCCAGACCCAGAGCCAACCGCGGGGACTTGACTTCCCGCAGCTCACACTCCAGCATCCCCTCCCTCATACACAGAGCGCAAGCACACACCTCGTCCCCGCAGCTCCACACGCCCGGCACACACAGACTGCCAACGCACGACCCACCTGGTTCACACACGGCACACTCACTTGCACACACAGTTCGCATCACACACACCTCATACACAGTACCACTTTGCACACTTCAAGGCAACTCACGCCCATGTATGTTCACACAGCGGCTCCTCTGTCCTGAATCTGCCTCTCAGATGATTGCTGCTGCTGCTGCTGCTAAGTCACTTCAGTCGTGTCCGACTCTGTGTGACCCCATAGTCGGCAGCCCACCAGGCTCCCCCATCCCTGGGATTCTCCAGGCAAGAACACTGGAGTGGGTTGCCATTTCCTTCTCCAATGCATGAAAGAGAAAAGTGAAAGTGAAGTTGCTCAGTCTGTCCGAATGTTAGCGACCCCATGGACTGCAGCCCACCAGGCTCCTCCGTCCATTGGATTTTCCAGGCAAGAGTACTGGGGTGGGGTGCCATTGCCTTCCCCTCTTGGTGATTCTAAGTGGGGGAAACCTACTTAGGCAAGGAAAGGGAACTGATATTAACAGTAATCCCTTATTGAGCATTGTCTCCCACCCTTGGCAAGCCAGATCTCTGTTCTCACAGCAGCTCTGCTGGGTCATACTCTTGTATTGATGGATGGGAAAAGGCTCAGGGAGGTTAGGCAAAGTGCTGCAGGCCACCCAGATCACAGGCGGAGCAGCGGGGCTGTAACTGCTAGAGTTGGTCCTCTGCTCACATTGAGTCAAGGCTTTAGTCCCGGCTCCAGTCCCCAGGACTGGAGACACTCACTGATGCTACCCCAGGCGAGTTGCCAAAGCCCAGAAGTTTCCAAAACCACAGAGAAGCTTCATCACCCTCTCTGGCAAAATAGCCAGACTAGAGCATTAACTATGGGGTCGTGAGAACTTGGAGGCAAGAACTTTTGGGGGGGGGGTTGCTCTGAGAGCCAACCCAGGTTCACCAGGAGCTGGACCTCGACATGCCAGGCCCTCGACAGCCCTTCAACCTGAGCTGGTCAGAGAGCACGCCCTGCCGTCTCATGTGTCTCTTTGGGGCCATGACTGATGGGGCTTGGGGTCCCCTTTCTGGCTCCTGCGCCAAGGGTCCTAATGTGGCTTTGCAAGATCTCACTGGCTAATTGGAAACCAGCTCCTTTCGCACCTCCCTTCCTTATTTCCTCTCTCTCCCTTTCCCCCACGGCCTTGCCCTCATGTGAGGCGCCGGCCAGGCATGTCGCAGCTGCTCGGTATTTAGCAGCACTGAACTCTGAGGAGCAGGCGGCAGTGGGGAAGCTCTGTCACAACTCTGGCTCCTTAGGACCCCTTTTATCATATTACTGTTTGTGTTTCCGCTCAGAGATATTCACTCTGACACCTACACATCTTGTGCGTATGAGAGCATTCACTTTCATTTGCACATGTAAGAAACCCAATTCGCGTTGGCTTAAGGCAAAGGAGAATTTGAGGGGCTCCTATAACTGGGATACTGAGGTGTGGGTTCAGGTATAGATGGATCCAAGAGCTCAAGTGATGCCTCCTAGGCTCTCTCTGTTTTCTCCCTTTGCTTTGGATCTGTTTGGCTTCCATCTCAGGCAACTCTAGCTTCCTCTTTCTACTTGGCAGCAAGGTGACCCTGCAACTCCAAGAACACAGTCTCTCTTGTAACTCTCACCTCAGTGAAAAAAAGAGGATCTTCTCTCCGTTGGCCGTGCCATCGCGTGGCTGGCAGGGTCTCAGTTCCCGGCCAGGACTGAACCCGGGCCCCCTGCAGTGAAAGTGCCAAGTCCCGGCCCGCCAGGGAACCGCAGCGACCCTAAGGTTCTAGCAAGAGTCCTCGGGGTCAGATCTGATGGGTCACACGGGCCATGTGTCCGTTCCCAGAGCCAGGAGTGGAACGCTCTGATGCCCACGCTCAGCTCGGGGCCATGGGCTTGGTCAGTACTGCGGAATGGGGTGCTGCGTAAGCCAACCTGTCTGCCGCACCTGGGCACCAAGTCACCCCCTTTTCTGTCTGTGTGTGTGTTCATTCATTTAACAAGTACTGAGTAGCTGCCAGGCACCAGGTGCCCTTCCAGGCTCCAGGGATTCACGCAGCCATGAGTGAAAGACAAGTCCCTGCCTCACTTGAGCTGACGTTCTAGTGGGCGAGATAGACTACAAAGAATCAAGCAGATCTGAGTTCTGCAGAGGAGGTAAGTGCTGCAGGGGAACCGGAGTCAGGATAAAGGGGTAGGGGGAGGGGTGGTGTGCTGTCCTCGTGTGGGGGTGAGGGCAGTCCTTCGGACAAGATGACCTTTCAGTGGAGACCTGAGAGGAACTAGCCATACAGTCGCAGGTGGGCTGATGGCAGGTACAGTGCTGAGTGGGGCGAGGTGCTTGGAGTGTTCAGGTCGCCGGGCACACACATGTGTGTGTACTCACTCACATGCTCACATGAGCATGGGGCGGAATTCCTACCCTGCCGCTTAGATACAAGCTATGTGGCCTTGGCCTAGCGACCTAGCCTCCCTGTGCCTCAGTCTTCTCCTCTCTCAAATGGGGTTGATAACAGTATTGACCCCACAGGGTTGCTGTGAGAACTCGATGAGCTGGGATGCCAACCGCGCCGGGCCTGGCATAGGAACTCCGTAAATCTTAGCCACCGTCACCCTCATCATCTTTGTGATCACACCCCTGTCTCATCCATACTCTCATCTGCACTCGTCTGGAAACAGCCTCTCCTGCTCACACGCCCACGTTCCCTCCCCGCAGGACCAGACCTGCCCTGGTGCCCAGGGCCCTCATCGCATGCCTCCCTTCTCGGCCGCAGGACCCTGTGGTGCCTGCTTCCCGTGTCGGAACGGCAGGTGCATCCCCCTGGGCCTGGTGTGCGGTCACTGGGGCATGGACAGCTGTGGCGATGGCACTGACCAGGCCTCCTGGCCCCCAGCCAACTGCGGAGGTCAGTGGGGGGGGGGCCTGGGCCCCGCCGAGCAGCTGGGGTGGGAGCCGGAGGCCGGGGCATGGCGGGAGAGCAGCGAGTGTGGGGAAGCAGCGGGGACTCCGTCCAGACCAGGCTGAGGACCGCTAGCCTGAGGACCAGAGGACATTAGAGCTCGAAGATGCCGGAGGCGATCGGGTCCAGCTGCTTCCAAAGGCCGTTTCAGTGGTGGTGGGGGTGCGTTCTGTCATTTCCAAGAAGAACCGACTCATTGGAAAAGACCCTGATGCTGGGAAAGACGGAAGGCGGGAGGAGAAGGGGACGACAGAGGATGAGATGGTTGGGTGGCATCACTGACTCCATGGACCTAAGTTTGCGTAAACTCCGGGAGTTGGTGATGGACAGGGAGGCCTGGTGTGCTGCAGTCCATGGGGTCACAAAGAGTCGGACACGACTGAGCGACTGAACTGAACTGAGGTCATTTCCGTCACGTCTGACTCTTTGTGACCCCATGGACTGTCGCCCACCAGGCTCCTCTGTCCATGGGATTCTCCAGGCAAGAATGCTGGAGTGGGTTTCCAGAGCCAGGGACTGAACCTGCACCCCTTCTGTCTCCTGTATTGGCAGGCAGGTTGTTGTTTCTTTTACCGCTAGTACCACCTGGATCAGGGTTCACACCCATGTGTCTTGCATTGGCAGATGGATTCTTTACCACTGAGACACCAGGGAAGCCCTCCATGAAGGCATTTTTGTCTATTTTTCTCACTGACATAGCCCTTAGTCCCCAGAGCCATGCCTGGGGTATAGCAGATGATCAAAAAGTACTCTTCAAGTAAGTGGAAGAATGAACCTCCCTGTGCCTCCGTTTCTTTCCCTGTAAACTGAAGGTGAGAAGGTGAGCCTTCTGGATCGGTCATGAACTTTTTAAGTGGAATCCGGTGGGCGACGGGCCCAGCGCAGAGCACGGCGCTGGGGGCGCCGACAGTGCTCGCCACAGGTGCTCCCTTCTTGAAAAGCAGCTCCATTCGCCCACTCCAGCCCCTGGAGCTAGACTGTGAGTCCAGGCCCACCCCTGGCCCTTCCAGCGGTGTGACCTGGCGAGTGCCTCGACCTCCCTCTGTGCTTCAGTTCTGGTGATAGGTCGTGTCCGACTCTGTGACTCCATGGCCTGCAGCAGGCCAGGCCTCCCTGTCCATCACCAGTTCCCAGAGCTTGCTCAAACTTATGCCCTTTGAGTCGGTGATGCCATCCAGCCATCTCATCCTCTGTCATCCCCTTTTCCTCCCGCCCTCAATCTTTCCCAGCATCAGGGTCCTTTCCAGTGAGTCAGTTATTCGCATCTGCTGGCCAAGGTATTGGAGTTTCAGCTCCAGCATCAGTCCTTCCAACAAATATTCAGGACTGATCTCCTTTAGGATGGACTGGTTGGATCTCCTTGCAGTTCAAGGGACTCAAGAGTCTTCTCCAACACCACAGTTCAAAAGCATCAATTCTTTGGCGCTCAGCTTTCTTTACAGTCCAACTCTCACATCCAAACATGACTACTGGAAAAGCCATAGCTTTGACTAGACGGATCTTTGTTGGCCAAGTGATGTCTCTGCTTTTTAATATGCTGTCTACGTTGGTCATAACTTTTCCAAGGAGCAAGTGTCCTTTAATTTTATGGCTGCAGTTGCCATCTGCAGTGATTTTGGAGCCCCTCAAAATAACGTCTGACACAGTTTCCATTGTTTCCCCATCCATTCCTTATCTGTAAAATAAAATACTGACACTTGCTCAGAGGTTTTGTATCCACCGGGGCTGGACCCCGGCAGTTTTAGGAGTATTAAATGAGACATAATCATTTAATCATCAAATCTCAGTGTGTTGGTGGTTATTTCCCCCTTCAGCTGCCTCTCCAGAGCCCAGCCAGGAGGGGAATACGGACGACGGTACCTCCCAGACCCTGACTCCCTCCCCAGCTCTCCCATCTTCAGGCCCCCTGGGGACAGCAGCTGAGAGGAGCCCGCCAGCCCCCTGGGACCCTGCCCGACAGGGTGTAGCTCTGGAAGGTAGGTGGCTCTTGGTAACCACCCACTATCGCTGCATCCACCGAGATCATACTTGTCCCGCTCCAGGGATGGGCAGGGGGCAGCAGGCCCGGGCCGAGGCCTGAGTGGACTCTCTTTCTGCAGGGCCCCGGCTGCAGCGGGTGGCGCTGGCCTCCTCGCTGTCCCTAGCCTCTGCTGGCCTCCTCCTGGGCCTCCTCTGGTGCTGTTGCTTCTCCGGCCAGCTGGCCCGCTGGGCCCGGGCCCGTGGCCTCTGCTGCACTATCTGTTACACGTGTCCTGGCCAAGTGGCCCCTGGGGGGCTGCGGCTGAGTGAGCCAGCCTTCCAGCATCAGGGGTTGCATTCCTAGAGAGGCTTCAGGCATCGGAGAGAGAGTGGGCTCTGGGGTCAGACGGTCCCCGGGTTCTGCCCCCGCCCCCTCACACAGGGCTGTCTACCTTTGAGCCCATCACATAACCCTCCGAGACTCAGTCTGCCTCTCTGGAAAATGGGATGATTTCTGCCTCAGAGGGTCATGGTGAAGGCCACCGGGACAGCTGACTCTGCAGCTTGTTTTGGCAGCTGGCACTCTGCTGGGTCTGTGAAGGGGAGGGAGCAGGGGCCTCGTGCGCCTGAAGCTGTCTCCCTTCACCCCTGCACTTCGCTGGCCCGTCCTGCTTGGCCCTGCCTTGGCCCACCCTCAGGGGCCATGAGTCCCGCTTGAATCAAAGACACAGGAGACGACAGCCCTGGCGGGGACAGCACCGTTTAATAAGAAAGATCAAGACAAAGACCACAGGAGGGCCCCTTCTAGGACACAGAGGCCAGGATCCCGGCCCCACGTCTGGGGGGCTGCTGGCGGGGCGGGCGCGTGCCTCCAGGCGGGCCCTCAGGCGCCCAAGACGGGGCAGGACGGGCACGTCCCCTCCCTGCCCCTCCCAGTCGTGTGTCCCAGCTCCCCGCACCCAAGGCACTTACTCTTTCTGACCACTAAGGGCTCCTCCCCCCACGTCCCCTGGTCCTTCACTTCCAGATCCGTGGAGGGGGGGCGGGAAGTGGCCTGGCGCGGGCAGGGAGCCCCTCCCAGTGTGGGGTTCTGCCTGTAGCAGCTCCTGGTACGAGTGGGGTGGAGTTTCCCTTGCAGCTCCTTGAGGGCAAGGGGGCCCTGGGCTAGATGTGGGGTTGGTGGGGAGGGGGCAATGCAGGCCAGGAGGGCTTGGCGGGAAGGGGAGGCTGCCAGGGGCCGGGGGCCCAGCTGGTCTGGGGACGTGGGCTGGTGGGACAGGGGGGCGGGCTGCCTGCCCGGGGGTGAGCTGCCTTTTGCCCCACAGTCGGCACTAAAGAGGCTTTCTAACCCAGAGGGGGGTGGCCAAGGCCAACTGATGCCCTCCACTCTGGGTAGCTGGTGAGGCTCCAAGGTGGCTGGCAAGGTGCCTGGCTGGAAGCCGATGTCGGCTCCGCAGAAATGAGGGCCGCCGCCCCGGGGCTGAACAAATGGGCGGCCCAGCGCTGCCTTGTGGGGACTCCGTTGGTGGAGGCGGGTCTGACCCCACTGAGCCACCGTGCCTAACCCCAAGTTCCGGTGGCCCCCGAGGCACCGGCTCCGGTGCAACCTGCTGTGCCCGCAGCCTGTGGCTCTGCCCAGGTGTGTTTGTGGGTGGGGGCGGGAGGTGACGTGCCCACCCTCCAGTCCAGCCCAGGGCAGTAGCAGCAAAGCGTGGCATCGCCTCGGTTTCATATAAAATATTCATCATCATCATCATCATAATATTAATAATAATATAGTCGCCATCGCGGGGCTGGGGCATGGCCCGGGAGTCCATGTGGGGCGGGCAGTGCCTACGAAGGGCAGGGGCGTGTGTTGGCCCCCGCCTGGGCACGGTGCTGCATGTCCACTGGCTGCGGCGGGGGGCCGCCAGGCCGGGAGGAGTGCAGGACCAGGTTCTTGATGCAGCCCGTGATGCCCGAGGAGAACCTGCCCCCAGTCAGCGCGGCCACGTCGGGGGCTCCGCCTGCAGGGGTGGGGGGAGAGGGCGGGCCCATCAGCTCCAGGAGCCCCGGGAGGGGGAGCTCCAGCTCTGCTCGGGGGGTGCAGGGGCCCCCAGTCTCTCCCTCAGCACCTGGAGGAGCAGAGCCCCAGCCTGCCCTGAGGCCCACCTTCAAGACTTACCGATGTAGATGCTGCCCTTGGTGTTGACCGCCACGTTCGGGCCTGGGGACTGGCCGCTCACCAGCTCCTCTCCGTCCACCTGGATGGAGCCTCTCTGGCCCTCTCTGCATCAGAACGGGAGTCCGGCCCTCACCCACTATTTCCCGTCCTCCCCAGCCCCGTAAGTGTCCCCTCCTTTTACAATAGAGAGGTCCACCCCCTGCTCCCCGAGTTCTTTCCTGTCCCCCCACCCCTGGCTGGGTGAGAGATCTGGCCCCACACAAACAGCTTCCGAGCACCCCACTCGGGTTTCCCCCATTCCCTGGGGTGCTTGTGTGCCCATCCCCGCCCCCCAGGAGTTCTGTCCCATCCTGGAAGTCTGTGCTCTGGGTGGTGATCGCCCCGCTGACCCCGCCCTCAAATTCTGTCTCCCCAGAGCTCAGTGCCTGCCCTCTCCACGTGACGGGGGAACTCTGGCCCCTCGCCCCAGCGCCTGGGCAGGGGGGCTCCCTCACCGCAGCGCCGTCACACGATGCCACTCGCCGTCATTAATGGGGTCTTCGGAGACCAGGCGGGCCTCCCCGCTGCCCAGCTGGTAGCTGCAGGCACACAGGCCCCAGAGGACGTGAGCAGGGGGTGGGACTGGAGTGGGGGGTGTGGCTGGGGAGAGGACCGGATGGAAAGCCGCTGAAGGATAAGGGGGATGAGGGAAGGGAGCGGAGGGGCCAGGACCCACCTGAAGACGAGGTGCCCGTCCTGAAGCCCAAGACTGATGAAGTCCTTGCCTCGCGTGGACTGTCCCGTCTCCTGCCAGGGAAACACAGTGTCTCTGCGGCCCCAGCGGCTGTGGCCGCCCCCCTTCTCTCTCCCACTTCCCGGGCCACCAAGAGGCAGGGGAGCCTGAGACCCCGGGCCAGACGACCCACACTCACCTCGCCCTGCCAGACCAGGAGGCCGCTGGCCGTGCTGGTCCGAACCTCCAGCTCGATGGTCTCAGGCACCTCGGGGAGGCTGCAGTGGAGAAAGTGGGTGAGGGGGCAGAAGTCCCACCCCGGGCCCACAGACCCTCCCAACACTGGTCTTACCTTCTGGAGAACACGCGGCCCGGGAGAGCCAGGAAGCCGTTGTCATAGAAGTAGGCTCCGTACTGCCCGGGGGCATCTGTGGAGGGGCAGTGGGGGCGATGCTGGGAGCCCCGCCCACCCCCACGGAGCACCCTTTCCGCACGGGTACCCCTGACCTCCGTCTCCACGCCACCTGCACTGCTCCTAAGGGGCTCTGAACCTGCGGTCCCTGGGGACCCAGGGGACTGCGGGCAGAATTCAGGGGGCTCCGAACTTGGCTGGGAAAGCACTGCAGTTCCGGCCTTGCTCACTTCTCCCTGAAGCTTAGCCGCTGCTTCAATTACGCAGGTAGGAGGCACCCTGAAGGTGGCCCGGTCACCAGCAGGAGATTCCTCACCCCCGCACGGTAGTTATAAGCACTTAAAAACACTGTTTATGCTTATTGCAATGGTGGTAGCTGTTGGGACTAACAACCCTAAATCTTGTGTTTAACGGTTAATAAAGAAGCAAAGAATGTAAATGTTCTGATGAAGTGAAAGGGTGAGCCACTCAGTCATGTCCAACTCTTCGCAACCTCATAGACTGTAGCCCACCAGGCTCCTCTGTCCATGGGACTCTCCAGACAAGAATACTGGAGTGGGCTGCCATGCCCTTCTCCAGGGGGTCTTCCTGACCCAGGGATCGAACCCAGGTCCTCTGCACTGCGGGTGGGTCTGTTACCACGGAGTCACCAGGAAAGCCCTTTGATAACCTTGCTTCAGGATAATTGGTTTCCTTTGAAATCTTATGTGCTTCATTCATTCCGCGCCATCAACAGGTAGGGTGATCACCCATCCCTGTTTGCCAGTTCCTGTTCCGGTTCTTGTTTTTGACTGTGATGGGTCTTCCCTGTGGCCCTCAGGCTCTAGAGCACACGGGCTCGGTAGTTGCAGCGTGTGGGCTTAGCTGCTCCAAGACACGTGGGATGCTAGTTCCCCGACCAGGGATCAAACCCGCATTCCCTGAATTACAAGGAGGATTCTTAATCACTGGCCAGCCAGGGAAGTCCCTTGTCCTGTTTTAGCTCGGCGAGTCCCTCATCCCCAGAAGTCCCTCAGTCCTGAGCAGACTGGGACAGCTGGTCACCCAGGTCAGTGGCACATAAACGGTTCTGAACCCTAGAGTTCCCTCCATCTTACAGACAGGGAAACAGGCTCAGGGGTGAGGGACTTGCCCAGGAAGTGGGAAGCTGGATGGCAGCCCAGACCTTAAGGCTGCATCACCCACCCTGTGTGTGTGGCTATAACATTCCCAACCCAATCTGCTCAAAGCCACTCTGTACCAGCGCTGGACCCTGGGGCCTGGCAGCTACCAGGGTAGGAGACACCTCAGCGGCCTCCACCAGCTGATGAAGTGAGCAGCTAACAGTTACCAAGCACCTACTCTGTGCCAGTTACGGGGCAGGAAGTTTCACATCATCCAGCTACAAACATAATTTTCAACTGGATCCTTGTCACAACCCTATGTCTTTGCTACAATTCACAAAAGCTAATATTCTGCATTTTTTCATACTCTTGAGAATCCCGTGGACAGCAAGGAGATCAAACTAATCAATCTTAAAGGAAATCAACCCTGAATATTCACTGGAGGGACGGGTGCTGAAATTGAAGCTCCAATACTTGGGCCACCTGATGCGAGGAGCTGACTCATTGGAAAGGATTCTGATGCTGGGAAAGATTGAGGGCTGCAGGAGAAGCGGGCAGCAGAGGATGAGATGGTTGGATGCCATCACTGTCTCAATGCACATGACTTTGAGCAAGCTCCGGGAGACGGTGAAGGGCAGGGAAGCCCGGCGTGCTGCAGTCCATGGGGTCACAAGGAGTCGAACAGGACTTAGGGGCTGAGTGACAACGACAATATTCTGTGTCCGCTGTAGACCAGGCATCATTTGAAGCGTTTTAAATACAGTGAAGAATTTTACTCTCACGCTAAATTTTTTCCAAAGTTTTGTGGAAGGATGTTGCTTCTTTCTATTTACTACATGAGGAAACTGAGGTACAGAGAGGTTAAGTGGCTCACCCACGTCACACAGGCAGGAAGTGGCAGGACTAGGATTTGAATCCAGGCCCTTACCCCCTAGACCACCACCTCTCCTACTGTATTAGTGAGAAATAAGACATGTGGCTAGCAATCAGGTGGCACAAGCCCCGTAAACGACATTCAGTAAATACATTTTTAAACTGGAGTGTGACTGCTGTACAATGTTACTTCAGTTTCTGCTGCACAACGAAGTGAATCCGCCATATGTATACTTACATCCCTTCCCGTTGGACCGCCCCTCCCCCACCATCCCACCCATCTAGGTCCTCAGAGAGCACCGAGCTGAGCCCTCCGCACTATACAGCAGGCTCCTATCAGCCATTTATGCTACACATGGTAGTAAAATCATTAGCACTGCTTTTAAACAAATTGTAGAATCCTTGAGAACGAGGGTCCTGCCTTATTCATCGTACATTTGCTGCTCCCAGGGCAAGTATGGGCACACATACACCTTTGTTGCTTTATGCATGAATACAGAGCAGAGGATGGATGTGAGGGGAGCGTGCGGTCACCCAGCCTGCAAGCGCAGGGCGGGACCCGGCTCTAGACGCTGTCTCTCCGTATCCTGTCTCTGTGCTCAGGGAGCCTCTCACCTGGACCGGTTTTATTCAGAGGCTAGGGTTAGCGGAGCGCGGTGGGGTCCCTGGAAGAGGAGCTGAGAGACCCAGGGTCTGGGAAGGGCAAGTCTGCTCGGCTCCTCCGGCTATTCACGCCCAGTACATACCGTTTCCCCCGCTGCCTTCAAGATGCCAGTCGGACTCCACCAGGCTGTGTCCAGAGCCTGTGGGGAGAGGCAGGCTCTGGTCGGCGGGCTGTCTCCAGCCCCTGGAGCTCCGACGGGGACGGCGGAGAGAAGTCGGGGCACTTACTGTATTGGCAGCGTGGGCCCGAAAAGTTGGGGGGGCAGAGGCAGCGAGTCCCCTGGCAGGTGCCCCCGTGTAGACAGGGCTTGTGGAGCTGGCAAGGGTTCTCCTCGTGCTCACAGAGGTCTCCTGCGGGTCAGCGCAAAGGTGAGGGGGCAGGGGCTGGAGCGGGCGCTGCCCATCCCGTGCCCCCTCCCTCTCAGCCTGGGGGCTCGCCCACCTTTGTAGCCGTCTCGACACAGACACTGGAACTCGTACTCGCCCGCGGGCATGCACGTGGCGCCGTGGCGACAGGGCTGGCGCTCACACGGCGAGCTGTCGTAGCACTGCCCGACGCCCCGGCTGCCCAGGAAGCTGTAGGTGAGGTCCAACCGCTTTCCGTTCACTGACACCTGTGGGCACAGGCACAAGGAGGGACCTGAAGAACACAGCAGGCAGAGGCACGGGTGTGCCAGCAGACGGAGGGGAGTAGGGGACCCCAGGTTCTGACTTGAGCAGTGAGGTGGGAGACTAGCGCAGGGAAAGTGTGAAAGTCGCTCAGTCGTGTCTGATTGTTTGTGATCCCACGGACTATACAGTCCATGGAACTCTCCAGACCAGAATACTGGAGTGGGTAGCCTTTCCCTTCTCCAGGGGATCTTCCCAACGCAAGGATCGAAGCCAGGTCTCCTGCACTGCGGGCGGATTCTTTACCAGCTGAGCCACCAGGGAAGGAGGAACAGAGTCCAGGGCCTGCTGTATACCCGGGAAACACCTATCACAGCGGTGCTGCCTTGGGACGACCTTTGAAAGCAGGTGCAATCATCCCATTTCACAGAGGAGGAAACTGAGGCTCAGAGGGGGAAGCGTCCAGTCCCCAGCACCCGGGGCTGACTGCAGATGAAGCAAGACCACCCCGCCCTCACTGTTGGTGGTCAGGAAGTCTGCTCACCTCACCCACACAGCCGTGGAAGTGGGCGCTCACGTTGGTGGCCGGGGGCAGCTGCACGGCTGGCTCCACGCCGCCCAGGTAGAGCAGGGTGTGCAGGTTGAGGCCCTGGCTCTTGCCAGGTGAGGAGCGCAGCACGGGCCGCCCGCCGTTCACCCTCAGGCTGCCATCCTTGTTGAGACGCTCTGCGGACACGTGGTGCCAGCGGCCCAGGGCCAGCGGCTCGGCGCTCCGCAGGACAGCCAGGCCTGGGGAGGACGCCAGGCAGGATTGGCACGTGGATGGACCCCCCTAACTGGCCCACCCCCCTATGGGAATTTGAGCAGACACAGAACCTCCTTCAGCTTCTCTGTGCCTCCTGAGGAACCCCCAGAGGTCTAGGGACTCGAATCGGGTCAGACGGAGAGAAGGGCGCAAAGATCAGGGGCCTCCTGTTGGTCTGACTTCAGAATTTATTCCTCTTGCCTCTTGGGGCCCCGGAGGGCCTGGGGAGAGGGGCACGGAGCCCAGCGCCCACGGCCCATCTGCCTTTGGTATCTGTGCTCACCTGAGCCCAGCTCGTAGCGGAACTCCAGGTGGCCGCCGACCATCGCCAGGGACACGAAGTCCTCCACCGGCCCGCTCTTCCCTCCACTGAACAGCAGCACCCCGTCGGGCGCCAGCGGCTTGAACTCCACGTCCAGGCGCAGCTCGTGGTGTGTGTTGGTGAGAGCGGGCAGTGCCAGGTAGGAGTCGGTGCCCGACAGGGAAGGGGTGGTCACGGTCACACCTGCAGTAGCCACAGCTCAGCCGGGGCAGTGGGAACCCCGGGGTCCTGGGAGGGCTCCGAGCAGGCAGCCTTCCTCCAGGACCCCTGCTCACTCCCACTGTCCAGCCCCAGAGGGTGGGGACCTGCTGGGCAGTGGCTGCAGCAGCGGCCTTGAGACTCCCTGCCCCCTGGCGCTGCAGAGCAGGCAGGTCTCCAATCAGATCGGGTTCCTCTCTGGGGCCCTTGCTTAAGGAATTCAGGCTCCGGAATAATTGCATCATCCGTCATTGCAGGATCTGTCATGGCCTCAGGGTGCCCTGCCTGTCCTCCCTGGGATCCCCAGGGTCTCAGGCCCCCACTCTGCTTACCTTCCTCACACCTCATCCCCGAGCGGCCCAGGTGGCAGCGGCAGGTGTAGCCGCGGCCGTCGGGCCGGTTCACACACGTGGCGTCGGGCCCACAGGCCTCTGGGGTGGGGGAACACAGGGGGCGGTGAGGCGGGGGGGACATGGACTGTCTCTTATACACATCTAGATGTGTATAAGAGACAGGGCCCGTGGCCTCTGCTGCACTATCTGTTACACGTGTCCTGGCCAAGTGGCCCCTGGGGGGCTGCGGCTGAGTGAGCCAGCCTTCCANGGACGGCTGCATGGGGAGGCGGGGGAGGGGGAAAGGGCTTAGGCCAGGGGGACAGCAAGGCGGAGTGAGCCCGTGACTCCGGGTGTTGTTCCTGGAAGATGGCACCCACCCGCACTGTGGTGTAGGGGTGAGGAGTCAATGGGGGGCGGGGGCTGGGCTGAGTGCCCTGGTAACAGCTGGTAGATACCCGGGAGCGGTGGTGGGGGCAGGGGCCGTGCCTGGGTGCAGCGAGCCGGGTGAGGCCTTGGGTGGCAGAGATGTGAGGTGGAGGAGAATTGGTCTAAGTGGTGACGGAAGTCAGAAGCCAGGAAGGTGCTAAGTACTTGGGGGAGGGCCCAGGAGTGTGGTGAGCACTCAGCTGCTGGGGGGGCAGGTGGTGGTGGAGGGTGGGCATGCAGACGCAGCTCGGGCCGAGGGAAGAGGCTGGGGTGCAGCCACGGACGGGGCGGGTGGTACCCACCTGGGTGGCAGTGCAGAGCCTGTGAGTGCTCACAGCGGCTCCCGGTGAAGCCGGCCGGGCACACACACACGTAGCTGCTGCTCTCCGAGTCCTGGCACTGGCCCCCGTTCTGCAAGGCAGCCCCCAACAGTCAGGCCAAGGACACCCTGGCCCTCCCGCTTCCCACGAGGTTAGGGAGGGGGTTCCGTCACGGCCGAGGGCAGTGGCTGGGGGCAGCGGGGAGGAGGGCGCGGCCTGGAGGGTCACCTGGCAGGGCCGGTCCCGACAGGTGGGGCAGTGGGAGATGCCATGAGCCGTGAGGTTGAGGTCGTGGAAGATGATCTCCTCGCCTTGGATGCGCAGCTCTCGGACACAGCCTGGGGGGCGCGGGCGGGCAGGATGAGCCAAGGTGGGGGTGCCCGGAGGCCCAGGCGACCACGTCCTCCTGGTCCTCCTGGGTGACCATGGGCCCCCCCCCCCCGCCCGGCGGGGGAGGTCTGGCCAGGGTTGCAGGCAGTGGGCAGGGGGACTCACCTATGAAGCCGCTGCTCAGCCCCGCCTTGGGGATGGCACCGTAGTCGGGGTAGCCGCCCAGGTAGAGCTCCTCATTTAGGTCCAAGCCCTGGAACTTGCCCTGGGCAGAGGGGACATCAGGAGTGGCAGCCGGGCTGGGCAGAGGTGGGGGAGGGGCCAGGCCTAGGGGGACGGAGCTGGGTTTCACCTGCGAGGTGCCGTTGACCGGTGCCAGGCTGCCCACGATCAGGGAGCCCTGGGTGAGGCTCCGCAGCAGGGTCACGGTGTGGAACTGGCCCAGGGCCAGCGGCGTGGGGTGGCGGATGGTAGCCATGCCCGAGCCTGCGTCAAACCTGCTCCATGGGGCAAGGGTAGTGGGGCAGGGCAGGAGAGAGAGGACGTGGGGTCTGTAGGGAGGGCCCCAGGCCGGCAAAGGGGTCGACACTATTGCCCGCCTCCCCGCCTACCCCCCCAACCCTCCCCAAGCCTTCTCCCCTTTACACACTTTCCTGGGAGCTTGTCCGGAGCCACCCGTGGGGCTCCCAGTGTGCCTGGCTCCAGGCCCCTGCAGCCCAGTATGTAGCCTTACTGCCCGTCTGAGGACCCTCTCTGCGATCACGTTTCTCTCCTTAGTTTACAACCGGTCTCCCCTACCTGGGACATTACATCCCCATAAGGGCCAGAATTTGCTCCGCTGTGTTTGTCTCTCTATTGGTGCCCGGCACACATTCAGCAAATGGCTGCTGCATGAATGAATGAATGAAGGAGTTCTGGCCTGCAGCAGCCTTGCCCCAGATGATCGCTCTCAGCATCGCTGAGTGTTCCTGCTGCAGTTTTGTGCCGGTCAGAGGCCGCTGCCTCCACCACCGGCCGGCGGGCTGTGCTGACCCCCGCAGAACGGAGGTCATCAAGGATAACAGCCACACCTCCTTCTTCCAGAACGCCCCTGATCAGAAGTCCTTCAGTCTAGTCCCCCTGTGCCCCCCTCCCCCGTAAACGGGGAGGGTAAGGGTTCTCACCGGAACTCAGGCCTCCCGCCCACGAGACCAAAGGAGATGAAGTCGGGCTGCCTGTTGGCCAGGTTGGCGGGGCTCCCTGGGATCCGTTTCTGCCCGTTGTATAGCAGCATTCCTGGTGGGCACGGCCGTGTGAGGGCCTCCCCGTCTGTGCCCCTCCCACCGCCCCCGCCCCAAGCTGGGGAGCCCGCCCCTCCCTCGGGCACACCCCACACAGCCAGGGTGTCTCGCTCTCAGGACAGGACCGAGATAGAAGGTCCTTGCTGAGAGTCCCTAGAAAGAAGCTGAACTTGCTCCACTTATGAGGGAGGGTCAATCTGAAGAAGGAGAGGGAGGCAGAGAGACTCACCGGAGTAGAGAAGAAGGCCTGGACAGTGCAAGGCAGAGACCCGTAAGAGGAGGGAGGAGACAGATGAGAGAGAGAGAGAGAGATAGGGGAGGAAAGGGTGAGGCGGGGGAGGAAGGGGAGGGGTGGAGGCGGGGCAGGAGACAGACTTGGAGGCAGGAGGCTTGGGTGCAGGCATCTCAGAGGAGTGGATGGAGATGCAAGGTGGAGGAGAGAGCCAGAGGTGGGGGTCCCGGGACAGGGGGGTCCGAGGACCAGCGGCTGCCAGGGCTGGTGCCACGCTGGCAGGGTCTGTGGAGATCCCCAGCGTCAGCTCCGCTCCCACGGCTCACCATCCGCGGAGTCCGGCCGGAAGGTGATCTTGATCTCAAACTTCCTGTAGGCATCCTTGATGGTGGGCAGTGGCAGGAAGGAGTGGGGGGTCTGCGTGAAGTAGGGCACCACGCGCTCTGCGGGCAGAAAGCACAGTTCAAGACAACACTTCCCCCCAGGCGGTGGGGCAGGGTGCGGCTGCTCCCCCGGCGGGGGTGGGGGGTGTGTGGTCTCACCTGGCACCTGCAACTGGGCGAAGGCCTTGACCTTGCCCTGGCGGTTGGTGGCGGTGCAGACGTACGTGCCCGCATCCTGGGGCTGGACCGAGGGCAGCAGCAGCATGTGGTTCTCTAGGCGGCTGTCGGGCGGCAGGTTCCCGTCCAGCTGCAGACACACTGGCACTGTGACCCCTGGCCGCAGCCGGCACCTCTGTGGGGCCTGCCTGGGGTCCCCACCCTCAGACCCGGAGCGCAGACTCCATGCCAAGCCTGGGGGTCCTGGGGACAGCGACACGGGGAAGACCTGGTCCCAGCCGCTCAGGCACATCCGCCAGGCCCCTGCCCAGCAGTTACCTTGCTCCAGGTGATTTCAGGAGCCGGGTAGCCAGAGGCCATGCAAGGGAAGACAGCTGTAGAACCCGCGGGCACGCGGACCTCAGGGGGCGTGGAGATCTGGGGCAAGGCTGAGAGGAAGCAGGGGGACGCAGGCGTCAGCCTGATGACAGCCACTGCCTGGCTCATTTAATCCTCACACCCTCCCTGGGAGGGGGGCACTGTCTCCCCGTTTCACAGATGAGGACGCCACAGCTGGGAGGGAAAGGAGCCGTTCACTCCTGGTTGCAGTGATGGAACCTGGCAGAGCCAGGGCTCGGGGACGTGTCCAACTGACTTCATAGACAGAGCCTCGAAAACCCACCAGGCTGGAACATTGTGCAGCCCTTGGGGGACTGAAAAGGGGGTACTAGGGCAGCAGGGGTAAGTTTTGGGGCGAGTCAGACGGTCTGGGGTGAAAAGGAGTAGCTTTTGAAGAACGCACAGATTATAACTGTGACTGCCTGGCATCATCTATGCCCATACTTCAGTTCTTTAATTTAAAAATCTTTAATCTTTTTTGCCATGCCACGTGGCACGTGAGGTCTGAGCTCTCTGACCAGTGGACTGAAGCCCCACGCCTGGCAGCGGAAGCATGACGCTTTAACCACGGGGCCACCAGGGAAGGCTGTTTTACTGCCTCACACGTCTGCTTTGTGTCTGTGCTGTCTGCCATCAGCCTGGGCTACAGGCCCTCCTCATAGAGCAGGCACTCCTGCAGGTGAGGACTACACGTCTGGCTTTCTCCTGATGCCCCGTGGCACAGGTTTCCCTGCAAGTTCCAGCTGCCCCAGAAGACCACTCACGTCTATCCCCTGCTGCACCTGCTCGTTAGGAGAAGTGAAAGTGAAAGTCGCTCAGTCGTGGCTGACTCTTTGTGACCCCATGGACCATACAGTCCATGGGATTCTCCAGGCCAGAATACTGGAGCGGGTAACCTATCCCTTCTCCAGAGGATCTTCCCAACCCAGGAATGGAACCAGGGTCTCCTGCATTGCAGGTGGATTCTTTACCACCTGAGCCACCAGTGACGCCCTGCTTGTTAGGAAACCCGCTCCCTAACCACACTGAGCTGGCGAGTGGGGAGGAGGAGCGCAGGGCGGGCAGGAGGCGGCCGAGCACCCGGGCCCCAGCGGCCCTCACCTTGAACGAGCAGCAGCACGTGGGATTGAGTGGTACCCGCGGCGTTGCTGGCGGTGCAGCGGTACTGCCCCGCGTCGGCCAACTCCACGCGGCCGATCCTGATGACGCCTCCGCTCTGCACGATGCCTGGCCGCAAGCGCCCGCCCACTTTGCTCCATGTCACCTGGGGCTTGGGGTCCCCAAGGGCCAGGCACTCGAACTCCACGGCGTGGCCAACCACCACGGACTGCACGGAGGTCCGGATGTTGATGAGTACAGATGGCAGAGCTGGGGAGGATGGCGGTAGATGGGGTGAGGCTGGCTGGCTGAGGCCTGGGCTTGGGGAGACCGCAGACGCCCCCGGGACAGGTGGACACTGCAGCCGAGGCTGCCATCACTGTGCTTGCCTTTTCCTGCGCCCACTTATTAGCACACTCATTAGCTCTTTCGTTCATTCAGCTCCTCATGGGTGCATCTGCCGTCATTTTCACTGTTTTGTCTAAGCACCCACGAACTCCGCACATCTTCCTTCTGCCCCATGCCTTTGCAAGATTCATAAGCCCCCTTACTCTCTGCTAGTGAAAGTTGCTCCATCGTATCCGACTCTTTGCGACCCCCTGGACTATACAGTCCGTGAGATTCTCCAGGCCAGAATACTGGAGTGGGTAGCCTTTCTCTTCTCCAGGGGATCTTCCCAACCCAGGGATCGAACCCAGGTCTGCCGCATTACAGGCAGCTTCTTCACCAGCTGAGCCACCAGGGGGGCCCAGATGCAAGCAAGATACAATCAAATAATTCTCTTCATTCGTACACATTCAAGGGGTTTCTCTGCAGAAGGAAATGGCAACCCACTCCAGTACTCTTGTCTGGAAAATTCCATGGACAAAGGAGCCTGGTGGCTACAGTCCATACGGTTGCAAAGAGTTGGACATCAAAGAGTGACTATTATCACTCAAGGGGTTTCTTGGGGAATACGGTCCCTACGCCTTTCATCTCTGTCCCCTGCTCTTAGCAGAAGCCTGAAGCCACCCTTCTACCTTGGACAACCAGCTGGGCACTGGCCTGGGCCTGTCCCCATGGTCCCTGGGCCTGGCACACATAGGTTCCTTGGCAATTCTGGTCCAAGTTCTGGATTCTGTGAAGAAACAAGTAAGAATCAGTGAATAAAAACAACTGCTGAGAATATTTGGCAACTGTGTAGGAGTTAAAAGCTGTCAGAGATCAGCACAGGATGTAAATTTCTAGTCTCCCCGGAACCCTGGGAGACAGGTAGGCAGGGTGAATGTCACCACACACATTTCACACCAAGACCTTCGGGTCTAGAGCTCAAGGTCACACAGTTATCAAGCAGCAGAGCTGCAATCTGGGCCACGTGTATGTGTCTGGCCCCAGCGCCTGTTCAACTTGCCTTTAAGAACGATACAAACATGGGCCACTGAGGACTGCAGGCCTTCCCTGTGCGGAGCGCTGTGTTCCGCGCTCTGGGGTCTCGCATAGCCCACTGCGTGACTGACAGCCCTGAGGCTCAGGGAGGTGAAGTGACTTCTCAAGGCCATCGTTGCGTGCTCAGCCCTCCCTGTAGGGCAGGGATTCTAACAGCCCCACCGTGTGCCTTGGGCAGGGGTGCCCCACCCCACTCACCGGAGCACCCCATCGTGCACGCTGTGGCCAGGAGGCAGCGGACCCCCTTCCTTGAACCAGCGGAGCTGGGTGCCTGGGTCACTGGGCACGACACAGTGGAACTCCACGCTGGCCCCTATGCTCTTGGTCTCCAGCTGAGGCGTGACCTGGACTGTGGGTGCAGATCCTGCTGGTGCGGGTGTGGCGGGGAGAGAGCCAGAGGGGCCTGTGGGGACAGGTACGAGGTTGTGAGAGAGTGTGTGTGTGATATCTCCGATGCTGTGCTAGGACCTGGGAACCCCCAATCTAACACTGAAAGGACATTCTTCTCCCAATTGCCTCTCTGACCAGGGTAAAAAGACCTGACTCATTCACGTGCTCCCTTGTTTAGTCATTTAATCAACACATATATAAGGGTCCGTGGGGACTTCCCTGGTGGTCCAGTAATGAAGAATCCACCTCCCAAGGCCAGGGACGCAGGTTCAACCCCTGGTAGGGAACTGAGGTTCCACGTGCCGTGGGACAACTAAGCCTGCAAGCCACACCTGCAGAACTTGGGTCACGACTACAGAGATGATTGCACGCCGCAACGAAAGGCCCTGTGTGCTGCAATTAAGACCCAACGCAGCCAAATAAATGCGTATGAAAGAAGGAAAGTCTGTGACGCGCTGGACTGTGCCTCACAAGCTCCCGGCCTTCGGGAGGGGTCGGTCTTGGAAAGATGCAGACATCTGAAGGGAGGACAGCAAAGGCTGTTCTGATCCTAGTCTGAAACAGGAGGGGGCTTCCCTGGTGGCGCAGGGGATAGGAATCTGCCCGCCAGTGCAGGGGAAACGGGTTTGATCCCTGATCTAGGAAGATGCTACTTGCCACTGAGCAACTAAACCCGGGCACCACGGCTACCGAAGCCTGTGCTCCGGAGCCCCGGAGCTGCAACTGCTCAGCCCGCAGACCACAGCTCCCAGAGCCCCTGTGCCCCGGGGCCTGTGTTCCGCACCACGAGAGAGAAGCCCCCACTCGCTGCAACCTGAGAAGGCGCTTGCAAAGCAGTGAAGACCCATCACAGCCAAAACTCAGTCAATGAGTCAAAAGTGAATAAAAACGTACAGAAAACAGGCAGGTCTCAGGTGAAGGCACCTACCTGTCTGGTGGGTGAGTGGGTCGAATGCGCATTACCAGCATTCCCCAAGCGCCGACTACCTGCCCCAGGCTCTACATGGTGTGTCTTTCTAAGTCAGCCTGCGTGCCGGCCTTGTCCTCCCTACTCGACAGGACGAAGACAATGAAGCTTGAGGTCCACTGACTTGGCTAAGGTCGCACAGCCAGCAAGCAACGGAGCTGGGGCGTGGAACCCAGGACGCAGGCTGACTCTGGCCTGGGGCTCCCGAGGAGACCATGGAGACGCTGGGCCCCCTGGACCCCCGCTGAGAGCCCGGGCAGCTGGGCTGCTGCTCCGCACACACTCTCTGTGGTCACCGTGGCATTTACACGGCCCGTCCTGGGTGCTGTGGGTGGACAAGCCCGGAGCTGCTAGGTCCGGACTCGGGCCCTGCCCTGAGCGTCCAGTCCGGCAGGTGAGGCAGGCTGGGGTACTTATGTAAACATAGCCTCCGGCAGTGTGAGGTCAATGTCCAGGAGCGAGGCGGGGCACACAGCGGTGAGAGCTACAGGTGCTGAGAAGAGTGAGGCGGGTCTTTCTGGAGGAGGCAGGCCTGCCTCGGGCCTTGGGGACAGGGGAAAGGCAGGAGTTCCCGCTAGAGTAATCAAGGGGGTGCTTTGTGCCCCAAGTGAGGCGCCAGCTGTGGGGTAGGTGAAGGGCTCAGATGAGCGCCTGGAGTTAAAACAGACCCCCCGTGCTGCCCAGCCCGAGCTGCGGCCGCTCACCTCGGACGAGCACCTGGGCGAAGGCCTCGGCCAAGCCCACCCTGTTGGTGACCTGGCAGCGGTAGCGGCCCGAGTCCTCAGGGGCCGCAGCCTCGAACAGCAGCAGCTCGCCCCTGGTGGTGGCCCCCGCCGGGAGGGAGCCACCCACGCGGCTCCACTGGAAGGTCAGCGGGGGCGTCCCGTGAGCCAGGCACTGCAGCTGCACGGCCTCCCCGGCTCGCACCGAGGCGTGCTCCGGAACGGTGGTGGCGTAGGGCGGGCCTGGGGACGGGGGTTGGGGAGATGAGGTCAGGGCGGCAGCTGGCACTGGGCCCCAGCAACTGGCCAAAGGGACCGGCGAAGCCGAAGGACGCTGAGCCCCGAGGACTGGGATGACGGAGGGCCAAGTCCCAGGCGGGCATGTGCGTGTTAGGGGAGGGCAGGCTCCCGGGGCCTGAGGGGCCCGTGACCCTCCAGATGGGGCTCCCGGGGTTCCGTCCGGGATGGACGTGGAGCCTGGCTGGGGGGTGGTGGGGGGCGCTTGGACCTCCATGCGGTGCAGAGAAGGTAGCCTGGGGAGGGCAGGCCAGGGCCTTACTCTCTACGTGCAGGACGACGGTGGCTTCTGCGTGCCCGGCCGGGCTGGAGGCGTTGCAGATGTACTGGCCCGAGTCCTGCTGGGCCACCCGCGGGATGATGAGTGTGTCGCCTTCCAGCCGGTGCTGCCAGGGCAGCGGGGAGCGCAGCTTGGACCAGTGGACTGTGGGCTTGGGGCTGCCTGCGGAGTGGAGCGGCAGAGGTTGGTATAGGCTGTCCCCTAGGACAGGCTGGGGGGCGGCATGGTCAGGAAGGGACCTGGGTGAGCTTGCTCCTTCATGGGGGCCACTAAGCGGGCCCCTCAGCCATCGCTGGGTGACTGCCCCCTCCCTGGGCATGACACCATCTTCGGGTCTCCAAAGATGTCTAAATTCCGGGCCCGCGCCCGTCCGCACCTGTGGCTGAGCAGCGCAGGGTGGCTGTGTGTCCGGCTTCCACGGTCAGCTCGACTTCTTCCACCTGGACCTGGGGGGCCCCTGGGGCCACGGCACCCGTGTCTACAATCACTTCCACTCGCTTCTGCGCCGTGCCCAGTGCATTCTGAGCTAGGCAGACGTAGGTGCCCGCATCTGATGGTTTAGCTGATGAAATCTGGAAGAAGCAAGGGTCTTGGTTAGGGGGGCCCTGATGAGGGGACCTTGGCGGCAGCCCCTAGCTTTGGTTTGGTTTTAAACTCTTTCCTCTACTTGTGTGTCTGTATTTAGCTTTCCTATCTGACTGGCTACTTGAGGGCTCACACTCAAGACGTCCCACCAGTCCACGCAGTTACTTGTCCATCCTGTCACCCCACCCCTCTGTTCATCCATCCATATACCATCCACCCTCTACCTTCCCATGCATCCACCCATCTACCCTC
This sequence comes from Oreotragus oreotragus, assembly GCA_006410675.1. Lineage (NCBI taxonomy): Eukaryota > Metazoa > Chordata > Mammalia > Artiodactyla > Bovidae > Oreotragus > Oreotragus oreotragus. The sequence goes on from SJYX01007426.1 coordinate 84,575, forward strand.
CCATCCATCTACCCACTCATCCACCCATCTACCTACCCACCCACCCACTCATCCATCTACCCATCCACCCATCCATCCATCCATCCATCCATCTACTCACCCACCCACCCATCCATCTACCCACCCATCCACCCATCCATCCATCCATCTACTCACCCACCCACCCATCCATCTACCCATCTACCTA
>SJYX01007426.1:86626-122846 GCA_006410675.1 Oreotragus oreotragus
CATCCACCCACCCATCCATCCATCTACCCATCTACCTACCTACCCACCCACCCATCTACCCACTCATCCACCCATCTACCTACCCACCCGCCCATCCATCCATCCATCCATCCATCTACCTACCTACCCACCCACCCATCTACCCACTCATCCATCCACCTACCTACCTACCCCACCACCTATCCTTCAATCCGTTCTTTCCTCCTTCCCCTTTCTCCACTTTCCTTCTTTCTTCCTGACTGTCTTCAAATCCACCCATCATCCGCCTAACGCTCCCCTTCTCCACCAGTTCATCACCCGTCTGGCGACCCACCACTCTCTCCTCCAAGTATCTGCTCAAGGATGGGCTCTGACTGGGCCTCAGATCCAGAGACGAGACCTCCCTGGCCTCACCTGCAGCACCGTGTGGCTGTCCAGGAGCCCATGCGCCCGCTGCTCCAAGTGGGTGGGGGCACCGATCCGGGTCCAGCGAGCATAAGAGCGGGGCTCCCCAGCACTGACACACTCCAGGGTGATGTCCTTTCCCAGCTTCACCCGCACAGGGCCCTCGGGGAGCACAGACACCGTAGGGGGCCCTGTCCAGAGGAGCGACACGGCTGATGCACACGCAGGGCCCTGCTGACCACGTGCCCTGTCACAGCCCCCTTGCCAGCAGCTGCCAGTGGGCACTGGTCTTTCCACTGAACCCACGCAGGGACTGAGGCTCAGAGAGGGAGAACGCCCAAGAGAGAGGCGAGGGGCAGAGGCAGGACTCGGGGCTGGAGCCGGGAGGCAGAGCCCGCGGGGTCGAAGGCCCTCACCATGCACATTGAGGCTCACGACGCTCTGGGCCACGCCGTAGGCATTGGAGGCCACGCAGCGGTAGGCACCATGGTTGCTGGGCCGGGCACCCACGATGGTGATGATGGAGCCATTGGGGCTGATGCGGACGTTATCTGGCATCAGGGAGGCTATGGTCAGTGAGGGTGTCCTCCTGCCTGGGAGCTGCCAGGAGGCTCACCAGCGCCCCGTGCCCCAACCCCTCCGGTCTGGGTGTGCCCAGCTCACGAGGTCACAGATGGCCAATGAAGACGGAGACACCTCTGGGTCTGGCCCTGTCCCCGTCCACATCGAGACACCCAGACCCCAGGGTGAAGGGCTTCACCCAGAGTCACAGGGTGAGTTTGGTGCCAGGGTCACCTCTGCCCAGCCTCCAGTCACGGTCATCATGCATTCATACCCATCTCCAGCCCCCCCTGCACCCGGTCTGGCTCACCCTCCAGCTCCTGGTTCCGAGCCTTCCACTCAAGGCTGATGGGGGCTGCCCCGTCATGGATGAGGCACTTGAAGCTGGCATCTTGGCCCTGCTGCACGGTGCTGCTGGGCGGGTCGATGGAGATCACAGGACTCCTAAGACCTGGGGGGCGGAGGGCTGGGCTGGGCAGGGCTGTGTGGGTTCCAGGGTCTCCCCGCCTCCCCTGGCCTGTGGCGTTTGCCTCACTCACGGTAGGAGGACCCCGCGCTGGGTGGAACAGTGACGGTGAAGGAGGCTTCCTGCTCAGACCCTGAGCCGCCAACCACGCGGCACACGTATTCTCCAGAGTCAGACTGGGAGATGTGGTGGAGCCGTAGCCGGGAGCCGTGGGTCTGTCGGAACGAGGAGGGGTGGCTGTCATGCCAAAGCACTCAGGACAGGGCAAGCCCCCAAGCCCAGCTGTGCCAGCGTGTAAAGAGTTCTCCTTGGGTCTCAGGAGCTCAGAGCTCCAGCTAAGGGTGGTTCACAGATGCCTATAAACCCAACATATCCCCTTTGTAGAGGGGGAAACTGGCTCAGGAGATGATTCAGCAGCAGAGCCAGGAGAAGAACCCAGGTCTCCTGACTCTCTGGCTGGTGACAGCTCTTTGCACGAAAGTATTTGATCCCCTGCGGTGCCCAGGCAGGCCGGGGTTTGTGCGGAGAAGGTCGGGGAGGCAGAAGGTAACTGCAGGTCTGACCTGGCCTGCTCTGGATTCCTCCCCATCCAGGGCCCCCGTACCTGGTGCCGGGCGGGCAGGCTGCCCCCGCGCTTGTGCCACGTGACCTGGGCGTGGGCCTGCCCGGGGACCACACAGTTCAGATCGAGGGTCTGCCCTTCAGTCACGTGGGAGGAGGAGGCCTCGATGTGGATGGGCTGGGCGAGTCCTGGGGCTGTGGACACAATGGGCGGTGGGTGAGAAAGCCGAGGCTCTGGGGGTGCAGGCAGACGCCGAAGGCAGTGGGCAGTGGGCGCCAGCTGGTGCTCCTTGGAGGTGCGCTGGCTTCAGAGCAGCCGGCGTGGCTGAGTGCCGCTGACTTAATAAGGGCGCCGGGGTGCCACGTGAGACCTTGGTCCCCAGTGGCTGGGGACCTTCCTGGATCCAAGGGCTAGAGCAGGAGGAACAAGGCCAGGAAGGGCCCCAAGCCTGCGCCCCAGCACCACCCGCAGCTCCTGTTGCTCACCAGGAATGGGACTTGGGCTGGAAGCCTCGATGGTGACCAGGACGGAAGCCTCCAGGGTGCCTGAGCTGCTGGACACTTGGCAGGAGTATTCGCCAGAGTCGGCGGGGGACACGTGGTTCAGCCTCAGCAGCGGGCCGTGGACCTGGTCAGGGTGGGGAGAGTGAACTTGGCAGTGGGGGGTGCTGGTGGCCGAGGCTTTCAGTTGCCCCAGCCCTGACTCCCGTCCCGCAGAACTGTCACGGGCCGCTGCGGAAGCGGTCTCCTGCCAAAGGCGACCCCCTGCTGACGTTAGACGCTGCAGAGGATGTCTACTATCACGTTTTTCCTGGCAGGAGAAAGCAGTGTCTTGGGTAAGAGTGTCCTTTCTGTTTCTTTGTTTGTTTTTGAAGTTTTTGGCTGTACTCTGCAGCATGTTGGGTCTTAGTTGTCCAGCCAGGGACTGAACCCATTCCCCCTGCACTGGGGTCTTAACCACTGGGGAAGTCCAAGAGGTATCCTTTCCTAATTCATGCCAAGGTTCTGGGCAGCCCTTGATATGAGGGGTTTAGCCCAACCATGTTCAGCTTGCCCTTGACCCCCTGACTCCTGAAGCCTTGAATGCACTGGGGCCACCTTCCCTCCTGGGCAGGGGGCAGAGCGGGGAGGGGATGCCTGCACCCTGCTTTCTCCAGACTCCATACCTGGTGCCGAGCAGGGAGGCTGCCTCCACGCCTGTGCCAGGTGACCTGGGCATGGGCCTGGCCAGGCACCACGCATTTCAGATCCAGGGTCTGCCCTTCGGCCACGTGGGAGGACGAGGTCTCGATGCGGATGGGTGGGGCTCCACCCGGGACTGGCCCACAGGAAGAAGTCAGTGAGCCGGGGCTCCGTGCACCCTCAATCCCTGCCCCTGAGTGCCCAGGTGTTCAGAGGCTATGCAACAACAGTCCTGATTGCCCCCCTTCCTGTCCCCTGAGGCCTGGAGCAGCTGGGTTAGCCAGGGGCACAGAGGCGCCTCATTCTCTAGACGATGGCCCACCATCTCCTGAGCTCACATCATCGCTGGCGGCCGGGGCCCTCCACACGGATCACTAATGTTTCCCGGACTTGCATACTATGTGGCTAAGAACCCAGACTCTGGGGCCACACTGCCTGAGTTCAAAACCCAGCCCTGCCATTTATCAGTTGTGGAACCTTTGGAAAGCTATTAATAAAAAACTAAACTAAACGAACAAACAAACAAAAAAACCTTTGCCTGAGTCAGTTTCCCCATCTGTAAAACCTCAAACGCTCACTGTGAGGGTGGATGAGTTCCTGTGTGTAAGTATACCAGGACCCGCCACCTAATAAGCGCGCATCATGTGCATTACTTAGCAGCTCAGGTACTATTATCATGAACCCTCTTACAGCCACATGCTGCCTGTGCGCTTAATTCCTTGCCATTTTCCTTTTTAAGTGAGGCACTGAAGATGACCCTAAATACACAGCCCCATTATAGGCAATGATTTCTGTGCAAGTGTGACAGGTCTGACATGTTGCTGTTTTTGTCTAGTATACCGCCACTGATATAAAAGATTTTTATCAGGGTACCACTTAAAACCATCCTCTCTGACCCCAGAGGTGCAATCTGCAGCCTTTTAAGGAACTCGTGACATTGTTGCAAGGCTCTACCAGCCCCACTTGACGGATGCGGAAACGGACACACAGGAGTCCCTCGTGTAACATTTCAGAGTGTGGATAGAGTGCTGGGGGCTCAAGCCACGTGAGCCAGACTCTTGGCTCAGTGTTCTCAGGCCCCTGGGGACAAAACCCGTTCGCCCTGGCTCCCGACCTTGGTCCCCTCCTCTCCTCCCTCCTCCAGCCTCCCAGCCCCACCGCAGGGATCCGCACCGGGGACGACAACGGTGCCAGAGCCGGAAGCTTCAATGGTGACCAGGACGGAGGCCTCCAGGGGCCCAGAGCCGAGGGCCACGCGACACACGTACTCGCCCGAGTCGGCCGGGGACACCCGGTGCAGCCGCAGCCGTGAGCCGTGGGTCTGAGGGGGCACGACGGGGGAGAGAAGGAGAAGTGAGGCGGGGTGGAGGATCCCGCTTGGAGGCTGGGGCCCAGGGTCCAGCCTCTGACCCAGGCAGGCCCAACGTCGCACGGGGGGCTCCCAGGTCTCCTTCCCGGGCAGGGTGTGAGGGACAGGCCCCGAGCTGGGGCACCCGCGTCCAGCAGCCCTCCTGCTAGGTCCTGACCCCACTCACGCCCCCACCTGGTGGTGAGCCGGGAGGCTGCCTCCACGCCTGTGCCACGTGACCTGTGCGTGGGCCTGGCCAGGGACCACGCAGTTCAGATCCAGGGTCTGCCCTTCGGCCACGTGGGAAGACGACGACTCAATCCTGATGGGCATGGTCCCGCCGGGGCCTGGGGGCGCAGAGACAGAGACCCGGGGCTTCGGTCCTAAGTCGTGTTTGGGAGCTTCAACTGCAGAAACTCCCACTGCCCCCCAGGTAGGATCGCTAGCTAATACTTATTACGCACTTACAGGATGCCAGGCACTGTTCTAAGCACTTTCTGTGCATTATCAACTCATGTCAGTCAGCCTCACAGAATTCACCAACTTCCTGCGATGGTGGGAGTGTTTACCATGCACTAGACTCGCTGATGTAGTAGCAGCTACCAGCCAGTGCCGCTCCTGTGCACTTGGTTATTGAAACATGAAGGCCAAGTGTGGCTAGTGGCCACTGTACGGGACAGCTCTCTGAGGCTGAAATGACCCATATCCCTGTTTCACTGATGGGGGTACCGAAGCTGAGAGGGGAGTCTCTCCCTCAAGGTCCTCAGTGGTGCTGGCAGGATGTGAGCTCAGGCTTCTTTCTGGGGAGCCCTCGTCCTCGCCCACCACCTCGTCTGAGTGCCCTGACTACAGAGCCCTTCCTCCCCAGGAAACACGGGTACCAGCATCTCCCGCTCCCTTCCCGGGTCACTCACTGGACTCACCAGAGGGGCCGCCAGTGCCGGGGGAGACTGAGACCGCAACGGAGGCCTCCAGGGCATCAATGTTGTTGTTGGCCCGGCACACATACTCGCCCGAATCTGCCACGGACATCTGGTGCAGCCTTAGGTGGGAGCCGTGGGCCTGGGGGTGCAGAGATGGAGGCAGTTGAGGGGCCGAGGGGCCACCGGCTGGCTCAGGCCTCCTCCATCAGACCGGCTGAGGCCACCCTCTGTCTTGCCTCAGCAGGAGGAAGGACCAGCTGCTAACACTTCGGGCCGCTTGCCCTGGGGGCGGCCCCCGAGCTGCCCACCCCATGGCCGGGCTCCACTCCCTACCTGGTGTCGAGCGGGAAGGCTGCCCCCACGCTTGTACCACGTGATGATGGCCTGGGGCTGCCCAGCGACCACGCAGTTCAGATCCAGGGTCTGCCCTTCGACCACCGTGGGGGACGAGGACTCGATCCTGATTGGTGGAGAGACACTGGGCACTGGGGACCGAGAGGAATGGGCCACACAGCCGGAGTTAGACGGCAGTGACCGGTGCCAGGACCTCACTGCCTCCCCCGGCACCCACTCGCCTGACCCCCTGCCCTCAGCAGTGCTCACCGTGGGAGGAGTCACTGCCCTGGATGGTGACGATCAGCGAGGTCTCCTGGGAGCCGGCACCGTCACTGGCGTGACACACGTACTCACCCGAGTCTGCGGGTGTCACCTGGGGGATCCGAAGCCTGGAGCCCACGATCTAAGGCAGAGCAGGTGTCAGTGGGTTGGGGCGCGGCTCCTCCACCTCTCCCAGACTCTGGCAGCCTCGCTGCCTTGCTTTGGGGTGAGTAGGGGGGTGGGCCTGCCCCCACCCTGGTCTCCTGAACTCCGTCAACGGCCTTTCTGAGCTTCTGGGCTGGGTGCAGGGTGCCTCCAGATTTTGCACTATTTCTCGGCCGTCACCCCTCCAGAAAGCCCACCGAGGCCCTCCGTGGGGACTCCCCCTGCAGGGCTGTCACATGGCACACCTGCCTTGCCCTTTTAGTCTTTGAGCTACCCGAGGGCATGCCTGGTCTCATCCCCTTAGAATTCTCAGCGGCGAAAGTGGGAGGCGGCCTGGAGCAGGTTCTCGGGGAAAAGCCAGGAGTGAGCGAATCACAGACTGTTCAGTATAGACTCATGCAGACCAGTGGGACTCCTCTCTGTGTCCCCAGCACTGGCCACGGCCCCTCTGGCAAGAACGCTCGCTGTGTGCTGAATGACTGAATGACCACAGAGGGGGCTGTGCGGAGCCCCTCCCGGTTCCCGTGGGGGCCGGCCACGCCCCCTGGTGTGGACCCTCCCCTCTCGCTGGCTCCATACCTGGTGCCGGCTGGGGAGGCTGCCTCCACGCTTGTACCAGGTGATGGTATGGGGGGCTTGGCTGGCCACCAGGCAGTTGAGGTCCAGGGTGCGCCCGTTGGCCAGGGAGTCAGAGGAGGACTCGATGCGGATGGGGTACACCACGTTCTGGTCTGGGAGCGGGGAGAGAGGGGAGTCAGGGTGTGGGGGCCAGCGAGGATGGAGCGGCCCCTCCCAGCCCGTTTGCGGTGACCCTGAGACGCTCACAGCGGATGGGGCCACGGCGCTGCTGGATGGTGACGAGGACTGAGGCTTCCTGGGTGCCTGAGCCGCTGACCACGCGGCACACGTACTCTCCGGAGTCCGCCGGCGTCATCTGTGGCAGCCGCAGCCTGGAACCGTGCACCTGGGAGGCCGGGTGGGTTCAGAGCCGCGCTCGGGGCTCACGGTTCAGCCTCCTTTCCCCAGCCTCCCCACCCAGCCTGACAGAGCCTGAGGGAAGCTCTTCTGGGGAGAGCCAGCACTCAGGACCCTTCAGCTCCTTTGACGGGCTTTTGGGACTGGGTCTAGTGGGAGGAAATAGAGGATCAGCATTTGTGGATGTCTGATGGAGCAAGTGGATTCCCTAATAGTTGAGTTGGTAAAGAATCTGCCTGCAATGCAGGAGACCCCGGTTCGATTCCTGGGTTGGGAAGATCCGCTAGAGAAGGGATAGGTTACCCACTCCAGCATTCTTGGGCTTCCCTTGCGGCTCAGCTGGTAAAGAATCCGCCTGCAGTGTGGGAGACCTGGGTTCGATCCCTGGGTTGGGAAGATCCCCTGGAGAAGGGAAAGGCTACCCACTCCAGTATTCTGGCCTGGAGGATTCCACGGACTGTAAAGTCCATGGGTTCGCAAAGAGTCAGACACAACTGAGCAACCTGAACTTTCACTTTCACTATGGAGCAGGTGAGCTAGGCAGTGTGAGCCCATTTGACAGATGAGGACACTGAGGCTTGGGGAAGTCAAAGGACTGGCCAGGCAAGATGGCAGAGCAATATCTGAACTCAAAGCTCCTCAGTCTCAAGGGTCCTTCAGGCCCCCCCTCCCCACTTAGCTCCCCGCCTCCTACCTGGTGCCGGGAGGGAAGGCTGCCCCCACGCTTGTGCCACGTGACCTGGGCGTGGGGCTGCCCAGAAACCAGGCAGTTCAGATCCAGGGTCTGTCCTTCAGCCACATGTGAGGAGGATGACTCGATCCGGACCGGGGGGGTGACCCCCAGCACTGGGAACAGAGGGCAGAGAGTGAATCCCCAGCTGGGAGGGAGGCGGGGAGGGGAGGGTGTGAGTGGAGGTAGGGTCTGCTGGCCTCTGGGGTCCTGCCTTTGCTGGAGTGGGAAGCCTACCACCCCAAACCCTCCGACCACTCACCAGGCACAGAGTCTGCAGGCTCAATCCTGACCAGGACAGAGGACTCCAGGGGCACTGGACCGCCCACCACTCGGCACACGTACTCGCCTGAGTCGGCCGGAGACACCTGGTACAGCCTCAGGAGGGAGCCGTGGGTCTGGCCAGAATGGAGGTGGGGTCAGAGGGGCCCCTCTCGGGATCCTCGCACTGATCACCTGCAGCCCTGCCTCACTCTGAGCCTGAGAACTGACTTTTAACTCCATCCTGCTCAGAGATGGAGAAGTGGCTGCCTCATCCCAGGACCAGGTGTGGTCGGGAGAAGCCCTGGGGAACTGAGCAAATGCTAACACCACACTCCATCAGCTTTTGGACACATTAAAAAAAAAAAATTGGATGGAGCTGGTAACACGCGTATTACTTTTGCTTTATTATTATTTTGGGGTGTCACCGTGTGGCCTGTGGAATCCCAGCCATCCGACCAGGGACTGAAACCAGGCCCTTGGCAGTGACAACACAGAGTCCTAACCACTGGACTGCCAGAGAATTCCCTAGATACTTTTAAATGCCCCTGAAATCAATATGTACCTAATAGCGAACTACAATTACAAATGGCAGGATTTTCTTCTTCTTCTTTTTTTAACCTCAGAGGTACACAAAATTACAGTGCATCTTACAATCAGCAGCATCCTAAATTCTATACAAGACATCAATACTAACAGCTAATGACTTTACACTAATAACAGCTCATAGAATTTTCAGTGAGCCAGCACTCTGAGCACTCCATTAGTTCCCTTCATCCTTAAGACAATTCTGTAAGGTTGGTACGATCGTTACCATTTCACAGATGCTGAAAATACGCTAGAGAGATTAAGTGATTTGCCCAAACGACTAGGCGGGGGAAGCGGCAGTCACACTCACACTCGGGCTGACCGGTCGGAGCGTCTGGGCTCTGAGCATCACATCGCACGCCTGTGCAGAGGGGTCCAGGGCTTCTCTATCTCAGAGGAGCCTCCTGCTCTCCCACCCCGACCTCCACTCCCCAGGGGCCTCCCTCCCATCCCCTTCTCGGCCTGTCCATCCTCCAGTCCTGCACCTGGTGCCTGGCGGGCAGGCTGCCCCCACGCTTATGCCACGTGACCTGGGCATGGGCCTGCCCGGGGACCACGCAGTTCAGATCCAGGGTCTGCCCTTCGGCCACATGGGAGGAAGAGGGCTCGATGCGGATGGGCTGGGTGCCACCAGGAGCTGGGGGAGGAGATGGTCACTCGGTCAGTCCAGGCCTCTGGAGCGGCCTCAGCCTTTTCCCCTTTACCCTCCAAGCCCAGGCCGGCTGGCCCCACTCACGGTAGGCAAAGTTGGCGCCCTGGGTCTTGGTGACCGTGACTGTGATGGAGGCCTCCACGCCGTTGCTGGCCCTGCAAACATATTCGCCTGCATCCGCTGGGGAGGCCTGGAAGATGTACAAGCGGGATCCACGCACCTGGACAGACGCGGGCAGGGGTGTGAGTGGGGGCTTCCTAGAGCCCGGGAGGCGCCCCATACCCTGTTCTTCTGAGCTCAGCTCCCTCCGCGCCCTCTGCTGTGTAGCCCTGGCTAGCCCCCTCCCACCTTTCTGCCCCCGGGTACCTGGTGCCGGGCCGGGAGGGCGCCCCCACGTTTGTACCACGTCACCGGGGCATGGGCGTGGCCCGCCACCACGCAGTTCAGGTCCAGGGTCTGCCCCTCAGCCACCGTGGGGGACGAGGACTCGATCCTGACGGGTGGGACAGGTCCTGGGGCTGCGGGGAGAGGGAGCGGGTCGTAGATGCCTCCCAGACGAGACAGCAAGAACCGTCCACCCTGGAGCTGGCTCAGCCTGGTGGGTTGAGTTACAGGCCTCCTGGGCTTGAGGTCCTCAGCAGAGCAGCCTTGGGGAGGGGGCTGGGGCAAGAGCCCAGGCTTGCAGAGGGGCGTGAGGAAGAGGGAGGGAGGGATGAGGATAACTGAGGCTGGGAGAGAGGCAGGGGCGGGAATGCGCGTGAGTGGACCAGGTGGAAGAGTGATGCGAAGATGGTGGGTTATTCAGGAACGCGGAGGCCGCCTGGGCCGGGCCCCATGGCCAGCCCCAGCGTGGGCCTCCCAGCCCCCGTCTCCACGTCAGCGATAGGAGTCACGAGCCCTCGGGAAGGCCCTCGGGCCCCTGCCAACCCGTCACTGACTGTCCACTCACCGGGGATGGTGCCGGCGTCGGAGGCCTCGATGGAGACCAGGACGGAAGTCTCGAGGGGCCCAGAGCCCAGGACCACACGGCACACGTACTCTCCCGAGTCGGCTGGGGATACCTGGTGCAGCCGCAGCAGCGAGCCGTGGGTCTGAACACAACCGAGGGGGTCAGGAGGGGGCTGGAGCCGCTCCGTCCAGCCCCTCCTGCAGGCTGGCCCTGGGCCGGCGGGGGGCGGTGGGCTGCTTTACCTGGTGCCGGGCGGGGAGGCTGCCGCCACGTTTGTACCACGTGACCTGGGCGTGGGCCTGCCCGGGGACCACGCAGTTCAGATCGAGCGTCTGCCCTTCGGCCACGTGAGAGGAAGAGGGCTCGATGCGGATGGGCTGGGTGCCGCCTGGAGCTGGGGCTCCACCGGGAGCTGGGGCGCAGAGGAGCTGGTCAGTGGCCCAGGCTCCTGCGCTCCCCCTTCCCTACCCTGCAGCCCTGGGGTCTGACCCGGCCTGAGCTCGGGAGGACGGATGGGAGGCCTGGGGGCTAGGACCACACTGGCAGGGCCAGCCGGACCCTTCTCTCCCCTCTCTGACCTTCAACCTGCCGTTCCAGCCCCATCTGCATGCCCCCCTCGACCTTGGCCGCCGTTCCAGCCCCATCTGCATGCCCCCCTCGACCTTGGCCGCCGTTCCAGCCCCATCTGCATGCCCCCCTCGACCTTGGCCGCCGTTCCAGCCCCATCTGCATGCCCCCCTCGACCTTGGCCGCCGTTCCAGCCCCATCTGCATGCCCCCCTCGACCTTGGCCGCCGTTCCAGCCCCATCTGCATGCCCCCCTCGACCTTGGCCGCCGTTCCAGCCCCATCTGCATGCCCCCCTCGACCTTGGCCGCCGTTCCAGCCCCATCTGCATGCCCCCCTCGACCTTGGCCGCCGTTCCAGCCCCATCTGCATGCCCCCCTCGACCTTGGCCGCCGTTCCAGCCCCATCTGCATGCCCCCCTCGACCTTGGCCGCCGTTCCAGCCCCATCTGCATGCCCCCCTCGACCTTGGCCGCCGTTCCAGCCCCATCTGCATGCCCCCCTCGACCTTGGCCGCCGTTCCAGCCCCATCTGCATGCCCCCCTCGACCTTGGCCGCCGTTCCAGCCCCATCTGCATGCCCCCCTCGACCTTGGCCGCCGTTCCAGCCCCATCTGCATGCCCCCCTCGACCTTGGCCGCCGTTCCAGCCCCATCTGCATGCCCCCCTCGACCTTGGCCGCCGTTCCAGCCCCATCTGCATGCCCCCCTCGACCTTGGCCGCCGTTCCAGCCCCATCTGCATGCCCCCCTCGACCTTGGCCGCCGTTCCAGCCCCATCTGCATGCCCCCCTCGACCTTGGCCGCCGTTCCAGCCCCATCTGCATGCCCCCCTCGACCTTGGCCGCCGTTCCAGCCCCATCTGCATGCCCCCCTCGACCTTGGCCGCCGTTCCAGCCCCATCTGCATGCCCCCCTCGACCTTGGCCGCCGTTCCAGCCCCATCTGCATGCCCCCCTCGACCTTGGCCGCCGTTCCAGCCCCATCTGCATGCCCCCCTCGACCTTGGCCGCCGTTCCAGCCCCATCTGCATGCCCCCCTCGACCTTGGCCGCCGTTCCAGCCCCATCTGCATGCCCCCCTCGACCTTGGCCGCCGTTCCAGCCCCATCTGCATGCCCCCCTCGACCTTGGCCGCCGTTCCAGCCCCATCTGCATGCCCCCCTCGACCTTGGCCGCCGTTCCAGCCCCATCTGCATGCCCCCCTCGACCTTGGCCGCCGTTCCAGCCCCATCTGCATGCCCCCCTCGACCTTGGCCGCCGTTCCAGCCCCATCTGCATGCCCCCCTCGACCTTGGCCGCCGTTCCAGCCCCATCTGCATGCCCCCCTCGACCTTGGCCGCCGTTCCAGCCCCATCTGCATGCCCCCCTCGACCTTGGCCGCCGTTCCAGCCCCATCTGCATGCCCCCCTCGACCTTGGCCGCCGTTCCAGCCCCATCTGCATGCCCCCCTCGACCTTGGCCGCCGTTCCAGCCCCATCTGCATGCCCCCCTCGACCTTGGCCGCCGTTCCAGCCCCATCTGCATGCCCCCCTCGACCTTGGCCGCCGTTCCAGCCCCATCTGCATGCCCCCCTCGACCTTGGCCGCCGTTCCAGCCCCATCTGCATGCCCCCCTCGACCTTGGCCGCCGTTCCAGCCCCATCTGCATGCCCCCCTCGACCTTGGCCGCCGTTCCAGCCCCATCTGCATGCCCCCCTCGACCTTGGCCGCCGTTCCAGCCCCATCTGCATGCCCCCCTCGACCTTGGCCGCCGTTCCAGCCCCATCTGCATGCCCCCCTCGACCTTGGCCGCCGTTCCAGCCCCATCTGCATGCCCCCCTCGACCTTGGCCGCCGTTCCAGCCCCATCTGCATGCCCCCCTCGACCTTGGCCGCCGTTCCAGCCCCATCTGCATGCCCCCCTCGACCTTGGCCGCCGTTCCAGCCCCATCTGCATGCCCCCCTCGACCTTGGCCCACCTCGACCTGCTCTGGCTCACAGGGAACCAGAGTCCTTTAGCACCCTGGGTGGGGCAGGCCACAGGCTGCCGACGACCACTCCCCAGCCCTTTCTTCAGAGTGTGTGCTGTGCACTTGCAGTGTGCTAGGGGGTGTGTGCTGTCCCCATCTCACACATGAGGAACCCGAGGCCCCCAGAGGCACAGTAACCAGTCCAAGGCTGGCTGAATCTGGACTTCCGGGACTTGAACCCAGGTCAACCTGACTCGCAGCTCAGAGCTCAACCCTGACTCTGTTGCTTCCTGCCAAATTCCGGAAACAGTACCCTCCCCATGGGGGTCTCTGTAAGTCAGGTCATCCTGTCTCCACCCTCAGACCCCTCATCTCTCCTCGCAGGGAAGGCGGGGATTGGAGCCTGCCGGGAGCGCCTCTTCCTGTCTGGATAGCACCGAAGAGACCCAGGGGCACCATCCTGGGGAACACAGTGGAGGCTGGAGGGCTCAGCCCTCGCCCAGCCCCTCTGCTCCTCACCTGGGGTGTAGCCGGGGCCTGGATGGTGGCTGTGAAGGACAGAGATGATGATGGAGGCCTCCTTGGGGCCTGAATCATTCTCCACTCGGCACACGTATTCTCCAGAATCAGCTGGTGAGACCTGGGGCAGACGCAGCCGGGAGCCGTGCACCTGGGCCAGGTAAGGACAGGTTTGCGAGGATGCTCCCATCCTCTGGTTGCCACGCCCTCTGCACCTGGCTCCACCCGGGATTGCCCCACAAAGGGGGCTGCAGAAAGAGGGGCATAAGGGCGGGCCCCGTTCGTGCGGAGAGCCTCCGGGGGCATGATCGACTACTCCCCGGGGGCTCTCGCCATGGGGCTCAGGGACCCTCGTACCTGGGCGTGGGGAGGCAGGCTGCCCCCTCGCTTGTACCACGTGATCTGGCTGTGGGCCAGCCCTGCCACCACGCAGTTGAGGTCCAGGGTCTGTCCTTCAGTCACAGAAGGTGAAGAGGACTCAATCCTGACTGGTGGGGTGGTGGCACCTAAGATGGGAGGCGGGGTTGGTGGGGGAGTGAGGCAACCTCGGGGGAGCCCCGGCTCCCGACTCCTCCAAGCCTCTGGAGGCCCCGCACCTGGAAGGACGACCACTTGAATCCGGGCCTGGGCGGTGCCTGCGGGGCTGGTGGCCACACAGAGGTAGAAGCCGGCGTCGGCGGCCGTGATGGCAGGGATGAGCAGCGTGGCAATGTCTGTGCGCTCTGCGCGGGCCTGCCACACAAGGAGAAGGGGTCAAAGGCAGCCTGGCATGGGCTGGCGAGGGAGGGCAGGCAGAGGCGTACAGGCCAGCTCAGAGCCAGGATCAGGGCCCCAGGTGGGCACCCAGGCAGCAAAGCAGGAGGCTGACAGCTGCCCCCTGCCAAGATGCTCGGAGCGGGAATTCTGAGCAGGGCACCCTCTTGGAAGTGGAGGGAACTGGAGGAGGAGAGGGGAGGGGCAGAGGGCAGGTGCTGGGACTCGGCTAAGCTGGCTGGGCAGGTACCCTCACCTGTGGGGGGAGGCTGCCCCCTTCCTTCCTCCAGGTGATGGTGGCACTGGGCACCCCCGCGGCCCTGCAGTACAGCCTGACGGTGCGGCCTTCGTGTACCTGGGTCCTCTCTGGGCTCACCTGGACCCTGGGTCCGCTGCCCCCTGCAGACAGAGCTCTGTGACAACACCTCCCCAGGGCTGCCAGGGCCCCCCCCCCCCAACCGCCCTCCCCACTCAGCCCGGCCCTCTCACCATGCACGTGGAGCACGGCCCTGGCCACATGCTGCCCAGCGCTGCTGTGGGCGCGGCACAGGTACTGCCCTTGATCCGAGGCCTCAACGGCTGGCAGGCGCAGGATGCCACGATGCACCTGGGCTTTCTGAGGGAGTTGGCCACCAGAGGCCCCTGACGGCGGGGAGGTGGGGTCAGTACCCGCTGGGATGGGCATTGCTGGGTCCCCCCACGCCGTGCGCTGAGAGGTTCTAGCATCCCACCCTCTGGCACCCCCCCACATCCAGGAGAGCCAGGCTCTGACAATTGTACCCGCCACGGCCTCACCTGTCCACTCAAGATTGGGTGTGGGGTGCCCTGTGGCACTGCAGCGGAACTCGGCCATCTGGCCCGGCTGCACTGTGAGCTGTGGCGGGTGGATGGAGACCACGGGGGCGGACGGGGTGGCCGAGGCTGAGGAGCGAGGAGACAGCGTGTGCAGTCAGGGAGGGGCAGGACCCACCGCCAACAGCCTCCTTGCTGCTCCCTTTGCTTCCACTCCAGCCCTTCATGGCCATTTGTCCACACAGCAGGCAGAGGGAGTCTCTAAACTGTCAGTCAGTGGGAGAGATTTCCCTGGCGGTGTGAGGGGTTAGGACTCTGCATTTTCACTGCTGAGGCTGTGGGTTCGATCCCTGGTTGGGGAACTAAGATCCCCACATGCCTCTTGGCCCAAAAAAACCAACACCCAAACATAAAACAGAAGCAGTATTGTAACAAATTCAATAAAGACTTCAAAAAAATGTTAAAAAACATAAACGTCATTGGCGGTGGGGGTGGGGGGAACTTCCTTGGTGATCCAGTGGTTAGGAGTCTTCCCTTTCACTGCTGAGGGTGTGGGTTCAATCCCCAGGCACGGAACTAAGATCCCACAAGCTGCATACGTGGCCAAAAAATAAAAATAAAAAATGTCAATGGGATCTTGTTACTTGCCCACTGATGGCCTGTTCGTGGCTTTCAGAACAAACACATCTGAATCCCCCGCTGTGGCTCACTGGGTGCACTCATCTCTGCCCACGTCTTCAGGCTCCTCCCCTACCCTTCCACGCTGGCCTCGCCTTCCCTCAAACAGCACGCTCCTGCCTCAAGGCCCTTGCACATGCTGCTCCCGCTGTCAGCTCTTGCATGGCTGAACACCTTCTCTTCCCTTCAGGTCTCAGCTGAGATGTCAGTTCCTCCAGGGGGCCGTCCCTGACCACCCCATGTAGAAGAGCTCTCATCTCAGGCCCACCCCAAGCCTCACTTTCCTTTCACTCCACTCACATCCCAGCACCGGTGTGATTTTGTTGTTTGTCCACTGTTTCCAGACTCAGTGTCTCCCCACAGAACACGGAGGGCGTGAGGGCAGAGATACTGCTTGTCTAACCCCCCAACCCCATTTCTTCTGAGTCTAGGACCTGCCGTACTTCCAGTTCAGAAGCTATCGGCTGAATGGAGGGGCTCTGTCCTGGGTGACACCCTGCCCCACCCCTGTTCCCAAATTCATTTCTCAGGACGCTCACTGGTCCTGGAGAGCGTGGAGGCAGGGGCAGGGTCGGGTGGGGCAGGCATGGCATGAACGGTGTACCTTGCACGTGCAGCGTGGCTGTGCCCTGGTCCATGGCGAACATATTGGAGCCGGTGCACACGTACGTGCCTGCGTCACTGGGCTGTACGTCGCGAATGGTCAGGATACCGTTGAAATCCATGGCGCGGCTTGGCAGTTTCCCATTATGCAGGCGGGTCCACACCAGGGTATAAGCCGGAGACTGCAGAAGAGGAAGGCCAGGGAGATGGGCGTGGGGCTCAGAGACCCCAGGAGACAGACCCTCGCCAATGCCCACTCCCTGCCCCGCCCACCTTGCTCTTGGCCGTGCAGATGAAGGTGACGTCGGCTCCGGGGCGCACGCTCTGGCTGCGCTGCTCCTCCACCGTGACCGTGATGGGTCTGCCTGGAGCCTCTGTCGGGGCGGGAGTTTCCCCGGGGAGCTGGGTGCTGGCCAGGCCCCTGTCCTGGGTCTACTTTCCCTCTCTCTCTCCATCACCCCAGTCTGGCTTAGCTTCCATTCCACTCCCTGACACCTCCCTCCCTCCTCCTGGCTCAAACCCATCACCTCCTTTCTCCCCCGCGGGCACCGAGCGCCCATCAGGCTGTGGCCAGGGAACAGCCCACAGAGCTCCCCTTGGCTCGGTTCACCAACAGACCACATATGAGCGCTTAACAACGCATACTTCACCCCAGCGGGGCTCCTCTCTCTGGTATGAGTTTCTGTCCTAAACAACCATTTCACACCTCCTCCCAACTTCTCCACCCTCCAGAGTCCTCCTTCCACTTCCGTGGCTTCAACTCAGCTTCTGGAGAGAACTGAAATGACTAGTCTGGAATTTTCCAGGATCCCCAATCTCCCCACCTCCCTTCTCCCTGGTCCCTGAAGGGCGAGCCTCCTCCCCACCTCCGGCCCACCCTCCACTCCTGTCTNACTGAAATGACTAGTCTGGAATTTTCCAGGATCCCCAATCTCCCCACCTCCCTTCTCCCTGGTCCCTGAAGGGTGAGCCTCCTCCCCACCTCCAGCCCACCCTCCACTCCCCTTCCTGAGTGCTGAAGCCCCTCCCAAAGACCCCCTCCCCCAGCCGTGCCCTCTCTGGCTCCCTCCCCGTGGGATCATCCCACTCCACAGACAAATGTATTCTAGAATATCCCATATCTGAAAATGACCCCCTGACCCCACACGTGCCTCCCCACCCCTGCCCAGCTCCTGCCCTACTTCATGCCCTCTGTTCAAAGGCAAGGCTCTTGAAGCAGTCGTCTACACTGGTTGCCTCCCCATCCATTCTTTGCCCCACTCCAATCCGGTTTCTCCCCCTTCTCTTCACTGCAAACCGCTCCCGTCAGAGCATCAACTCTGAGGGTTATTTCTCTGCTTGGAGCTGACCTCCTGGGAGCTTCTGGCGAGGGGGCCACTCTCTCTAGGAAGCCGTCTCCCCCGTGACTTCCAGCCACCCCCTCCCCCAGCCTCCTCCTGTCTGCGGGCTGTGCCCACTTGCTCTCTCCTCTACCTGACAAGCTCAAAGTTGGGGCTCTGCAGGGCTCTGTCCTGGGTGACACCCTGCCCCACCCCTGTTCCCAAATTCATTTCTCTGCCCAGGGCCTCTTTCCTGAGCTCCAGATTCACAGTTCCAAAATGCCCACCTCATGTACACACTTCAGTGTTTCCCCAAACACCTCAGACTTTTAACAGGGCTAAAACCAAACTCATGGTCCCCCGGGACCTGCTGGCGGCAGGGGTTGCCGGGGTCCCGTGCGCACGCTCTGGCGCGGTCACTTCTGCACCCGCCTGCCTGAACTCTGCAGCAGCTGCGTTTCTTTGCAGGAGGGTTTCTCAGGTCACTGTGCCTGCCCACAGGGTGGGACAGAATGCAGCGGCCTCAGTGCTCCTGGAACAGGCCCCAGTCAGTGACTGATGGGAGCTGGTGCACGCAGACCCCAGCTCCCTCGGGCCTGGGGTAGTGGGTGGGCGCTGGGGCACGGTGGGGGACTCCAAGGAGCTGGCTTTACTCTGGCGCTCCCCGGCGCTGCACCAGCTGTTCAGCAACACCTGCTCTAGGTGGTAACGTGCTCAGTGATGACACGCGCTTCCTGGGTGCCCTCTCTTCTTGGTTTCATTTCATTTCCCAAATAAACTATACGCACACAAATCTTTGTCTCAGTCTCTGCTTTGGGGGCAGCCCGAATGAAGAATCTCTGCTGTTGGAGCCTCTCTCATCTTGGTAAATGGTGCCCTGTGTGCCCAGCTGCTGGAGTCCAGACCCGTGGGCGTCTTCCTGGGCTTTGCTCTCTCTCGGTATCAAGTCCTGCCAGCTCTGCCTGTATCAGTCCTACCACCTTGACGCCATCCTCTCTTCCCATCTTTCTGGCCAGTGTCCTCCCAGGAGACCACTGTCCCCCTCTGGCAGATGGATGCGCCAGCGGCTCGGGTCTGCAGTGTGCAGCCCGGCCCAGGACGGGCAGTACTGGGGACAGGGGATGAGGAGCTCACCAGTGACCAGCAGCTCTGCCCGGCTGGTGTTGGCATGATGGAGGTTCCGACAGGTGCAGACGTAGACCCCTGCATCCGAGGGCTGGACCCTGGGGAAGTGCAGCTCCGAGCCTGGTGGCGAGGCGGGCGGGGGCTCATCAGTGAAGACGCCATCCTTCACCGACCCAGTCCTGCGTGCGGGTCCCCACAGGCTCTCAGGAGGGTAGGCGCAGGCCCGTGTCTCCCCTTCCACCGCCGTGGCCGAGGGGCCTGCGGCCACGCGTACCTTGATGTCGCTGCTGGGTGCTGCTGGGCAAGGGCCGCCCATCTTCGCGAGACCAGTAGAAGTAGTGGGGTGGGCTCCCGCTGACCTGGCACCGCAGGGAGTGGGGGCCGCCTTGGGGCACTACGCTCCGAGCTGGATGGACCTGCACCACCAGCGGGGCTTGGTCTGCTGGGAGAGGGATGGGGGGGTCCACTCAGGCAGGAGGCCCCCAGCAGGCACCACTGTCCCAAATCTCCCTGCCCTCCCAAAGACTGGCACACCCTGCCCCCACCCTGCTCCCCAGACCGAGTATCTCTCAGATGCCCCGGGTCCCCTGCCATGCCCATCACCTTCGACCCAAGACCACAGTCCCACTTACCCTGTGGCAGGCACCGCCCCCCTGGCACATTGGGATTGCCCACATATCCCGGGGCACACCTATAAGGAGGGACAAGGACAGGCTGTGCCAGGCCTCAGGAGACGCAGTGCCTCCTGGCCGACCTGGGGAGCCAGCTCTCTGCCCACTACAGGGTGAGGAGGCTCAGAGCTCAAAAAGGATTTTCAGAGACCGAAAAGGCCCCAGCACAGAGCCTCTGTGAGCTGAGAAAA
Organism: Oreotragus oreotragus; assembly: GCA_006410675.1. NCBI lineage: Eukaryota > Metazoa > Chordata > Mammalia > Artiodactyla > Bovidae > Oreotragus > Oreotragus oreotragus. The sequence continues at coordinate 106,128 of SJYX01007426.1, forward strand.
TGGAGTGGTGGGGGTGGGCGGGGGACGGGCGAAAGGTCAGCAGGTTGGATTCAGGTAAATATTCATTCAACAAACATTTATGTCCATGGGGTCACAAAGAGTTGGACATGACTGAGTGACTAACACACACACACTAAGCAACGTTATGGATGCACAACAGCAAACATGATAAAATCCTTGCTCTTAAGGAACCACATAGATGAGAGTGAGGGACATGTATGGGGGCTGGGGGGGCATGGTGGGAGAGGGGCACTCGTCCATCCCTGAGAATCAGGATGCTTCCCAGAGGACGAGACTCCTGAGCTGTTCTATTCCCTTGGAGCAGACTGTTAGCCAGCAGAAAACTTATCCCCGTTGGTAACCGTTTATTTGCAGGATTGCCCACTGTCTTGTCTCCCATTACAGGCAAGAGACTCTATAAGGGTTGGGACTGAATCTATTTTGCTCATCACTTTGTTTCCAACATGTTTCTACACTGCACGGCACACAGTAGAGTCTCAATAAACATGCACTGAACAGCGGAATACAGCTGAGCCTTGAAGGCCAAACAGGAGTTAGCCAGGATGGGGGCGGGGGTCAGTATGTGGATGGAGAATGATCCACGAAGAGCAAAACAGCACATCTAAAGGACTGAATATGAAGAAGTCAAGAAGGGGCGCCCAGCTAGAGTATAGAGCTGGGTGTCAGAAGTGGGATGAGCCTGGTGAATGACAAAGCTACTACCTAAGGAGCTTGGGCTGGCCCCAAGGGCACCGGGGAGTCTTGGCAGGGTTTTGGGCAGGGGAGGGACATGATCCTGGTAGGGACCTTTCTGAGCAACATCATCCAGGACTCTCAGCTAGGAGTTTACCCCATGCCCCGCTCCCTGCAACCCTCCTATAGCAAACTTACTGCTCACAGTACTGGCCAGTGTAGCCAGATTCGCAGGCTGTGCAGCGGTACCCTCCAGCTCCCAGGCTTTCACAGGTGCGGGAAAACCTGCGGTAGGAGGAGGAGTTCAGGCTCTCGAACACCCAACCCCTCCCCTGTTCCCTTGACTTTCGCCCAAGAGTCAGTGCAATGCCCTCCACTCCCTCGGGCCTTGAGCAAGGGCACCCACATGTTCTCTGGGTTGGTCAGTGGGCAGGCGCAGGGCTGGCAGTCCTCGGGTGTTCCGGCCGTGGCATCTCCGTAGTGGCCAGGGGCACACTGCTCACAGAACTCCCCAGCGGCGTTATGCTGGCATTGCTGCAAGGCGCAAGGATGTCAGCCACTTGCTATTTGGCAAAATTTACCCCAAAACATACGATCTGGTAATCCCTTGACCTGGAAATTCCACATTTGTGAGCTTATCTTAAAGAAATAATCAGGGAGGGGCACAATGAATTCACTACAGGATGTTCCATTCATCTCAGTGGCGGGTTAAAAGCACAATGCTGGAAACACACCAAGAAAAAAAGAACCGAGAAAATTAAAAAAGGAAATTCCATCCAAAACGCTATCAAAAAGGATATTGATTGCATTCCTTACATTTTTTCTATTAAATACCTGTAATATCACAGGAAAGTACCCACTTGGGCGTATGGGGGCAGTTTTGGAAATAAGCAGTTAATTGTTAAAAATGTGTGTGCATTTTATGTTTTCCTCCAAAGAGATCTTTTTTTTTTTTTAATTAATGTAGCATAATCCTCATTCAATATTTAGTTGGTGGTTCTGTCAACCACCTGGTCCTTGACCACGTATCCTGGAGAGCTATACATATACCACTCTGAAAAGTTCAGGAATAAAAAATATTGCAAGCTGTCAAGAAGTGAAAAAAAGCTGATCATGAAACACAGTGATCCTGGGCTTATTTGCAAAATGAAAGGTATATTAATCTGTGTAAATATGTGCCCAGAAAAAAGAACTCCACAGTCTAATGTTGACAGTGATTACCTCCAGATGGTAGGATTTCAGGGAATTTTAGCTTTAAGATATCTCTACAGTCTGATTCTTCTACAGAAAACATGTGTCACACTGGTGCTAGGAAATAACAGGAACCAACGCTCTCTTGTTTTCTCAATTTCTGAGGCTGTACCACGTGGCTCGTAGGATCGCAGTTCCCCGCCCAGTGACCGAGCCCAGGCCCACTGCAGCGGACGTTCGGAGTCCTAACCACTGGACCACCAGGGAATTCCTCTAAAGCTTTCTGTATAAAGAAGGATGCTAACCCACAGCTCTGTTCACCCTACAATGCCTTAGACCTGCCGGCCCAGGCACTTTGCCCCATAGAATGAGCCCTGTGACTTTGCCCCTGGACGTCCGTCTAAACACACCAAAGCCCTCCCACCCCACAGCCGGCCCTGATACCCCACCCAGCCCCAGTCAAGCGGCCCCTTGCCCTGGCCCTGCGTGCATCTTACCGAGCAGGCCCCGGTCTCCGGGTGGCACAGGTCTGAGTGGCCGTTGCATTCACACAGCTCACAGTGGCCGAGGTAGAGTCCACTCCCGGTGCGCGTGTAGCCCGGGGCACAGTCCTAGGGGGCAGAGGGGAGCGTTGGTCTCCATCTCCAAGGTAGTCCTACCTGCAGCCGGTAGACCCAGAACTCCTCTCCTCTGTCATCTTGGCTCCCATTGGCTCTTGGAGGGCAGAGTCCAGGCCCAGCTCCCTGTCCCAGCATCCCCTCTCAGGGGCCCTCCTCTCCTCTGGAGAGCTGGGAGTGTCCGCCCCAGTCCTGTCTGGCATCTCCAGTCATGGATATACTGAAATAACAGTTCATCCTTAATGGAGAAGACTCTTGAGAATCCCTTGGACAGCCAAGAGATCGAACCAGTTAATCCTAAAGGAAATCAGTCCTAACTGTTGATTGGAAGTACTGAAGCTGAAGCTCCAATACTTTGGCCACCTGCTGCGAAAAACCGACTCATTGGAAAAGACCCTGATGCTCAGAAAGATTGAAGGCAGGAGCAGAAGGGGACGACAGAGGATCAGATGGTTGGATGGCATCACTGACTCAATGCACATGAGTTTGAGCAAGCTCCGGGAGATGGTAAGGACAGGGAAGCCTGGTGTGCTGCAGTCCATGGGGTCGCAAAGAGCTGGACACAACTTAGTGAGTGAGTGAACGGCAACAATGCAGAACCCTTCTCCAGCCCCAGGGCTTCATTCCTAAAAATTCTCCTAGCAGGGTCTTTATTGAAAAACAACCCCTACATGGAAAAAGGAGGGCTCAGGAGACCTGGAGTTGGGGCGACTCCTTGAAGACCTTTATGACCATGCTTACATTTGCCCCATAGGTGAAGGAGGCAGCACCCATGTAACCAAGGACGTTTTTACACATCCTAAGTGAGTCATCAGGGGTTCTGAGAACAATGAATTTCTACTCGCTGCCACTTCTTTGAAATCTCTCCAGGCCCTCCCTCCCAGACCATTTCAAAGGGATGTTTATAAATCTGTTTAGTTTCACTGTGGAAAATGTGCACCAAGGATTCTGCCTTCTCTGGGAGTTCTCCTTCAAAATGTGTTGCTTCACCAAAAAGAAAAAAAGTGTTGTTTCATAACTTCAAGGGACATGAAGCTCATCTCCTTGGATGTGAACGTTCCCGTGGCCACGGCAAACGTGCACAGATACAAAGCTGTAGGGACACGGCTTCTCCGCGGGACTTCCTCACTTGGGCTGGGGAAGCTGGCTGTGTGACCTCCCTGGTGCCCACCTGGCATCGCAGCCCTCCCCACTCCCCTCCCGCGATCCCCCTTCCCCCCTTCCACACCCATTCATCCAGTGTTAAGCAGTTGCCTGCTCTGTGCCTGGGGATTCAGGGGTGAGCAGTCAGCACAGGCCCTGCCCTCGCATTCAGTCTCCAGCCGAGCCCTGTAGATGTTCTTGGAGCCGTTCCAGCCGCCTGTCCTCCCTTCCACTCCCCAGCGCCCTTCCGTTCCAGTCGAGCTCCCTGTCTCTCCCCTGGCCCCATCCATCTCAGTCACGGTGGGCAGAGGAATTTTCCTGGGCCCCAGTCCCAAGCCCAGCGTTCCCTCTGCAGCTTGGCAGTAGTCCCTGCTGGGGAAGCCTTACTCCAGGTCTGAAGAAGCGTGCCCTCCAGCTTCCCACGGGTGACCCTTCTGCATCGCAGGCTCTGTCCCCACACATTCCTCCTGACACTTCAGTGTATTCTGTCCTCCTGCCTAGAAGCCTACTCCCATCCACGCTGTTCACCACTCGGAGGCATCTCCAGGCTCTACTTTGGGCTACCTTTGAGTGTCTCCGTTTGTTTCCGTGTCTCTAGGGAGCACCCTGAGAGGGCAAGCTGGGTCTTAACTCCGCAGGGTGTCTGCATGCCCTTGGGTAAGTCACACACCTTTCAGAGCCTCATTTTTTAAAAATAGTCTGTTAAAAGGGGACAATTACACCTCTCTCAGCGCCGCTGGGAAGAACATATGCCCTGTCGCCAAGCATATTAAAGTTATGATGGTGACCACGTGTGTGCGTGCTAAGTCTCTTCGGTCGTGTTCAACTCTTTGAGACCCTATGGACCATAGCCCGCCAGGCTCCTCTGTCCGTGGGGTTTTCCAGGCAGGAATACTGGAGTGGGTTGCCGTGTCCTCCTCCAGGGGATCTTCCTGACCCAGGAATCGAACCTGGGTCTCTCACGTCTCTCTTGCGTTGGCAGGCGGGTTCTTTACCACTAGAGCCACCTGGGAAGGCCCGTGGTGCTCACAGGCCGTGGAAATCCCAGCTGACCTCTTGCGGACCCAGCTGTGCTGGTGCAGAGGCAGCTGGGTGGGCCACGCTCACCTGGCAGGACAAGCCGACGTAGCCCGGGGGGCAGCGGCATTCCTCCACCTCCAGGGCCCGGGGTCCCTCGGAGGGGCCGGGCTGGGCGACCTCAAGGCTGACCCCGCTGATGCTGGCCGCCAACGGCATAGAGGAGAACGTGGCCCGCACCAGGAGCTCGTCCAGGTCAGCCAGCGCCATCAGGAGGTGCTCGCGGGTGGCCGGCTGCCCGTCGGGCCGGTGCCAGAATTCCTGGGTTGCGGGGGACGACAGCAGATGGTGAGAGGTTGGCCTTGCAGCACCCCACCCCCAACCCCTGCCTCCTAGGCACTGGCTGAGGACAGTGAGCTCAGGTCTGGGGTGGAGTAAGAGGCAGGGGAAGCTGGCCTCAAAGCCGGGCTCCAGAGCATCAGACACGGTGCGGCCGCGGGCCTCTCACCTCTCGGAAAACGACCTCGTAGCCCTTCCTTTCCGGGCCCTGCAGCGCCGGCTGGGAGGCCACCAGCATGATGTTGTTGCCCTGGGGAGACACCAGCAGGATTGGAGGAGAACCAAAGGGCTCTTGGGTACAGTGGGGCCTCCCCAGTCCCAGGCTCCCACCTCCCCAGGCTCCCGAGCTCCTCCCCAGTCCCAGGCTCCCACCTCCCCAGTCTCCCAAGCTCCTCCCCAGTCCCAGGCTCCCATCTCCCCAGTCTCCCAACCTCCTCCCCAGTCCCAGGCTCCCATCTCCCCAGTTTCCCAAGCTCCTCCCCAGTCCCAGGCTCCCATCTCCCCAGTCTCCCAAGCTCCTGTGCCCTAAGGAGTCAGGTATAGGCCCTGGAGCTGGGCCTCAGCCTCTGTAGTGTCCAGACACATGGTGCAGTGGGGACACGGGCCTAACTAGGGGGTGGGTGCCGGGCCAGCTGAGCGCTGGACCGAAAGGGCAGAAACATCAAGGATGCCCCCTGGCCTCCACTGCCCCCCTTCCTCCCCCCTGGCGTGGAAGCCCCGTGCTCACCGTGATCTGGACGTCAGGGTCAGAGAGTGGGCTGCCTTGGGCCCCCGCTGTGTAGGACAGGGTGTATCGCAGCTTCCCTCCATAGGCCGCCACCTGCAAGAGGCAAGCCCTGCAGTCGCACCCTGACTCTGCCCTCCTCTGGGATCTGCGTGACCCGACAGGTGTGGGGGCGGAGCCTCGAAGGCCCTTCTGCACCTGTGCTGTGCCCCCAGCCAACCAGAGTCACCTAGCCGACTGGACACCCACCAGTTCCCTCAGACTCAGACCTGGGGGCAGCGTGCCCCTGAGAAGCCTCTATTCTGTTTTTAGGGTTCCCCCTTTCCCACGGTCTCTTGATCCCAGCAAACAAGCTCTAAGTCCCTTCCAATAATGGAATTTCTCATAAAGCAGACAGGGGTAATGACCGTGAGCACCACGGGAGGTTGCAGAAGGCTCAAAAGTTCTCAGCCATGGCAGAGGCGGCAGGGGAGGCTGACAGCCCCTCAGAACTCCTGCCGTCTGGGTAGGAGGCTTCTGTTTGCTCAGAATCCATGTCCCCTGTTTTTGCAAACTGCAGTCCTGGTTTCCTTCAGAGGAAGCTACGTCCTACAGGCAGGCTGTGTGGTTTGAGGGGCCTGCCTGCTCTTCCTCTACAGGGGCAACCTAAGCCAGGCCTGGCCAATCTGCATATTCCACCACTTCCCTTCTCTGCTCCATCACCGATGAGCATGTGAACCTGGCATGTCCGCTCTGCTGGAACAGAAAAACTCCCCTGACTAGTCAAATGGGAAGCTGGAGAACGGTGTCAAGTGAGATAAAGTCCTAATGAGTCCCTGGATCCAGCCGTGCCTGATACCAGATACTCTTGGGTTCTGTAGCTGCATGAGCTGATAGATTCTTTGTTGCAGACAAGCCCACTAGACTTGGCCTTCCCACTGCTCACAACTGGAAGAGTCCTTCTGTTTACGGCTGGGGGCTTCCCACGTGAGCAGCCAAGACCCCAGCTCTGCCCCACACGACTTCCCTTTCTCTCTCTGCCTCCAGGGCAGGTGTTTGGATCAATGCCACAGTGCATCAGGCCTAGTCCATTTGTTCATCTGTGTTCATTTAGATGGCAAGCATTTAATAAATGCCTACTGACGACATGCCAGGCCCTAGGCTACACAGGCCCCGAGGACATTCTCCACAAGTTCAGGCTGAGGGAAGGAATTTATGGGCATAACCAGATAACCATGAAACAGCTGGTTTCCCGTTTTCTTTGGATGCCAGCAAGTTCACTGCTATGTCTAAGATCAAGCTACAGGCTGTAGGGCAGGGTAACTAAGGGAGTAGACTCTGTGGTCTAATACGGGGGTTCCAGTCCAGTTGTACTGTTTGAACAGCCTTGGACACGTCACTTAATTTCTCTGAGCCCAACTTGCCTCCCATGGAAATGGGAACAAAAATAATGTTAATACGTATGTTAAAAGGTAGAATGAGGATTAAGTAATAAAGGCCACATAAAACCCTGCACTCAGCACAGAGTCGGCTGAGCCCACAACCTCAATGCTAGCTGGCTCCTCTCTGAACTAGTTCCACGCCGGTTCCAGCAGATTTTTCCTATCTTCACTTCCCCCTGGAACAAACTGTCTTGTCCTCTTCTCTGTATGTTATTTTATTGCCTATTTTCTGTATTCTTAAAAGGTACTCTAGATCACTTTTGGAACAATACAAATACAAATGCCACGTGAGAACTCGCCGGTGCTCCAGCGGTTAAGTGTCTGCTTGCCAAGGCAAGGGACGACCCCCAGTCTGGAGAGAGTCCACATGCCGAGAGGCAACTGAGCCACTGGACCACAACTACTGAGGCCGTGCTGCAGAGCCCCTTCTCTGCAGCAGGAGAAGCCCGTACACAATACAGAGACCCTGGGAGAGCAAGGAGACCCAAGCGGTCAGTCCTGGGAAATCAGTCCTGAACATTCACTTAAGGACTGATGCTGAAGCTGAAGCTCCAGTACTTTGGCCACCTGACGCGAAGAACTGACTCACTGGAAAAGACCCTGATGCTGGAAAAGACTGAAGGCGGGAGGAGAAGGGGACGACAGAGGGTGAGATGGTTGGATGGCATCACCGACTCAACGGACGCGAGTTTGAGCGAACTCCAGGAGGCGGTGGACGACAGGGAAGAAACCTAGTTCGCTGCAGTCCATGGGGTCGCAAAGGGTCGGACACGACTGAGCAACTGAACAGCAACAACGATGCAGCGCGTGGTAAGTACTTAATGTTCCCGAGTGAATAAATACAGCCCGGTAGCTGGGCCAGTGATCTGGGGACAGGGCAGAGGCAGACCAAAGAAGACGCGTCCTGCCTCCCGGGTCAGAGAGGGGCCTGCGGCTCGCTCAAGGGTAAGGGCTGCGCTGGGCCCAGCCTCAGGACTACTTGGGCCTGAGCGTGGATCTCCGCTCTGGGATTTGGTCTACCCAACTGTGTCATGAAAGGTCTTGACAAGGGGCCCTGTGATATTTCAAGATCTGATGACACCCCATCCACCCCTCCGCAAATCCTTGTTACCTTGTTCCCCAGGAAGGTTCTGGGCAGCTGCCAATAATAGAGGCTTTCAGGAAGCAGAGGAAAGCCTTTGTAGGACAGAGAGAACTAGGATAGAAGGACAGGCAGTGAGAGTGGACAGAGCCAGCCAGGGGGCCAAGAGGGCAGAGGCGGGCCCGGCGGGGCGAGCACAGACCCGGGAGGGAGGCCCCACCCCCGCTCCCCCAGCGAGGCCCTGGCCCTGCTCTCTGGACAACTTGCTCCCCTACTGGTCTGGGTCCAGACACTCCGCGGCTCTCGCCGGCCACGGTTTGGGTCGATATCTGCTCATATCTGGCACTGCGTCCCCTGTGGACCCCAGGATGATTGACAGGGCACCCCAGAGAACGTTTTTAAAATTTAGTGGCTATTCTGGTGTGGATTTAAAAATGCAAAACTAGCATAAATGAGGTGGTACAGGATTGGTGTAAAGAAAAAAAAAAAAAGGAATAAATATCTGCCCAAGCAGGGTGCAGAAACGGGCAGAATTTGTGATGCTGGTTCAGCAACAACTGAAGTCTAGTAAAACATGGTGCTTGCGGGAGGGGTCCCTTGGTGGGTGACTTGGCACATACCTGGGTGCCCACTGCAGAAGACAGAGAAGCAGAGAAGGCGGAGGAGGAGGGAGAGGAGGAGGGGGAGGAGGAGGAGGAGGGGGAGGAGGGCGGAGAAGGGGGGAGGAGGGCGGAGCTGCCCGCAGAGCAGCTGCAGGCTGGGGATGGGGCGAGAATCTCTGGGGAGGGGCGGGGGGGTGGGCAGCAAAGCTGGAGAGGAGCTGCCAGATTTCAGCATCCATCCGCCTTTGGGCCTCATCCACCTGGGGGACCAGGAGAAGGGGGACGGAGGAGAGGAGCAGGGGGCCAGAAAGGACCCGGGGGGCCCTGGGCCCGCCTGCCACCCACTCCCGTGGCCTGTTCCCACACGTGGATGCCTGATGCTCCGCCTCCCGTCTCTGCTGCCCTTTTGCTCCTCGAGAGGCTGGTGCAGCCAGCTGGGAGGGGCCCAGGCTATGGGGAGAAGTTCAGACAGTGGGTGACCTGGGAAGAGAGGGGGGCAGACAGCTCTGCCCAAGCCCGGGCTAGAGGGGCCGAAGGCAGGCCCAGGGCCACGCGTACCGGGGAGATGGCTCCCCGGGTCTCATACTCCAGGAGGGCCATGGTAACCCGCCCAAGCCACCCGCAGCTCGGCAATGCCTCTCAAGGAACACCGCAGTGGTCCAGGCATCAGGCTGGGGCCTGGCCTGGGGGAAAGTGACTCGGGAAGGCCAGGGGCTCAGCCCCAGGCTCCTACTTGGGACTCTGCTCTCTGGGTTCCTCCCTGGGGCCCTAGACGCAGCTGGTCCCTGGGCGGGCCTTGAGTTACCTGTGAGAGCTGCTGTGCCCGGCCCTTGCCCTGTGGGGGCCCCGGGATCCTCCCAGTGGTCATGGCTGCCCGCAACTGCTCCTCTGAGAGGGACGTGCGGTTCTGATGGACAGAGGGCATAGGCCAGCTCAGGACCACCCCCCCGCCCCCACCCAGAGCCCCAGAGCTGGAGCCCTGGGGAGCGTCCTCTCCCCATGGACACGATGGCCAGGAAGGCCCACCCGGGCTGGGGAGCAAGATGCATGCGGGCCTCTGCAGGCTGGCACACAGAGGTTCACCCCAGGCCGCAGGAGGGCTGTCCACACAGAGGGCTGATGCAGGCTGCTTGGGAGGCGGTGCTGGGGTAGCCCAGTGGGCCAGGGGCCGCCAGCTGGTGTCCCTGCCTACCAGCCAGCACTCTGGCCACAGTTGGCGGCACTGGGAGCCAAGCATACAGGGGAAGCACCCTCCCAGCTCTCACTCCTGACATCGCAGGGCTGGACGCAGCCCTGCCCTGGCCGTGGGCCATCAGGCACCACCTGGGCCCATGCGTGCCCACATTGTCTGGGGTGCCGGATGTCTCCCCATGTGGGGCAGAGGGCATCCAAGAACACACCATGCCCAGGTCACATCATGGTCACACCACTCAGATCGCAGGCCTACCTGGTGAGCCCGTCGCATCCGAGCAAAATATGCCTCCCTCTGTGGGGCACAGGGAAATGCCAGGAGAGGGTGTTAGAGAGCAGGGAGAGAGAGAGAGAGAGAGCAAGGTCTGGGAGCTGCAGGGAGGCAGACACCATGGCCAGGAAAGGAAGGGAAGGGAGAAGAGACTAGAAGGAAGACAGTCCTGGGAGGAGTCTGGCATCCATGAGTCTCTCCAAGGAGGGACAGAGCAGCCTCAGAACCCTCCGTCCTAAGTGTCCCTGACTTTCCTAGGACCCTGGGCTTGGGGACATATCTGCTTTAACGCTGGCTTCAACCAGCAGGTGATGCCTGAACCAAGACCCGCTTTCCTTGGGTGCGGCCAGGTGGCCTGGACTGCTCACGGAACGCATTTAGGTGGCCACCCTGGAGTCCAGCCCAAGAACCTGAACCCCACAGCACCTCCCTCACCATAGTCCCATCATCTCTGCACTAGACCATGACTCTGGAGGAGCAAAGCCTGTGAGCATCGGTGACTACGGCGGTATTGAAGGGTGGCCGCTGAGCTGGCTGGGCTTCCCTTGTGGCTCAGCTGGTAAAGAATTCGCCTGCAGTGTGAGAGACATGGGTTCGATCCCTGGGTTGGGAAGATCCCCTGGAGAAGGGAAAGGCTACCCACTCCAGTTTTCTGGCCTGGAGAATTCCACTGACTGTATAGTCCATGGGGTCGCAAAAACTCAGACGCAACTGAGCGACTTTCACTTTCACTTTTTCTGAGCTGGTTTGCATCCCAGCATTGCCATCTCCAGGCTGTAGGAGCCCAGGCAAGTTCCCTAACCTCTCACCCCAGTTTCCTCATTAATGCAAAAGGGCAGCAGTTATCCTTAACTCGTAAGTTGTGACTTTCGACCTCTACTGGGTTGGCCGAAACGTCTTTCCATAACATTTTACAGAAAAACCAAAAGAGTTTTCTGGCTGGCCCAATACAAGGGCTCACAGTCGCACCCAGCAGAAGAGCTCAAATAACATGACCTATGATAAGAACACCCAGCACCAACCACAGGGCGAGTTCTGCAAGAGCGAATGAATGAAACTGAAACCGTGTCTCATTTGTCCTTGTGTTGCCCAGGGCCTTGCCCAGGACACGCTGGTTGACTAACTGTGCAAAAGGTAATAATCATTAACTGGCGAGCACTTACTATGCGCCAGAAACGAGCTCTCACCCGCCGAAGTGCCCTAGAGCTGAGGTTTATCACCAGGCCGCCCAGGGCTGGGTTGAGAACTGTCTGACTCCCAAAGGCAGCAGCCACGACGTGGCCATCGCCTGCCCGCTGGCCCACACCGCTCTGAGCCCAACTCGTGTCTGCGTCCTTGCTGCCCAGGGCCTGGCACAGAGCTGGCGATCAGGGAGGGTGGTCTGCCAGGCCCTGTGGAGCGTCCCACCTTGTCTCCCTGGTACATCTCCGGGAGCTGCCAGTAGAAGGACTCGTGGCCAAGGTGGGCGAAGCTGCCAAAAGAGAGCTGGGTGCCCTCAGGCATGGGTTCCACGGTGAAGCCTCCAGTCAAGCGGCTGTTCCGCTGCGGGTTCACCAGGGCAAAGCCTTGGAAGTCCCCGGGGGCAAAGCGGGTGGAGATCTGATGGCAGAAAAAGGATGGGAGGTCAGTCTGGGCCCAGGGAAGCTCCTGAGTTGGGGAGAGGCATGGGAGGGCCCTGGAGTGGAGAATGGGGGCCTGGTAAAATCGGGGCTGGGATAGAAGTCACGGGGGATGGAGAGCATCTTTGGGGGGAGGAGGGAAGGCTGGGATCAGGGTTGACCTGAGCAGTAATGGGGCAGTAGGGGGCCTGAGGGGGGGCGGCGGAGGTGGCTGTGCTTACGTGGGCAGCGATGGAGGCATGGGAGCAGGGATCGGCACCAGTGATGAGCCAGGAGAGGCAGGCAGCAGGCCCCCCTGGGCTAAGGGCGCATCCGGGCTCTTACCAGCTGGCGAGTGTAGGAGGAGCTGGCGCACTGCTGGGTGATGCCCATGCAGAAGCAGGGCAGGCAGCCGTCCGGGTTGCTGGCGCTCAGCTGGAAGTGGTGGGGCCGGCACTGGCTGCAGGTGAGGCCTTCCACCTGGGCCTGCAGGACGGACAGAACGGTGGGCGGGGAGCCTGGATGGGTCTCTTGCATGGCTGGCAGCCTTTGAGGCCAGTCTTCCCAGCTGTTTCCGGGGGTTTTGTGGGGGGGCCCTGCTGCCCCCAGGCCGAGGCCCCAGCTCTCATCGCATGCTGCCTGACACCTCGAGCCCCGAGCAGGGGGGAAGGGGCCCAGGGACAGCCCCGAAGGCTGGGCGGCAGGGAAGGCCCGGTGGCTGTCCTGGCCGCGGGCCGGGGCCTCGTGGAGGGCAGGGGTTGGGACTGACCTTGCACTGGCACTGCCCAGCAGCGTCACACTGGTCGCTGACGCTGCCCTGGGGGTCACAGCCACAACCGATCTGCTCCGGCAACTGGCCATCGCTTTCTAAGGGGGAGGGAAGCCGCCACAGCTGGAACCCCAAACCTATCACGAAGCATCCCCATTTCCACCACCCTCTGGGCATCACATTCCACCCGAGCGAACGAGTGTTTGCTTCTGAACGCCCGCCACGTGCAGGCATTGGACACATTCACAGACGCCCTCTGGGGTGGGTGGGCCTTTTATGACCCCCATTTTACAGATAAAGAAGCCAAGGTTCGGAGGGGTCAAGTCACATTCCCTATGCTGAAGGAGAACAAAGGCTCTGTCCTAGCTCCATGCCCAAGGTGGCCAGATCCCCAAAACCTCCCAAGCCTACTCACTTTGACAGTGCTGGCCCTGGCTGGGGTTGCCGTGGTAACCTGGTACACACCTGCGGTGAGAGAAGGTGCTGGGTGAATGGAGGGAAGAATCACTGGGCTGTGGCCCTGTACTGGACTCAGTGATCTCCACGTGCTGGACAAACCAATTAGCCTAACTCACCCATTGCACAGATGGAGAAGTAGTGGGAAGGGCAGGGTAGGCCACAGGCCATGGAACCAGTGAGATCAGCAGGCTCAGGCCTCGAACCCAGGACTTTCAGCAAGAATGAGGGGTTTCTGAGAAGACTTTGGCCTCACTGGGGATGGGAGTGTTGGGAGGTGGGGGTGAACTGCAGGTCTATATCTCTGAGGGCCTCAAACGCCAGGCAAAATGTTCAGGCTCTCGGGGGTGGGGGCGGGGGCGCTAACTGTCCCCTGGGGGCCTATATGAGGCAGAGCTGGAGGCTTCTGTTCCCTCCTGCTCAGGAGAGCTGGCCCCAGCCCACTTCCAGGGGCAGCCCCTCCTGCAAACTCCTGACTCTGCCCACGCCCGCCTCACCTCTCACAGTGACGCCCACTGTGGCCTGGGGAACACGCATCGCAGGTGGGGTGGCCGTCTGTGTCCAGAAAGCAAGTGTGGGTGGCTCTGCAGAGGTAGGGGGCGAATTTCCAGTTAGAAGGTCAGCAGCTCTTCCTTCGGGCCCAGGGCAGGAGGGTGAGGAGGAGGGGCCACTTGAATTAACACCTCCTGAGAGCCAGCTATGTGCCAGGGTCTGCGCTAAGAGTTCCGTGGCTTCATCTCAGGCTCATAGTAGGGGTCAAGGTGTGTGTGTGTTGGGGGCGTGATGGGGGGGGTACTTCATTATCCCCATTTCACAGGTGAGGAAATTGAGGCCTAGAGAGGGAAGTGTATCTCATACAAAATGACACAGTGAGGAAGTGGTAAGGCCAGGGTTTAACCACTGCCTCTCAGGAGGGCCTAGGAGGAAGGGAATCTGGGACAGAGCACTGGACATTTCAGGAAGGGGCAGGTGCAGGCAGGGGCTGGACGCACTGGCCGGCAGCGGGTGCTCCGTGGCAGGGGCACGGCTGGCAGTCGTGCGGTGTCCCACGCTGGGCGTCTCCATAGTACCCAGGCTGGCACTGCTCACACTGGGGGCCCTCTGTATGGTGCTGACATTCCTGGGGCAGGCAGACCGTGGGGTTGAGGCTGGGCCCCTGGAGGCCACAGACCCCTGGGGTAGGAGGGAAAGAGGGTGGGGCTCACCTGGCAGGCGCCTGTCTCGGGCTCACAGACCTCGGCGTGGCCGTGGCAGCTGCAGCGTTCGCAGGTGCCCAGGTAGAGGCCGCTGGGCATGCGTGTGTAGCCGGTGTCACAGTCCTGGGCACAGCCAGAGGGACTTCCTCAGGGTCTGCTCTGGGTCGGGACCGCCGATGGCTGGGGTGGGCTTGGGGAGGTGGGAGGGCTGGAGGAGGAGCTAGAGCACCACCGTGGAGGGGGCCGGCTGGACGGGGGGGGGCCCGGGCTCACCTGGCAGGACGGACCGCGGTACCCAGGCGGGCAGGCACACTGCTCCACCTCCAGCGCAGGGTCCTGGCCTGTGTCCTCAGGCACGGCCACGTCCATGCTGATGCCGGAGACCCTGGGGGGCGACACGACCCCGAGTGAATGGGCACTCGCGCTGCACCTATGTGCAGTCCCCGGGGCCCTACACGTGAGCACCTCGTTAATCCTCCCGGCAGCCCTGCCGCGATGCTGCTGGGGCCCCGCCCAGCTCTCTCTACCTGGTGTCCATTCCTCAGCAGCTGCAAGGACTGTGGCGAAGGGCTTATCCCCGCAACTTTCTCCAGGGAATGAGCCTTCCTCACCAGGAGAGGTCCCACCAACCCACTCCCTTAGGGGGACCAATGACAGACTGGCCCGGGGTACAAAGGCCCCTCTGGCTCATGCAGGATGACTCTGCAGGGCTCTGTGGTGATGAGACCCAGGCTGGTCTCTGAAACTGCTCCCTTGCTGGCCACTTCCTCCCCGTCTCCCTTCCTCCCGGGTTCTCCTTGCCAATGGCTTAAACCCCTATCTCTGGCTTTGCCCCTTGGGAACTCCACCTAAGACGAGCCCTGTGGCAGGGGAGCTACTAGAACCTCCGCTTCGTTGCTGTTGTTTAGCTGCTAAGTCGTGTCCTACTCTCTTTCGACCCCATGGGCTGTAGCCCGCCAGGCTCCTCTGTCCACGGGATTTCCCAGGCAAGAATACTGGAGCAGGTTGCCATTTCCTTCTCCAGGGGATCTTCCCGATCCCGGGATCGAACCTGCATCTCCTGCATTGGCAGGAGCCACCTGGGCAGCCCTACCATCTACATTTCACAGATGAGAAAATGAGGCACAAAAAGGCTGCAGAGCCGNTCTGTCCACGGGATTTCCCAGGCAAGAATACTGGAGCAGGTTGCCATTTCCTTCTCCAGGGGATCTTCCCGATCCCGGGATCGAACCTGCATCTCCTGCATTGGCAGGAGCCACCTGGGCAGCCCTACCATCTACATTTCACAGATGAGAAAATGAGGCACAAAAAGGCTGCAGAGCCGGGAAGAGGCAGAGCTGGCAGTCCGCCTGCCCCGCGTTGCAGCGCTGAGCCTGGAGCCACCCCCAGTCCCTTCCTGCCCTCCCGCCCTGGCCCCGGACACCTGCTCTCAGCTGGCCGCTGGGTGTAGGATGCCTGGACCAGGAGGCTGTCGATGTCCGCTAATGCCATCAGCAGGTGCTCCCGCGTGGCTGGCTGCCCGTCAGGCCGCTGCCACGATTGCTGCCAAAGAAAGAGCTTATGGGCTGCAGTCCCTGACATCCGGACACCCCTGAGTGAGGGGTGCAGGGAGCCCCCCGGAAGTCTCCTGGGACCAGAGCTGCTCACCTCCCAGAAAGGCACAGTGAAGGTGCTAGGCTGGCCGGAGCTGGGCTCCTGGGAGGTGTGGTGCTCTAAGACGATGTTATTGCCCTGCAGGACCACCAGAGGCTGCCCATGCAGGGGCGCGGAGCCAGGCTGGGGCCGCTGGGTCACCGTAAAGCGCAGCTCTCCACCATAGGAGGTCACCTGGGACCCAAGGGGGAAGGCACTCAGCTGGGGCCCCCATCCTGGGGTCCTGCTGCTGCTCGGGCCGCAGCCTCTTCCTCAAAGGCCCCAGGCAGCCCCTGCCCACCTTGTCCCCCAGGAAGCGTGGAGGGAGGCTCCAGAAGTAGGGCCCAGGTGGCAGGCTGTGGAAGGAGGAGAAGACCAGTTCCCCGGGCGAGGGCGACGAGATGCCCTCACTGGCATTGTGGGTGCCCGTGGGGTTGGTCAGGCTGAACCGAGTGGGCTCCTCGGAGGCCCCCAGCACCTGGTAGAGGCAGGAGAAGAGGCCAGGATGGGGGCCGTGGCCTGCCACTTGGCCCTGGGTCCACCCATCCCTGGGCTCGGCGGGCCCGCCTGTCTGGCCAGCCCTCGCCTAGGTACCTGGGCACGGCGCCAGGAGGAGCTGGTGCACTGGCGACTGACACCCATGCAGAAGCACTTGAGGCAGCCGTCGGGGTTGCGGGCGCTCAGGTGGAAAGAGCCAGCCACACACTCGTTGCAAAGGCGTCCCACCACGTTGTTCTGCAGGGACAGAGCTGGGAGCTGCAGGGTGGCTCGCGGGAGG
>SJYX01007426.1:122914-135979 GCA_006410675.1 Oreotragus oreotragus
TGGGGGAGGGGGAGGGGGGTGCTCCCTGCAGCTTCCGGTCTAATCTACCCACATTCCAGACCAGAACCCAAGGCCAGGGGGAGCCCTGGAAAGGGCACGCTTACAAGGGCTGGCCGCCATGTGAACAAGAATTCCCAACTGATGGAGCTTATACAACCAATTGTTTTCCTCTTTTCTCTGTGGTTGTTAGGGAGCTCACAAATAAATTTTAGACTTGAAATATAGCAACGTGGTGAAAATAACTGTTCAGTCATTAAAGTTGTGTCTGACTTTTTTGTGACCCCCATGGACAGTAAGTAGCCGACCAGGCTCCTATGTCCATGGGATTTCCCAGGCAAGAACGCTGGAGCGGGTTGTCATTTCCTTCCCCAGGGGATCTTCCCGACCCAGGGACTGAACCCGGGTCTCCTGCCTGGCAGGTGGATTCTTTACCAGCTGTGCCACCTGGGAAGTCCTGGTTAAAATAACTCCTGCTACTATTCATGGACTGTTTAATGCCCTGCACTAGTTTCTATTCAACCAGCACCTCATTTAACTTCTTGAAGTCCCTTGAGAGGGATGCATTATTTCCATGCTTCATGCAAGGAAACGGAGGCTCAGGGATGGGAAATGATTGACATAGTGACATGGGTGACCAGCTTGGTGATCCACTCCGGGATGGAAGATGGGAGTAAAGTGCTTGATTACCAAATCTGTCTGCTTCTTTGTTCTGCAGACACCTGAGGCTCCCGCTCTCAGGCAAACCATTCCCCTTCTCTGAGCGCCCATGTCCTCACCTCCGAATCAGTGATGCTAACAGCTACGCCATTGTGTCAACGTGGAATGAAACCATGGTCAGAGCAAAGGTCCAATGGTCACACAAAGGATGGACCTGAGCCTGGAACCCAGGTCACTTGCCTTGCAAACCAGTTGCTCCTTCCTGATGCTGGGCCACTTCTCATGAGGAGGGGGAAGTCTAGCTAGCCAGACCCATCGGCCTGCAGTGGAGGCCACCACCCACTGGCCAAGGAGCCAGGCAGAGGATGCAGCCTCCTTCTTCCTCCTCCTCCTCCCGGCTGTGGGCCGGAACCCAGGGCCCCCAAGGTGACGGGTGGAGCTCACACGTACCTTGCAGAGGCAGGCCTCCCCAGAGGACCCTGTGCTGCCTCGCTCATCACAGCGCACAATCTGCTGGTCTGGAGATGCAAAGTTGGTGTTGGCAGGGAAGGTGGGAATAAGATGCACATAATCTGGACAGAATGGGGGGGATGTGGGGCACTCCCCAAGGACCAGGGGGAGTTTGTGCTGGACCAGGGCCTCGGGCCTGGGGGCAGGAGGCCTGGGAAGCGCCAGGGATGGTGTGTGCGATACTCACTGGTGGGCCTGCACTTCCCGTTGGGCTGGATGGGGTTGCCCTCGTAGCCGGCGGCACAGCTGGGGTAGACAGAGGGTGGTCACAGGCATTCCCAGACCCCCCACCCACTATGGCCTGCTTCTCCTGGCCCCTGCCAGCTCTCACTCACCTCTCACAGCGGCGGCCCGTGTAGCCTGGGGCACACGCATCACACGTGGCTTGGCCGTCCGTGTCCAGGAAGCAGGTGTCTGAGAACCTGTGGGGACGAGGTGGACAGGACGTGGGGCAGGGCTGCAACGAGGGGCCGGGCCAGGGCTCGCAGACCCGCTCCGGGAGTGACTGCTGTCCACAGGGACACCGCAGGCCACAAGACCCATCGGCCCTTTAAAAATTTTTTTTTCAAGATATTTTATTTATTTTGGCCGCTTTGTGAGGCATGTGGGATCTCAGTTCCCCAGCCAGGGTTTGCACTCAGGCCCCCTGCAGAGGAAGCAGATAATCTGGGCTGCTGACCACCAGCCAAGGGAGTCCCGAGGCCCGCCTCTCTAGAGCTGCAGCCTCACCGCCGCACTAGACAGACAGAGGGGCCCGCTGCACGGAACAGGAGGCAGGCCCGGAGAGGTCGAGGGGCCGAGGGCAATTTATCGACCAGGCGAGCCTCCGAAACCAGGTCTCCCGCCTCCCAGCCCAGAGGATGCCCCGGGCCCACTCCCCTGCCGCGCTCCCCGCTCGCCTGCCCCTCCGAGCCGGGCCTGACCTGCGGGAGGCGTCGATGTATGGGCAAGGGCAGGGCCGGCAGGCAGTGGCTGTGGCCTTGGTGGCGTCCCCGAAGAAGCCCGCCTTGCACCTGTTGCACTGCGGTCCCTCCGTGTTGTGCTGGCAGTTCTGGGGGGAAGGGGAGGGAGGCGCTCAGGTTGGGTGGAGCAGCCCTGTGCCCCCGCCACCCGACACGCGGCCACACTGGACCAGACAGGACTCCATGAGGGTGGGCCTCTGAGGCTGTCTGGATCAGCGTCCTCGGTCATGCAGGAATTACCCCACAGCTTTGCAGACAGGGGAACATCAGCTCCATCCTGACGGGGAGTTCATCACCCCACATGGCAGCCTGGCCCATAGACGGTTCCAAATACCTGCTCTGTATTGATCTAAACCCACATTCTCCTTCCAATCCATACCCATTGGCCAGTTCTCCCTCTGTAGGCGGTTCCTTCTACCCCTGATAGCTGTTCAGGGACTTGGGAGATAATTGTTTTCCCTGCTTAAACCTTCTCTCAGCTCCCAATTCCAGCTCCCTCCACCATTCCTAAGAAATAATGTAAGATTTATAGGCTCCTTCCTGTTAGGAACGGCCTGCTTAGGGCCATGCTTTATGCCGTATTCTCCAGGAGTGATTGATTGGACCAAAGTGAAGAGTAGGACTTTCACCTCCCTTATCTGGACGTAATATTTCTGTTAATGCATCCAGAGGTCACGAGAACTTGTGTGGCAGCCACAGCAGTCATTCTAGAGGCTTGTGCTAAGCTTCCGGGCACGGGGAAGCCTCAGCTGGAGCCTCCCACCCTGCTCTCGCCTAGCCAGTATCAGTGCCAGATGGCACGACTCACCAGGCAGTGACCATACACAGGGTCACAAGAGCTGGCGTGGCCATTGCAGTTGCAGCCAGAGCAGGTGCCCAGGTAGGGGCCCCCGGGTACCCGGGTGAAGTGGGCGTCACAGCTCTCACAGGACAAGCCGGAATAGCCGATGGGGCATCTGTGCGGACAGAACCAAGAAGGTGGCTGCAGGGACCGTGAAGCCTGGCGGTTTCTCCCCGACCTCTGCCAGGGCCCCTGTGGTCTCTGATCCGGCTGGGTCAGGCACCTGCACTCCTCGACGCTGTGGGCGCGGCCGTGGGTGGTGGCGTCGGCGACGGTGGTGTCCATGGCGACGTCACTCAGCCCCACGCTGGCCATCTTGTGGTCGTACACTGTCTGGATGAGCACCGCCTCCAGGCTCTGCAGCACCTGCAGCATCTCTGCCCGCTGCACCGGCCGGCCGGACTCATGCACCCAGTGCTCCTGGGTGGGGAACAGAGGTCGGGGTGTGGGTGGAGGTCGTGCCTCAGCACCTGCCCAGCCTGTACCCCCGGGGGAGCCAGCCCCACGTACCTCAGAGAGCTGGACCTGGCGCTGGTTCGGGACCCCCGGCTGGGTGGGCGTGTGGCCCCGGGAGAGCAGGCGGTGGCCGGCACCCACAAGGACCACGTCGGGCCGCTGCACTGGCTCCAGTGTGCCACGCGCCAGCTCATAGCGCACCCTGAAGCGCAGGGAGCCGCCGTAGGAGTCCACCTGCCGGGACAGCGCGGATCAGGGCAGCCGTGGGCACACGCGATGCTCACTGGGTGCCCCCGTCTCCCAGCTTTAGAGGGAGTGGTGTACAGGCAGGCTCCGAGCATGCTTGCGGGGTACTGGGCCCCTCCCCACCCAGGGTGGCCCAGTCACCTTGTTGCCCAGGAACTGCTTGGGCAGAGCCCAGAAGGAGTCGTGGACCAGGAAGCGTCGGGACAGGTCGACCAGCTGGAACTCCTGCAGAGTGGTGTCGATCTGCAGCTGGGTGGAGGAGACGGGTGGCATGCCAGGCTGTGCAGGCATCGTCACGTTCACGCCTGGGGGCACAGGGGAGGGATGAGTGCCATGCATGCGCCTGCCCGTGACAGCCACCCGGTGGTAGTCCAGAGAGACAGGAAATTCTGAGAGAAGTATGATTTAGAGGGAACGTCAGTCTCTCTCCCTAAGTCAAATAAAAGCCAAGTTTTTTTTTTTTTTTCCCCTACTGAATTCCTGGAGCAGCATTTCCCAAAGCACTCTCCAGGCAAAGCCAATGCTGCCGAACGATAGTGGGGAACCACCTGGAAACCCCAGGGTCAAGGAATCTCTGCTGCAGGACTTCTCAGAGCCTTTGCTTGCCAATAGATCTGTGGATCGTCAGGGCTGGAAGAGCCCTCAGGGGGTAGTCGAAAGCTGCTGCTACTGCTGCTAAGTCACTTTAGTCGTGTCCAACTCTGTGTGACTTCATAGACGGCAGCCCACCAGGCTCCCCCGTCCCTGGGATTCTCCAGGCAAGAATACTGGAGTGGGTTGCCATTTCCTTCTCCAATGCATGAAAGAGAAAAGTGAAAGTGAAGTCGCTCAGTCTGTCTGACTGTTAGCGACCCCATGGACTGCAGCCCACCAGGCTACTCCGTCCATTGGATTTTCCAGGCAAGAGTACTGGGGTGGGGTGCCATTGCCTTCCCCGAGTCGAAAGCTACACTGGACTAAAGAATGGGTGCACAAGTCCTGGTTCCACCACCCTCCAGGTGTGTGAGTCTGAGCAAAGGCCTCAGTTTCTCTATCTGTAAAATGGAGGCAACAGTGGCTTGCATCACAGGGTTATCAGGAAGCTAAAGTGAGCAGACCGATATGAAATGCTTAAAACAGAGTGGAACACAAAGGAAGTGCCCAAAAACTCAACAGCTGTTACTATGGCTGTTATTATGATGGGTCCTTGGGTCCAGCTGTGTTCTATACACACACACCCCCACACCCCCACACAGGAATTTTCTCTGCAGCATCCTCCCGGATCTCTAGCACTAACCATCCAAGAGAACTTTCTGCAATAATGGAATTGTGCCTGAACCCAGGTCCGACTGATGTCGAGGCTCATGCCATCCTGCCTCTCAGAGTGGGAGAGAACTGAGGCCAGCTGCCTGACTATGTTTGGGAAAACAGGCCCAAAGAAACCAAGAGTCTCAGAGTCACACAGGCAGTAGTAAGTGGTGCATCAGGAAGTCGGCTCCAGGCTAAGAATATGCCAAAGCCTGGGCTCTTACGCTCTGGGTCAGTAGCGCGTCAGTAGTGCGTCTCCATTCTGCAGGACGCGGACGCTGGGGGTGACAACAGGGAGCTGGGCGCTTCCCATGGACAAAGCACTATTCTGAGTGGCTTACACGCACTAGGTCCTTATAACAACCTGGGTGGGCGATGTTTTATCCTCGTTTTGTAGATGAGAAAACTGAGACACTAGGTAGGTAACTTGGCCAAGCGCCCACGGCAGTGAGGGTCAGAGTCTGAGCCCAGACTGTGGCTCCAAGGCCCGCCCTCTTCATCAGCTAATGCAGACGGGTATCAACTGTAGATTTCACTTCTCCTAAAAGAGCTTGTTTTCCCCCTGAAATGCTTTTCCCACAGGGCTCGGCATTTCTTCAGAAACCCCGCGTGCCTCCCTGGACTGGCTCCATCTGTCCAAAGCATATGCTGCTTTCCCGACTGTCTGCCCTCTGAGCCTGCAGGAGCCCGGTGCCCATCTCCTGCCCACCAACACACCCTTGAAGTCATTGGGCTGGTCAAAGCGCAGCCGGATCTGGTCCCGGAAGCGGCGGCTGCTCTGGCACACGTTGGTGACGCCGAAGCAGAAGCAGGGCAGGCAGGAGGCGCTGTGCTCCAGGTAGAAGTGTCCGTCAGGGCAGGGACCTGCGGGGCGGCATGGGAGTGGGGTATAGCTGGTCCCTAGCGGGCAAGCCCGGCGCCCGCCCTGCGCCCGGTGCCCGCCCGCCTTGGTGGGCCGTACCCCGCTGCGGGATGAGCTCCAGGACGCCGTCGGGAATGCCGAACACCATGCCGCGGGCGTTCATGGCCTCGCAGGTGTAGGCGCCCTGGTCTGCCTCCTTCACGTCGTGGATGGTCAGCGTGCCACGGCCGCCCTCACTGGTCACTGTCACCCTGGTGGGCGCCCCCCGAGACAAGAGGCAGGGGTCGGGCCGGGATGGCTGGCCGCACCTCCCCTCCAGCCCCAGCCCCCTGCCGGGACCCAGAGCCACACCTGGGATGCGAGGGGATGTGGCCCCAGTTGAGTCTCCAGTTGATGATAGGGGTGGGGACACCAATGGCCACGCAGGTGAAGGTCACCGTCTGGCCCCGGGAAGCCTGGATCGACTCCTGGGGAGGGGTCACCACCTGAGGAGGCACTGGGGGAAGAAGCGAGCAGGAGTGAGGGGTGGGAGGCACCGAGAGGAGAGAAGGGGGGGCCGGCTGCGGGGAGGGGCCCTGGGCCCAGAGCTCGCCCCCCGGCTCCCCGCTCACTGCAGCCAAACTCGTCGCTGCGGTCCGGACAGTCAGTCTCCTCGTCACAGTGGAAGCTGGCCGGGATGCAGGTGTCTGTGGACACGCAGCGGAACTTGGTGGGCCCACAGACATCCTCGGGGCGCTTGACAGCTGGGGACAGAGCCAGGTGGTGTGAGCAGCGGGCACTGCCCTCAGGGAGGACCCGCCCCCACCCCACCAAGCCCAGGCCGCCCACCTTCCCTGAGTGTTCCTAGGATCATGCTCTTATCTTGCCTGCAGGACAACACGGGCCTCCTGATCAGGCCCAGACTCTGCCACCTCGACACTGCCCACAGTGCTGTGGCCCTAGTCATCCGTCCAACACACTCCACCTGTATCCCCTGAAGCAGCCACACCCGGCACAGCAGTCACGCAGCTCCTCCCCCATCCAGCCACCAGAGACGCACAGGATCAAAGGCATGGCCCCAGGAGCCAGCACCCTGGGACACAGGGCGCTGCCTGGGCACGTCCGTCTACTGGAAAGGCCTTTAGCGAGGGCCTGCTGCAGCCCCGATCTCGCTGCTCCGCACCCTTCTAAGGGGCCCGGGGTGACAGCTGACCCGAGACAGCCGTCCATGGGCTGGTCAGAGGCCTGGAGCTGACCCAGCCCCAGGGTTGGGCCCCAGCTAGGCATCTCTAGTAGATGCTAACTGACGTTCTTCTTCAGGGAGATGGAGCTTGAGACAGACGCACAGGCAGGGACAGACAGGGCAGAGGGGTGTAGCGCAGAGGCCACCCGGCCACAGAAGGGGAGCTCAGAGGAGGCCAGGACGACCCACCTACTGCTCCTCCCAAGACCCCACCAGCCCCTAGAGCCACTCCCCTTTCACGCCCTCTGTTCTGCATTCGGTCAGCAAGGACTTGGCTTTCCTTGGACTGTTGCCCTGCAGAGGCCTCTGAGAAGCACTTTTCATCTAAAACCCTCAATTACTTCTCTCTCTCAAGGGGCTGGGTTGTCAGGCAAGCTTGGAGTCACAGAGGAGTGACATAGAACTCTGCCAGTCTGCAGCACGACGCTGCCCCTCTCTCTCCAGGGTTTGCAGTGAAGCAGGGACGGCAGGGGAGGCGAGGAGGAGAGGCTGGACCCGCGGACGTTCGGAACGTCAGCACGCTCAGACTGTGACCCGGGTCACAAAGCAAGGCCTCCGTTATCCTCAGTCTCGGACTAACAGGCCCCCGACTTTGCCTCACGGGACCGGACACGCAAGATGCTGCCTGGGGCGGCCTCTGCCTCTCCAGGCTCGCCCGCTTGGCTGTCATGGTGTCCGTCACACTGGCCAGGCGGGCGGGTGGGCGGTGGAGAGAAGGGTGGCTGGGCAGATGCACTGCACGGGAGGTGGGAAAGATGTTGGCTCCATGAGTGGGGAGCTGGTAAGATGGCTAATGTGTGGATGGATGATGGATGGACTGATGGAGAAGAGATGGATGGGAGGAATGATGCTGGACAGATGGATAGATGGACAGAGGGATTTATGATGGAATTTATGGTGCAGTGGACAGGAGGAAGGACACTGGATGGACAGGTAGATGAGGGGCTTTGCAGCTCAGCCAAGGATGAATAGATGGGTGGATGGTGGGTAGACAGATGGATGGGAGGAAGAAAGGATGTTGGACCGACGGACAGATCGTGGGTGGTTGAATGGTTACATGGATGAAAAGCTGCAGATGGAGGAACAAATAACACAGAATCAGCTCTAGATGAAAAACCTCCAGGGCCTTAAAGGGAAGGCTTTGCCTCACAAATCCATCATCGAGGGACCCTGGTTTATCAAGCCTACTCAGCCACTCATCTAGGTGTCAAACAGCGACAAATAAAGAGACGCTAACCACCGGCTATGTAACCACGGTGCTCGCTACAAAGGTCAGCTCAGCATCAGAGAGAGACCTGACAGGTCTGTCCCCAGGCCCGCCGGAGAAGGGTCGGGGCTCGGGGAGCGCGGCCAGCGGGGCGGACACTCACGGCAGTCGGCCTCGTCGGTGTGGTCCTCACAGTCAAAGTCGCCATCGCAGCGCCAGAGCTTGAGGGCACAGTGCCCGTCTCCGCAGGGGAACTCGTTGGGCTCACAGGGCGGGGTGGGGCCTGGGGACCACCGGGCCAGGGTTCAGCCAGAGGCCTCTGGGGCCTCGCCCCACCCCAGCACCCAGACGCCTGCCCCGTGCCCCTGCCCGGCCCGCACCGCAGTCCGCTTCATCACTGCCATCGGCGCAGTCCTCTTGCCCGTCGCACACGTAGTCTTTGGGGATGCAGTGCCCGCTGTGACACGCGGCCTCATGCGGCCCACAGGGCACAGGCCTGCCTGGGCTGGGCAGTGCGGCCTGGGGGGCTGGGGTGGCTGGGCGCTGCTGGGAAGGGAGTGCCTCCGGCTGGGCTGGCGGCGGTGGAGTGGCCCCCAGAGGGGGCGGCTGGGAGCTGAGTGTGGGCATCGGCTCTTCTGTGGACAGAGCCTGCTCAGCGTTGGTACGCGGGGGCGGCTCCTCTCCCCTTGCCCCCCACCCCGTCCCCAGGCCCCTGACCCTGTTACCACCCCTCCTGGGTCCCTGCCCACCTCCCCTCTTGCCTGCAGCGAACTCTCCCGGCACCCCCTCCCAGGCTGACGTGGAGGCCACCGAGTGCCCACACAGCCCCTCACCACAATCTAGCTCGTCAGACATGTCCCTGCAGTCAGGTCTCCGGTCACAGCGGTACTCCAGGGCCACACACTCGTTATAGCGGTGGCAGGCGAACTCCGCCTCGGTGCAGGCTCTGGGGACCTGGGGCACTGTGGGGGGCGGGGGTCCGTCAGAGAGGCAGGCGGGACGTCGGCGGACGATGTCGGGGGGACACAGGCGCTACAGAGCTAGGATGGGGTTCTGGGGCTCTGTGTCAGGCCCGATGGTTTCTGGCTCAGCAAGGGCCCAGAGCACACACGGTGGACGCATCACAGCACATGTGGGGTGTGGGCTCTGTGGCAGCGGTCTCACCCATCCCCCACACGCAGCTGGCATGCCACACCATGCAACCACCGGAGCACACGTGGGCAGGCCACAGCCAGGCCTAGCGCGGATGAAGAGGAAGGGGGGAGGGGCGGCCGGTGCACTGTACCCGGCCACCACACCCTCATCCTGCCTTGCCCTCCATCCATTGGCTTCTCCAGTGCCCCAGCTTGGCCTGGGTCTGGCTTTACACGCTCACCTGGTGTCACTGCGGCCGCCACAGCGGCTGGGGGGGGCGGGGGTGTCTGTGCTGGAAAGGAAGGTGTGATCAGTAGCCATCCCACCTGGGAGCTGGGGGCTCGCAGGGCTGAGCCAGCCCCATCCTACCCTCCCTAGCCAGAAGGACTCATTTAAAAGGGGGAGGAAGAGGACTAGGTCCCCAGGCATCTTGATCTGGGCCTGGGGATGCCAAGGAACAAACTTGATCTGTGGGCATATTAATTGAGGTGTGATGTGCAGAACAAGGGAGGTGACGGTTTCACCATGTTTTATTTCTGATGGGGTCACACCATGGTAGGGGTGAAGTTTGTTCAGTTCTGGGTTCCACTTAGTCAGGGAGGAGGGTGACATGTCCCAGAGAGAGGACTGAGATACAGACTAGGATGGAAAGTCCCAGCCGTGAGGAATGAACTGGGACTGTTTGGCTCAAAGAAGAAAACACTCCAGGAGCTGGAATGTGACTCAGAGGGTGCAGTGAAAAGAAAGCTGGGCCCCACGGAAGGTTCAAAGGTACACTGTGCGTCCAACAGCTGGGTGCCTGGGGCCAGCTTCCTATGGTCTCTGAGCTGCGTTTCTCACAGGTTCTGGCAAGACCAGCACAAACACAGAGTTTGGTTTGCATCCTGGCTTTTGCACTCTCTGTGTATGTGGGTTTGGAGCAACCATTTTTCCCTCACTGGGCCTCAGGGCCCTTGTCTCTAAAACAGGAGCAATAATATCTACATCATAGGAATTACTGTGAAGTCTGAATGGGAGCGGCATGCATATAGTCAGGGCTCAGTGAGAAAAGTATCTTGGACCTGACAGCACTGTGTGAAGAAAGGAATTTACTGCCTATTGTCAATGTAGAGAGGTTAATAGAGAGAAAAGCAGAAACTGGGTCTCATGGGTACCTGCTGGAGGAAACGGATGTTGCTCAACCCAAGATAAGATTGCACAATTGATGGGGAAGATTCATAAGGTGGTGAGCTTCCCGTCGCTACCAGTATGAAAGGCCAAACTAGGAGGGCCCATGGTGGGGACACTGAAGGGAGGGAGGGGGCGCACATGAGTCTGACAGACCGGAGGGGGTCGCCCCTGGCTCCAGGATGGGCTCACCTGTGCCCAGGCGTCGGAACTGGAATCCCTGGGGAGAGGTGATGTAGGAGGCGATGGAGCCGCTGGAGATGACGCCGTGCAGCACCTCCTGAATCTGAGCCCCGTCGGCATTCCCTTCCGAGCCCACATCCAGCTCCACGAAGACCCAGCCGTCCAGCTCTCTGGGGGTAGGTGTGGGGCAGGGTGGAAGAGGGAGGAAGACGCCTGTGGTCTCAGCTCCTGCCCTGGGGCCCCTGCCCGATGCTCAGGCCTGATTTCAACTCTCCCCCTACCCCGGGTTGGACAGCCTGCACCCGACGTGGGGCAAGTGAAGGTCCAAACTACCCCTCCACCAGTCTTCGAATTTCCACCCAGAGTGGGGCTGCCCCTTGGGCCCCTCCTGCTGCCCACCTGCCCCTGGGGCTCCTCCCCACCCTTGTCCGCCCACACCAGCTCCCCCTCTCTCAGGGGCCCTCTCACTTGATGAACACCACGCTGACAACCTGGTCTCCAGGGATCTTCAGGTACTCTGACTCCAGCTGGAGAGGGACACGGCACCATCAGTCTCTGGACCCTTCACCCCACCTTCAGTTCTGCCCTGCCACACTCGGGGAGCCCCCCCAAAAGCCCCTTCACCTCACCGTGTCTACCACAGCCTCCGACACCTCTCGGAACTCCTCGGAGCCTGCGTCCTCCAGCTGAGGGCTATAGTCGATGGAGTGAGTGAAATTTACCAGCGCTCGGAAATAAACTGCAAAAAGGAGTTGGGGGTTGGGGAGGAGTCACTATGAGGGGCCCAGACTGGCAGAACGGGGCCCTCAGGCAGCTGGGCCAGTGGTTGGAGATAGGAAGACAGTCCCTGGGGGCCTCCAGCTGAGGCCGACACCTGTGTGCCCACAGCTGTGCCCAGCAGGACTGCCCAGGGCTCAAAACCCAGGCCTCGAACTTGAGCGAAGGGCTTAACAGGGAAAATGGCCCAATCCAGATCCCAAGTGATGGTGCAGAAGAGGAGGCCTCCCCTGGCTCAGAGGAAGGCTGAGTGACAAGGGGGACGCTCCAGAGGAGGTGGCCTGGCAGAGAAATATTTTTTCCTTGGGTTGCACCACACTCCTTGTGGAATATGAGGTCCCAAACTAAGGATCAAACCAGGGCCTCAGAAGTGAAAGTGCTGAGTCCTGACCACTGGGCCGCCAGGGATTCCCACCACCCCCATGCCCTGCTTTTTACTGGTACAGAAATTACTCGAAAGTGATCGTGACATGTTTCTCCTCCTCCCACCCCCAACTCACGCCACTGCCTACTCATCCTTCAAGGCTGAGTTCAGCCATCACCTACCTCCTCCAAGAAGACTGCCTGAACTGCCTTCCTTTCCCAACCCTGGCTGATAGAGACCCCTTCTCCGGGGTCCTCCAGCCACTTGGTTTCTCCCATCAGCGTCCTTTCTACCCTCAAAGTGGCATAGCTCCTACATGGTTACAAGGGCCTACAGAGCACCGTCATAGAGACTGTGGGTTCTGAGGTCAGCCACATCTCAGGCGCGGACCTCACCTCTCTGAACTTCTGTTTCCTTTTTGGTCAAATGCAGATATTAATTACATTTACTGCACCGGGTTGCAGTGGGGAATAAATGATAGCATGCATACAAGGCCACCTCCCTGTGTGCGAAGATGCAGCCCCGGGCAAGGAGCAAGTACGAGGGAACCAGAAGATGCTGTCATCTTTCTCTCTACTGCTAGACGATAAATGTGATGGGGGGAACCGCAGATCTCACTTACCCTGGTACCCCCGGTGCCTGCACAGTACCTGGCACACTGCAGGTGCCTAATATGTGAAGGCTGAATAAATTCACAGCAGATTGGTGTGAGCATACACTTACACCTACTGTTTACTGAGCAACTGCTGTATACATTTAATGTGCATTCGATTTTATCATGTTCACGAGTTATTAAAGTCTGGAAAGATGGGTCCCCAAAGGCTCAACTCCAGCCCACATGGAAGGGCCCCTACCCTGTAATACTTTCTACCCCCACAGCAGTCAAGGTACCAGGACACGACACCTGGATTCACTACTCACGAGTCAAGCCGTGGAAGAAAACAGAAGAGGACACTCCATACACCTGTGAGCCCCTGGAGGATCTCAGATACCTATTCAGGACTGCAAATGAGTGCCATTCTAATGAGCACCCCCAAAATCTGGTTCCTGGGGATACGATTTCTCAGGATAGCTCTAAATAGCCAACATAGCTTGACAGAGATTGTCCTCCGAAACAGACAGGGGATAGATCTTCTGATTCCTGAACAAGGAGGGACTTGAGCCGTCCTGGCGATGGGAATTTAAAATTG
>SJYX01007426.1:137617-210310 GCA_006410675.1 Oreotragus oreotragus
GGATGGCATCACGGACTCGATGGACGTGAGTCTGAGTGAACTCCGGGAGATGGTGATGGACAGGGAGGCCTGGCGTGCTGCGATTCATGGGGTCACAAAGAGTTGGACAAGACTGAGTGACTGAACTGAACTAAGCTTAGTGCTTAAAAGCTCAGTCTCTGAGCAAAATTGCCACTTCTAACGAAAATAATTGAAAATTGTCCTGTGGTCTTGAGAAAGTTACTTAATGTCTCTGAGCCTCGGTTTCCTCATCTATAAAACAGGGACAAGAGTAGTGTCCACCCCAGAGGGCTATTGTGAGGATAAAATAAGATGAGGAATAGAAAATGCTTATAACAGCATCTGGCACACACTAGGGGCAGCAAAGGTTAGCTGGATTATCTCTGGTCTTTAAGACAAACTGAAGGAATGGACTTGGTTTTATTTCTTCCCATCTAAGAGAGGCATTCATGGCTTTATCGGATCTATATTGAAGGTCTTTAATAAGCTAGGCCAATACTTTGGCCACCTGATGTGAAGAGCTGACTCCTTTGAAAAGACCCTGATGCTGGGAAAGATTGAAGGCAGGATGAGGAGAGGACAGAGGATGAGACGGTTGGACGGCATCACCAATTCAATGAGTTGAGCGAGGGGCTGAGTCTGAGAGAGCTCCGGGAGCTGGTGATGGACAGGGAGGCCTGGTGTGCTGCAGTCCATGGGGTCGCAAAGAGTCGGACACGACTGAGCGACTGAACTGAACTGAATACGCTAGCCATGTTCTAGGGGTAGGGACTATAGCAGTGAACTTCATAAGCGATGATTTCTGTCCCCATGGAGATCACTTTGGAGGGGGAGAAGAAAGGAAATAAAACACATGGGCAAGGAATATCTGGACTACAGGGGGAAGAAAAAAATGAGGGTAGGGGGAGCGGGCGTGCTGGGGTAGGGTAAGGCCTCCCCTCCCAGGGGCATGCTCAGAGGCAGAGGGCGAAGTGCCCTGGCAGGCGGGCGGGGGGGCGGGGGTGTGCGCAGCTGGGAGAAGAGGATTCCAGGCAGGAGGAACCACAGCTGCGGAGCCCCTGAGGGAGAAGGGGGTGCAGAGAAGTGACAGATGACCCGTAGGCGGGCGGCAGAGCTGGGCCCATCCTCCTGCCCCTTCACTCTGCCTCTCAGGCCCCGGGTGTGCACCCCAACTCCACGCCAGGACCCCTCCCCCACCTCGGCGGCTCAGTGAGCAAGCCCCCAGGGAACGGGGATGGCAGCCACGCGACAGCAAGTGCGGCCAGGGTGCCCACAAGGGAGGGTGCCCATGAGGGCACGCTGGACCACGGGGCTGGGCTGGGCAGGGCTGCCAGGGGCCAGGCAGGCAGGGCCCCGTGGGCTGGGGCGTGAGGGCCGTGAGCTCGGCCACAGAGGCCTCTTGTGAGCTGGCACAGAGGCCCATTGAGAGTCCCCACCCCGGCCTCTGGCCTCCGCCCCACGGCCCAGCGCAGGCCGAGGAGGCCAGGCCTCTGCCCAGGAATGTGCCCACTGTCGGGGGGGTTGGGTCGGGAGGGGGCCGGGCTCCACAAAAGCCCCTTTCTCCCAGGGCCTGGGAAGGGCATGGACCCTCCAGCCTGCCCCTGCCCCTGCCTCCTCCCAGACTGGGGGCACGGTCGGGGTGAGTGCCCTCCCTGGCGCAGGCAGCGGAGGGCCTGGGCACAAGGTGAGGCTGGGTCTGCTTCAGGAACCGACCACCCAGGCCGAGGGGGCTGCTGGGGGGTGGCCTGAGGTGGGAGTGCTCTCCGGGGCCGGGGTGGGAGGGCGGCGCCTGCCCTGGTCAGCTGTCTCCATGCTGGCCCTCATCTGACCCCATCTGGACAGCTCAGCTCAAGTCTGAAGGGGCGGAAGGCCCAGAGCAGCCTGGCATCCCAGGTGGGGATGGGGACCACCCCCAGGGCCTGGAGCCGCCCACCCCACTTACTCTCGATACCCAGTTCCCGGTCAACAGAATTTCCTCCCCGCACACTGGGGCTCCGGACTGCCAGCATAGTCCTTCAGGGTCCCCTGGGTGGGCCCGGGATCGGCCAGGCCTGAGGTGGATCCAAGTCATCTCCAGACTCTAGGGCCCTCACCCTGAGGGGTCACTGTACCCACCCTGCCTAACCAGCACCCCAGGGGAGAACACCAGGGGCCCGGCCCACTAAGCCGAGAGCTTAGATCCTACGCCCGGATGGGAATGGGGAAGGGGCAGGGGAGCAGGTGGGGCCCGCTGGGGCAGGGGCGGCGGGCTGGGGAGGAAAAGAGGACCCAGAAGAAAGGAGGGAGCGGACGAAATGGGAGAGAGGCGGGCGCAGGGGAGAAGGGAAGCGAGTCCTGGTCATCACACCGGCCATGGGAGGTCCCCGGGCCGAGGGGGGTCCTCAGGCGGAGCAGCAGAGAAGGAGGCGAGGAGGGGCAGAGACACAGAGAGGGGGAGAGGCCAGTGGGAGGGACAGAGGCGGAGACAGAAAACTGGAAGAGGTGAAGCCGACACACAGAGATGGAGTCGGAGGCGCGACCGACACAGAGACGCAGGGAGGGCGTGGTGGGGAGAAGCAGAGGAGAGATGAGACGAAGGCGGAACGGAGGGAGGGAAAGACGGAGGCATGGACGCGGAGATGGGGTGTCCAACAGACAGAGGGAGGAACGGTTGGAGAGAGGGGACCAGGCGCGGATGAGACAGACACACAGACAGCCGGACGGAGACAGCCCCAGCAGGGCAGGCAGGCGCGGCAGGGACAAGAGCCGGAGAGACACGGAGGCCGTCGGAAGACGGGAAGCAATGGGGTGAGGGGAGCTGGGCGGGGTCCCAAGGTGGGGGAGGCAGAGCCAGGGGCTGGCCGGGATGGGGTGCTGGCATTCAGGGCTTGGAGGGTACAGGGCTGGGACAGAGCTGAGGAGAGCCACGCCCCTGCCCGAGGGAAGAGGAGAGGGAGGAGGCATCTCAGATGCTCCGCCATCTGGGCGTGGCTCAGCTTTTGGTCAGGACCACCCTCGCTTACCGAGGAAGGAGGGAACTGCCCTTGGGCAAGGCCGAAGCAGGTCCACGGACCCTGGGAGTCAGAGAGACTTATCTGCGGCCTCTGCGGCTAAGATTCAGCCCAGCTGCCTGGACCTGCCTCAAGGGCAGGGGGCTGGAGCCAACGTTGGGGCCTGGAGGGCCTAAGTCCCCACACCTTCCCGTGGATGAGCCCCACTCACCAGAAGAGGCTCCTGCCCTGCCCTTGGGCACCCCCCACCACCTGCTGCCTCCTCTCCCTCACCCTGCCCCCGCCTCTGCCTTCTCCCGCCCACCGCCCACTGCAGCTTCTCAGGGGAGCAGGAGGGCTAGCAAGACCCACTCAGAGCAGCTTCGTGGGACAGTGTCCTGGATGTTTCTGAACCAGGGTTCCAGTAGGCACACTTGGCAGGAGGGGAGGGGAGCTCCAGGTCATTCTAGGGGTGCCTTGTGTGCCTGGGACCTGTCTGACACCCACACTACGGCCCCACCCGGATCCCAGCAGCTGTAGCCCTGCAGAGACGGACATGGGGAGCAGCTTCAGATGGGGTCTGAGTTCCAAGTGCTGGGAGGTCATGGGCAGGACCGTGCCACCCAGGGGCCAACCCTCCAGTCTGTACTGGCCCAGTGAGGATGCCCCACCCTCCAGCACTGGGTGGCCCCGAGGCACCAGGTGGAAAGGAGGCGACCCCACCACCCCAGACTCATCCCAACCCGCTGGGGTGGGCAGCACTGGGAACGCGGCGGGGCCGCCCAGCGGTGCCTCCGAGCTGAGCTCCATCCTTGGCCCTGATCACCCTGTGCCCAGGTACTCCTGGAGAAGGCAGCAGGAACCATACGGTACCCCTGGGTCTTGTGCCGGCTCGTTCTTTCTCTGCCCAGAATCCCAGGGTGGGAGAAAACAGAGACTCTGAGCCCCCTCCCCGCGCTGGGCCAGCCCCTGCTCTGGCTGTGCACGTGGGGTGCTGGCAGAGTGGGCAGCTGACCGAGGCCTGATCCCTTCCCCACTATGAAGCCAGTCCTCTTTCCCCGCAACCCAGGAACCCCAGCCCCCCAGCAGGTGACCCAACCTAAGTCAGGTTCCCTCCCAGGCCCGGCTCCGGCCTATCCGAACGCCTGAGCCACAGAGGCCCTCGGTCCACCCATCCCTGCCCAGCTCTGCATCGGTTACCCCAAGGAGGCCTCTGGGGAAGGACTCCATGGCTGAGCCGCCCTGGGAGGTGAGATTCTGGCTTTGGAAGCTGAGCGGCTGACACTCAGTCCCATCGGAACTGGGCATTTCCCAACACAGGCAGGCAGAGAACCCGGACACCCCCAACCTCGTAGGGACCGGCGAGTCAAGGCACACAGCTGCCACTCGGTGGGGATGAGGCCGCCCTCCTGGCAGGTGCAAGGGGGCCTCAAGGCCCTCAGCCCAGGAGATGGAGCCTCTGGGGCTGGGATTCCCCAGGGGGCAGGCTGGGGGCCTGTGTGCTGTCCCCAGATACTTACCCATCTGGAAGTCTCCGCTGCCCAGGTCGCCACTGCCCACACCATCTACAAGCAGAAGAAAGACTTTTTTAGCAACAACTAATCTTCGTTGAGTACCTACTGGCTGTCAGGCGCGGCCCTGGGCACCCAGTACATGGTGGGGAAGATCATGAAAACATAGCTGTTGGGACTTCCCTGGTGGTCCAGGGGTTAAGACTGGGTGCTTCTAATGCAGGGAACTCAGGTTCGATCCCTGGGCAGGAAACTGAGATCCCACAGGCCATGCGGCTTGGCATAAAAAGCGAAAGTGAAAGTTGCTCAGTTGTATCCAACTCTTTGTGACCCCATGGACTATACAGTCCATGGAATTCTCCAGGCCAGAATACTGGAGTGAGGAGCCTTTCCCTTCTCCAGGGGATCTTCCCAACCCAGGGATCGAAGCCAGGTCTCCCCCATTGCAGGCGGATTCTTTACCAGCTGGGCCACCAGGGAAGCCCGACATGAAATAAAACACAGCTGTAGTCTCCCCTCCACACCTGGGCAGGGCTGCCTGTAAAAACTGTAGGAAGCCTCCGTTAATGACGGTGAGGTCCAGGCTGGATGGAGTGGGCGGGGCCAAGTCAGATCCGCCTCGAGGTGAGGATGGGAGGAAGTAGAGTAGGGGGGTCTCAGGGGCCGTAACCACCCTCTACTGTGCATTGTGGCTCACTGGGACCAGGGCTCAGGATGCACACAGCTCTTAGCCCATTTCTTTTTTTCCTAAATTTTTTTTTTTTTTTACATGCCCTGATGGCTCAGAGGTTAAAGCGTCTGCCTGCAATGCGGGAGACCTGGGTTCGATCCCTAGGTCGGGAAGATCCCCTGGAGAAGGAAATGGCAACCCACTCCAGTATTCTTGCCCGGAGAATCCCATGGACAGAGGAGCCTGGAGGGCTACAGTCCAGGGGGTCGCAAAGAGTCGGACGTGACTGAGCGACTTCACTTTCACTTTCATCGTTGCTGTACAATATTATACAGTTTACAGGCATACAACACAGTGATTCACAATTTTGGGGGGGGAGGGCTGATGCGTGTGTGCTGCAAGATCTCAGTTCCCTGACCAGGGATTGAACCCAGGCCGTAGCAGTGAAAGCGCCTAATCACTGAACCGCTGGGGAATTGCTATGATTCACAAGTTTTAAAGGTCATACTCCATTACAGTTCTTATAAGAATCGGCTGCATCTCATGTGGCACAACGTGTCCTTGTAGCTTACTTTATACCTAAGAGTTTGTGCCTTTTATTCTCCTACCCTTATACTGCGTCTTCCCCTTTCCCCACACCCACTGGTAACCACTAGTTCGTTCTCCACATCTGTGAGTCTTTCTTTTCGGCTATATTCACTAGTTGTATTTTTTAGACTCCACATACAAGTGATATCACACGGTATCTGTCTTTCTCCAACTGACTTATTGCACTCAGTGCAGTGCCCTCCAACTCCATCCATGTGGCCACAAAGGGCAAAATTTCATTCTTTTTTAGCTGCTAACTAGTACTCCATTGCCCGTATGTACCATATCTTCTTTATCCAGGCACCTGCTGACGGACACTTAGGTTGCTTCCCTATCTTTCTTAGTCCATCTCTAGAGGGGCCACCTTGGGCAAGTATCTTGGGGCCTCTTTCAGGGCCACTGGGAAGCGCCCAAACTCCACCCTGACCCCCTCCACTCCCGGCCACCAGGACGGCCTGCTCACCTCCGGAGGCCTCGTCAGCCAGGAAGTCTTCGTCATCAGAAAGGTCTGAGTAGCTCCAGCCAGCCCGGCCGGCTGTGGCTGTTTCTGCATCTTCCGGCAGGGACAAGCCATCGTATGCCCTCAGCCCGTGGGTCACCTGCGGGACACCACCCAAACAGCTGTGTCAGACTCTCCAAGTCCTGCCAAGCCCGGGGCCCCTCTTCTCAAAGGGGGACCCAGAGTCCCACCCCAAGGCCCTCCAGTGGTCAAGTCAGATGTGGTTTGGCAAAGACAGTCAGGCTGAGGCTATACCACGGTTTTTGACTCAGTTTCCCCAAATCTCATTAGCCACTGAATAAATCCTCAAATAAATAGTGAGCTTATACTGTTTTTTCTTTCTTTCTTTTGTGGCCACACTGCGTGGCTTGCAGGATCCTAGTTCCTTGACGAGGGATCAAAGCTGAGCGCCTGCAGTGGACGCACAGGGTCCTGGCCGCCGGACCACCAGGGAACCGCTCTGGTACGTGACAGCCCCTCTTCCCTCAGGAGAAGGCAAGCGATATCCAGGACACGAGTTAGGGGGCCGGGAGACACAGGCAGGTAGAGGGTGACCGGGGCCGATGCAGATGAGGGGTGTGGGCACGTGACAGGGTGGCCAGGGTTCAGCACAAATGAGAGACAGAAGCAGAGATGGAGGGGGAGTCAGCCGAAGCTGCGGTCTCCAGCAGCACCTTTCCCCCGCCCCGCCACCCCCGCCCCGGCCATCTTGGCCACTGGTCTCTGCCTCAGCCTGGCCTCCGAGTCTCCAGGCCACAGGGGATACATTCCAGCCACGTTGGAGATCAGCTCTGGCACTCGTGGCCACACTGACCGGCTCATCTGTGCGCCCAGGGGCGGGGGTGGAGCCCAGCAGCTGGGCTGAAAGGGGGCAGGTCACCGTGGTGTCAACTCCACGTGACCTCGGGTGGCGCTGAGCCCAGCACGAGCTGCAGCTTGGTTCAACACGGGGGCGGCTCGGACCCCGCGCCCAGCAGGCTGGCGCAGAAGGGCCCCAGCGGCCATGACCTGTATCTCAGGGGTGGGTGTGGGCAGTGAAGGCTTCTCCCCTTAGACAGTATCGTGTGTGTGTGTCTGTTTGCATGCTGGGTTCTCAGCTGTGTCCGATCCTTTGCAACCCCATGGACTATATAGCCTGCCAGGCTCCTCTGTGCATGGAAACTCCCAGGCCAGAATATTGGAGTGGGTAGCCATTCCCTTCTCCAGCGGATCTTCCTGACCCAGGGATCAAACCCACATTTCCTGCACTGGCAGGTGGATTCTTTATCACTGTGCCACCTGGGAAGCCCCGAGACCAGACTGAGGCGTTTCCAAAGGAGTTTTACAAGATAACGGAGAGGAAAACAAACCGAGCGGAGCCTAAGGGAACCGCAGTGTCTCCAAGCACAAGAGTGCACGGGTCCACACGTCCAGTTCCAGATGGCCTGGCATGAGTGTCTTGGCCTCAGCCCTATCTGGGGAGCCCAGCCCGGCCAGAAGGAAATAGGCTCCCTTGTAAAAACCAAACCCAGCCCTCACTGGCTAGACAAGGAGAGACACCCAAGGAGAAGGAAAAAACCAGACAGTGAGTCCCTCTCCTTCACACCGACCACGTCCCTGGAGCCTCTGGCCTTTTCTCACGCTGGTCCCTCTGCTGGAATGCCCTTCCTCCTTTTGTTTATCTGGCTAACTCCCATCCATCCTCCGAAACTCAGCTAACACCACCACCTCCTCTAACTACTCAGTCACAAACCAGAATGCATTCCGATAGGCCTGGAAACAGGGATGAACCTCAAACACTCTGTGCTGAGCGAAAGGAGGCAGACAGGGAAAGCGCCATGCTGTACGATTCCACTTCAGCGAAACTCCGGCGGGGGCCAGTCTAACCTAGAATGACAGGAAGATCGGCGGTTGCCTGGGACCAGGGGTGCGGTGGGCTGGGGTGCGGCCGGCCGGGAAGGGACACAGGAGACCTTCTGGAATAACGCTCCCCTGGGTATATAATCAATGCGTCTCATTCCTATTACTGAACTGTACACTTAAAATGGGTATGTTTTATTGCATGTACTTTATATCCCAATAAAGATGACTCAAAAGAAACTCTCTTCTGGGAGGAGAGTTTGACTCCTCTGCCCCCAGGCTGGGTTCTGGGCCGTCTGGGGCTCCCTGTGGAATGGCTGTACCTGCCCTGGAATGACAGCACCTTGAAAGCAGGGACTGTGATGAGCTCATCTCTGCCTTCTCAGCAGCCCATGTTCAATAAGTGCTTGAATGAATGGACAAAAGTGTCATCACCTGTTCATTCCAGCTGCTTCCTGAGCATTACTTTGCTCTGAAGGTACCACTCAGCCCCGGCAGTCTGTGTGTGTCTCCCTCCTTGGATCATCCTTGTTTCGGCAGTAATACTAAGCCTTGTGGAAGGTCTGCACTGCCCATGTCTGTCCCCTGCTATAGTCTTAAGCCCCTCCCCTCACAATCCATGGGCAAGTTCCTCCTCTTGTTCCTTCTCTCCCTTCCCTCTCCATTTGGTCAAATGCCCATTCCTGCCCTGGGTGGCCAGTGGACTTCTGGGCCGTGCCCATGAGGTCTGCATCCAGGAATAAGCTTTAGAACCTCCAGGAGCTGGTGAGAAATAGATTCCTGGGCTCTTCCTCAGAGACACTGAGTCATCTCCCCACCCCAGGTGGGAGGGTTAATGTCATGCCTGCTCAGGCATTCTGACACTCACTGGTTAAGAACCACAAGACCAGTCCAGCATCAGAGGTTCTCCCTTCTGTCCTGGCTGGGGTAGAGAGCAATGTTCCCTACCCCTCGGGTGGGCCCTACGCAGGCCCTGATTGGCCTAAGGGGAGGGTGAGGCTAGGGCAGGTGCAGGGGCACTGACTGGGCAGAGGAGGCTAGCGGGGCAGGATCCTCCCCAGCTGGGGAGGACTCTCTTTTCGTCACTGCCAGCCCTCCCCCCGCCCCACATGCAAACAAGGCTGTGGATGACACACCTGGGGCACAGAGATTCCTGGCACCCCAGAGACACCCCAGAGACACTGTCTGGAAAAGAAAACCCTGGCGGTAAGCGAGGTCCAGGGCTTTTTTGCAGGGAGGGAGAGGCCACTGGGGCTTGGGACTGGACAGGAAATAGCAACACGAGATTCATCTTGGAAAAAATGTTGGGAACACACATCTGCAATGAGAGGAGAGAATCCAGAGCATGTCAGGCCCTGGACCGGAGCCCCCTCCACCCCAGGGAGCCTGGGGAATGGGCTCGTCGCATGCCAGCCTGCCCCGCTCGCAACCCCTACCCCACAGTCTAAGGCTTTGGGGTCAGATAAGGGCCGGCAACAAGGGACAAGCCAGCAAGAACAGAGACTTCACTTGAGAAAAGCTGAAGATCAAGAGGTTTTAGCAGCTGTATTTCACATCTGGAAAGGGAGATGCTGCCAGACCGGAAAGAAGCTTCCAGAAAGAGACCCAAAGAGTCTGAGACTTGATCATTGAAGGGAATTTGGATTCAGACCTGGAAAGTTCAGAGTCTACGTGGGGAATAAAAAGAACCAACATTCACTGAGCACTTCCTACGTGACAGGCACTCTAAGGATACTGTAGGTGTTAACCCAGGTTAGGGGTCGGGTAGCCCCGCTGTAAAGACGGGGACATGTGAGCAGAGTCAGGAATGTGGGCAGAGCTGGGATTTGCATCCTGGTGGTCTGCCTCCAACATCTAAGCCCTTACACTGTGCCACACCACCTCTGTAGCCAAGGCTGGGGCGGGAGCGAACCCACCGAAGTCACTGAGAGTCACTCCCACAAAGCCTCTCAACCACACTGCAATTCACAGTTTACAGAGCATTTCCTTGGCTGCAGAGTCTCTTGACCCTGACAGTGACCCCCTGAGAGGGATGAACTGGTGTGAATGGCCCCCACTGGCTGGCAGGCTTAGACCCAGGACCTCGGAACGCCCTACCCCAGCCCCTGCTTCCCAGGAAAGGAGGTGGGGCTGCAGCTGGGCCTCCAGGCCAGCCGTGAGGGCAGAAGCAGCGGGCAGAGCCAAGAGGTTGGCTGGCCTCCATCCCCAACGGGACCAGCTCCCAGGGATGCCTGAACCGGCAGCAGCCTGGACGCATACAGTGGGTGCTTAAGGTCCCAACAAGGGCCGCCAGTGGCTGCAAGGTCACAGGCAGAAATAGCGCCCAGGTTTCCTGCCCCCAAGCCTGTCTCCGGCTGGAGGGAGCCCTGCTTCCTCCCAGAGGAACCCAGCACTTCAGGCGGGCATTGCAGCCGGATGGCGGGGCCTGAGAGGAGGGATCCAGAGGGCACACTTGGGACAGAGAGGAAGGAGTCAAGCAGAGAGGGGGATTTTCCAGCCTCTGCAGGGAAGGGGAAGGTGGGGGGGCCGCTGACTCATACCGGCCAGGGACTGTTCTGGAGGGCTGAGAACAATTTCACGGGGTGGAGCTGTGGGCAAGATGCACCCCCCAATGGCCAGGCACTCGCTGAACACAGGCCGGGTGAGACCAGACAGGAGGGGCATCCAACAGGCAGAGGACCGGAGGCAGGCCCCACCGTGCGATGCGGCCACACATGGGGCTCCAGGCCCAAGTTCCTCAAAGGCCCTGGGGGACAGGGGACAAAGGCTGGGCCTCCCTCTCCTGGCCTGGGCGAGGATGCCAGCCAAGGGAGGGAGCCAAGGATGTCTGGGAAGGGTGTGGTGTGAAAGGCCACGCCATGGCAGCGGGGTGCCTGCGGCACCAGGGGAGGTCCTGATACTGATACAGGATATAAGGCGCGGGGGTTTAAAAAGGAGTCTTTAAGTGAGGATTACAGGATCTCGCAGAGGTCACGTGTAGAGAAGAGTTTCTGGTGCTGCTAAAATTCGAGCGGTAGGAAGCTGGTGGGACGGTGAAGAGCTGACAGTAAGAACGGTCACTGTCCGCTGAGGGCTTTCTGGATGTTAGGCCTTGTCCTAAACGCTGCCTGTACCACCTCAGTTAATCTTCACAGCAACCCAGGGTTTGGCAGGGGAGGGGGCGGGGTGGGGGAGTGGTGGCTGGCATTATGGGGCTCCTATCCCTCATCTGTGATAAGAGAAATCCAAGGAGCTCTGAAACCCAAGGGTGGGGTTATTTTTCTTTTTCAATAAGTTTGTAGCAAGCTCTTTTGGTGTGAAGTCCTGATCTAAACTGACATAAAGCTATGAAGAGCTTATTTACTCCACACAGGGCGAACAGTCACAGGTTTTGCTGCAGCAATAGTCATGTGTTTGAGTATGGGGTATTGTCCCAAACTCTACTGAGGATGTCACACCCCAGCTGAACCACTCTATGTTACCTTTCTCGAGTTCAGAGACTTCTGAATTCCAAGACATGGCTGACCTCG
Source organism: Oreotragus oreotragus (assembly GCA_006410675.1). Classification (NCBI taxonomy): domain Eukaryota; kingdom Metazoa; phylum Chordata; class Mammalia; order Artiodactyla; family Bovidae; genus Oreotragus; species Oreotragus oreotragus. The sequence continues at coordinate 149,203 of SJYX01007426.1, forward strand.
TGGGTCTTGATTAAGAGACTGTGATGTACAACTGTTATTTCCATTTTGCAGATGAGGAAACTGAGGCTCAGAGAGGGTCATCTGTGTAAACGGGATCAAGCAAGTAAGGGCCTCTGCCCGGTACCTTGTATACAGTAAGTGCTCAATAAGCAACAGAATTAGCATCATGCAGGGGGTACAAGGTAGAGGTGAAGAGCTGAGGGGTGATCGGGGATGCACAGGCGTGGGATGTGGGCTCAGGTCTGGGAATGAAGGGAGGCGTCTGGCTCCTCTGCCCGGGGCCCTGGGCTGGCTAGCTGGGCAGAGCCTGGCTGAGCAGGAAGCTTGCTGGGAGGGTTCAAGTTGCCTGCTTGTTCTGAGGCTGACTCTGGGAAGACTGGTGAGGGGGAACTTTTCCAGCGACACTCCTCACAGGTCTTGGGCAGCCAGTCCACCTCCCAGCCCCTCTCTCCGTGGTCCAGGCCTGGGGCTGAGCCCTCTACCCGCCTCCTCCACAGCTGGGCAGGAGGTCTGAGCACCACAGTCCCCAGGGAGCCTGAGCCGCCCAGGGCAAGGCTCCAGGCATCTGGGCTGGAGTGAGCTCACTCCATCAAAATCCAGAGACAGCGGAGGGGTGGGGGACAAGCGAGCCACCGCCTGCCCACCTGCCTTCTGCCAGCACAGATTCTGTCCCCTCCCCCATCTACAGCGGAGGGACCAGCCAATGCTGTCCCCCAGCCCCCACCCCCGAATCTCCAGCGAGGCTCCCGAACTCAGACAAAGTCCCCCTCCCACTCTATGATGCGGGCTCCCCGGGAACCCCACCACGCAAGCACCGCCCCCGCATACAACTCTGCTACAACCCCGGCCCTGGACACAGGGGCCAAGGTGCCATGCCCCACCCCCAGGCCACTGGGTACCCTGTCCCCGGGCAGCAGACGGCAAAAGGGAAGGAATCTGTCAGGGCAGCAGTTTGTTGTGCAAACTGCCAGGGGCGGGAGGGCCCGACACAAAGGCCAAAAGGCCTTTAATCCCCTGGCAGGCTGAGAGGGGCGCCGGGCCGGAAAGGAGGTGGCCGCAGCCTCCTCGGGCATGCCTGCACCGCCCGTGCCACGCGGGAGCCCGGCCAGCTTCCCACACTCGGGCTCCCCAGGCAGCAGGACTTTCGCCAGCCAGGTGGCCAGGAAGAACACCGATGTGCCAAGTGAGGAGAGTGGCCTCCGCTCATCGCGTGCTTTCCTGTGCAGGAGCTGAGGGAAGGTCTACACAAGGCTTACTGCACACAAACCCACAGCCTCATAAGCAAGATATGGGCAGCTCCCCAACTTCAATAAGGAAAGAGACTCAGAGAGGTGAAGTCACTTGCCCAAAGTCACACAGCTCAGGCAACAGAAACCCAGGTTGAAAGTAGGGCCTCTGTGCTGGCTCAGAGGCACAGCTGCCAGCAGGCCTTTCCCTCTGACCCCTGCCCTCGGTACCATGGTGGCCTGGAACCTAGAAAGGCAGCATTCCAGCCGGGGCCCCAAAGGAGGCCTGGGGCCTGGTCAGCACCTTCGACAGAGGCCAGGGGAGGGGAAGCTGGTGCCTGGGGCTTCTCATTCCAGCCCTGCCCCAAACTCGAACTTGCCGTGTGGCCTTGCACGAGCCCTTTGACACCCTTCCCATTTAGTAAACCGCAGCCATCTCAGTCAGTGTGAACAAACGTCTCAATCACTGGTGCATTTTCAAACCAGACAACACAGAGGAGGTGTTCAGTTAACACCTACTGGTTGAGTGGCACGGTGAATGGATGAATGAATGAGCAACCCTGCCCAACAAGCCTGCAGGAGGAATTAGCCCATCGGACAAAAGAAAGCAAAGTTCAGAAACAGAGAGTGAGGGGACTTCCCTGGTGGTCCAATGCTGGGGGTGAGGGTGTGATCCCTGGTCAGGAAGCTAGGATCCCAAATGCCTGGTGACCATAGAGACCAAAACACAAAACAGAAGCAATATTGTAACAAATTCAATAAAGACTTTAAAAATGGTCCACATCCCAAAAAAAAGAGAAAAAGGGAAAGCAAGGACTTGCCCAAGAAGACACAGTTATCATGTACCAGGATGGTCACTGAAAAAAAGTGAAAGTGAAGTCGCTCAGTCGTATCCAACTCTTTGCGACCCCATGGACTGTAGCCTACCAGGCTCCTCCCTCCATGGGATTCTCCAGGCAAGAGTACTGGAGTGGGTTGCCATTTCCTTCTCCAGGGGAATCTTCCCGACCCAGGGATCAAACCCTGGTCTCCTGCATTCCAGGAAGACACTTTAACCTCTGAGCCACCAGGGAAGTCCCTAAGATGGTCACTGGGCCTCCTGTTTCCCCCTTGGTAAAACCTCACCCCGAGGGAAGGAGGGCACTGAGTCTCGCAGCCTGAAATCCATCCTAGGACACCTTGCCCTTGGGTGACAAGCCCTCCAGGGCTCAGTTCTGTGATCAAAACGGGAGCAAGAACCTGCCTTGCTTCTCTCCTTCCAGGACTGCTGGGGGCGGCGCAAGCAGAAGGAGGGGTGACCTGCTTTGGGAAGTGTGGCCGAAGGCCCCGTATCCGTCTGGCCCTTTTCCAAGTGGACCTGACCTGGGCTCTGCCGTGAAGTCCCCGGTAAAGCAGCTTCGGTGGGCGCCCAAAAGGACCTGAGACTGCCACAGCTGAACAAGAACATTCTATCCCTGAGTCTCAGAGAGAGGCGACCAGAGGGGCGGAGAGGGTGGGCGCCCCCGACCCCAGGCCACCTCGGTCACTTTCTAGCTGGGTGGCCTCAGCTTCCTCCTCTGCTAAAAAAAAAAAAAGAATCATCCATCAGAGCTGCCTCCTAAGGTTCAATTCAAGTCACTCTGACCTCTACCTGCTGAGCACCGACTAGGCGCTGACCCTGAGGAGAACAGGAGGAAGCGGATGGCCACGGAGCTCTATGACAACACAGTAGAGGAGGCCTCTGCAGAGGAAGGAAGGGGGCTGGGGAGAGCCCAGAGGAGGGTCCCCCCACGCAAGCTGGGGCGGGGCAGGGGGAGGAACCGGGGTGGGTCTCCCAGGGGGAAAGGACAGTTCAGCTGGGTTTGAAGGTGATCGCGCCTAAGCTGGATGGAGAAGGGACAGAGCATGCACCGCGCGGAAGATAGGTGGGCTGAGGGCCGGGAAGACGTTTGGTGCGGTGGGACATGGTGAGCCAGGCGGCAGAGGATCCTGGAGACCAGCCTGAGATGGGCCTTTCCACTTAAAGGGCAGCGCCTCCACATGCGCTGTTGTCATGGGGCAGGTCACGGAGCCTAATTCTCCCGGTTCCCCCTAGAGTCCCCACCCCCTCCTCCTGCTACTCCACCCCGAGCCCGCTTTCCCCCTGGTGCTGAGCGCGCGCCCCATCATTTACAAGGAGGCAGCTGGAAGCTACCGGGAAATGTCCCTGCCTCACCGAGTGCCAGGTGGGGCCAGAGCAGGGGGAGTGGCCAAGTGGGAGCAGTTTCCGGGCTGGGCGGCCCAGCAAGAAGGTGCCCGGGGGCTGAATGTCATCCACCAAGCTTCTGCTGCTGCCAACTGCGCCTGTGGTGTCCACGTGCCTGCCTGCTGCCCATGGCCCGGCTCAGTCCTCAGATTCCCTGGCTCCTGGGTGGCCCTGCTGCCACGGAACACTGAGACATCTGTGGGTCTCCGAAGCCACACCAAGCGGGGCGGGCATGCCCATGCCTTCTGGGGTCACAACCCACAGACTTCATGAATGAAGTTCATAGCACAGTTCCAGACCTGTGGAAGCATGGGGGAAGTGCTGCACACTTTTTTGATGAAATGAGACACCACTAATAAACGACGAACCTGAACCGACGAGGTTGGGCCTCTCCACGGCTCTCGACTCATCAAAAGTGAAAGAAAGTGAACGTGCTAGCCGCTCGGTTGTATTTGACTCTTTGCAACTTCGTAGACTGTGTAGCCCACCAGACTGCTCTGTCCTTGGGATTTCCGAGGCAGGAATACTGGAGAGGGTCTCCATTTCCTTCTCCAAGGGATGTTCTCGAGCCAAGAATCAAACCTGGGTCTCCTGCACTCCAGGCAGATCCTTCACCCTCTGAGACACCATGGGAGCCCAAGAACTGGGGGGGGAGAAGCCGTGATTATGGCCAACCAGGTCCTGTGTGATCCACCCACACACGCATGTTTACTTATACACACCTCTGCATCTCACCTCCTACTGGGCCCTCCCCACTCTCTGCCACATCTGTCTCAACAGCTCTCAGAAGCACCAAGCACCCTCCTGCCTCAAGGCCCTTGCATGTGCTATGTCCCCTGCCTGGGACACCATCCTCAAGTATATACTCTCCCCTTCCTCTGGTTTTGCTCAAATGTCACCTTTAGAGAGACCCACCCTGACTATACCCCAGGTCCGGAATCCGTCACAGTTGGCCGTCACTTCCTTTACCCTGCTTCAGAGCACCTCACCACCTCAGCTGTACATACACATACATGTTGACCATCTGTCTCCCTGAGCGGAACATCAATCAGCTCCCTGAAGACAGGGACTCTGTCCATTTTGCTCACTGCTGAATCCCCCAGGCCCTAAAAGTGCCCGGCATACAATAGATGCTCAATAATTCTGTTAAATTAATGAATGAATGGGATTTACAAATCAAGAGGCAGGCTCAGAAAGGTGACTTGCCCATGGCCATAGAGTTGGAAGAGCCAAGACTTTGAAGGCAGGCCCCTGGTTCCAGAGTGGGAACTCTGTTCCACCTGAGCCCTCCTCCTGCCCTCTCTGATGCCCGGAGCTTTCCAGCCAGGAGATCCATCTCTGGGGGGATAAGAAGCTGCTCATGGTCACCAGGGAGAGACCTGCCCGCTGCCCAGACCAGCATCCCAGGGAATGGGCGGCAGGTCTTAGAGGGAAGCAGGCCCACAGCATCGGCTCCAGGGCCTTGCGCAAGGCAGCCAGGGAGCCAGGCCTTGGTGACTCCATTCCTGCTTGCTCCCGTGGGCATCGGCAACAGGAAAAAACAGGCTGGAACAGGAGCCCAACAGCTGCGGCCAGAAAGGCCGGCTCCCCCCACTCCCCCCAGGGCTTTCCTCATCTGTTTCCTGGAAGGGGGAACGTGTTGGGGGGTGGGGGGCGGGCAGGCAGGGCCGAGCCCAGGGTTGAAGACAGGTCTGTAAGCAACAGAGCTGGAAATAAGAGGAAGGGCCCCTTCCTTCTGAAGGACCCCAGCCCCTCTCCTTATGACTAACGTCCATTCCAGCGCACAGTAATTCTGGACAGGAATAGGTATGGGGGAAGGTCGCGCAGACAAAGACTTCTGGGAAAGGCTGGCTATACAAAGCTTAGCTGGTTCCTAAAGTCCTAAACTTTCCCAAACACCACAATGAGAAAAGGGGCGGTAGGAGGAGGGGACCAACTATTGAGTGTCTCTCAGATTTGCTTAATTTGGAACCCTTTCTCATGCAGATGTGATGGGACTACCATAGAACACACTTTGGGAATACCCACCCCAAACATTCACCTTTCCCTCAGCTTAGCTGCCAACTAATTCTGCCCAAGGGAGGCTTCAGAGGTAAGCTGTAAGCCACCATAGGGGTTTCAAAAAGGGGGCTCCTGAAGGCAGAGAAGCCCCAAGGCCCCACGAGGTGTGCCGACAAAGGAAACGCAGAGGCGACCACTGGCTGGTGGCCAGAGGATACGAGAAAACCCAAACAGGAGCGGCCCTTTCCCGCCCTGGCCATCAGCTGCCCTCTCAGAGGACGAGTCCCTCAGAGGGGACAAGGAGGATGGCTCAGCACCTGATCACGGCCAGTGGCCTAGGACCAAGGAGAAGGTCCCAGGTTCCTACGCCCGCAGATAAACGGAGCTGAGCGTTCAGGGGAGGGCCCAGCTGCTGAGTGCAGAGATGGGGTTGGGGGACTGCTGGGGGCAAGGGGAGATGGGAGGGGCTGGGGGTCCGCCAGGTGGCAGGCAGGCTGAGAGGGATGCAGAGTGGATTTCCAGCTCATCGCACTGTCTTGGGCAAGTCCCTTTCCTCTCTGGGCCCCAGGCCCCCTTCTCAAATGAGGCAGCAAGGCCTAGATCGCTAGTTTTTCGGTGTGTCCTCAGCAGACTCAGGGGCCCCTTTAGAGACTGGGTGAGGCTGTCCCTGGGGGACAGGGACAATACTCACCTCAATAAATAACAAATCCACCTTTTCCCATTTTTATATCCTGACCTCCTACATAATATGTCTGGGGCAGTCCCTGATTAGCTGTACACAAGTCACTTCACCTCTCTGGGTTTCCTCCTCTGTAAAATGGGTATGATCGTTTATATTGAGTATCTACCTCCATAGGGTTGTTGCAAAAATTAAATAAAAACGCAAAATGCTACATATGGTACTAGCACATGGTGAAGGCTCTGTGTTTGCTGTCATTTATAAAATAACAACAAATTTTATAAAATTTATAAAAATAGAACAGTATTTAATCAAAATACTATTATTTTGCCCAGGAGGTGCTAGGTGCTTAGTCACTCAGTCGTGTCCGACTCTTTGCGACCCTGTGGACTTTAGACTGCCAGGCTCCTCTGTCCATGGGATTTCCCAGGCAAGAATACTGGAGTGGGTTGCCATTTCCTTCTCCAGGGGGGTCTCCCCAACCCAGGGATCTAACCCATATCATGGCAACCCACTCCAGTATTCTTGCCTGGAGACTCCCCCATAGACAGAGGAGCCTNGGCTCCTCTGTCCATGGGATTTCCCAGGCAAGAATACTGGAGTGGGTTGCCATTTCCTTCTCCAGGGGGGTCTCCCCAACCCAGGGATCTAACCCATATCATGGCAACCCACTCCAGTATTCTTGCCTGGAGACTCCCCCATAGACAGAGGAGCCTGGCAGGCTACCATCCATAGGGTAGCAAAGAGTCAGACACGACTGAAGCGACTTAGCCTGCAGCATACCACTATTATTTTGATAGAAACAAGGGTTTCACTGCTTCATAATAAGTTTAAAAGTTTTCAGCTTAGATGATCCCAAACGTTCCTTCTGGCTTTGTCATTTTATGACATCGAGATCCTGAAATGTTAGGATTTCTAAAACTCTGGACTGTGACTCCCCCCAGCACAGAGGGCGGAGCTCGCGCAGAGAATTACAAAGTCAGAACCAGTCAGAAGGCACAGACCTCAGGGAACTGACCAGCAAAGGGTTACCATCTTCATTATCATTGTTTATCTGTTTATACCTCCCCCATCACCCTGTTCCAGAAAGACTCAAAGCAGCTTACAAAGATGTAAACAAGACAGCAAGAGAAAAATCAACTCAATGTGCATAAGAAAAACCTGGGTGCAGCTGACAGGGCCTGGACGGGGGTGAGTGAAGAGGGAGAAAGCATGCGCTCGTTTCTGGACGTCTGGGAAAGTGACAACGGATTTGGTTCTCAGTTTTCCAGTGGCCAGTGGGAAGAAGGAAATCTGACCAGTCCTTGGATTCCACGTCCCAGGAGGTGAAAACAAACCTGTTGCTTAGAAGAAGCATGCCTAGTCCAGATACTGAGACCACGAACGTCCCGAGGGTAAAGGTTTATCTGTTATCTGGCACCCTTCTTTGCCCTTGATGGTGGGACCAGCCTCCACTGACCACGACTCTTTGAGGCTGAGGCCAGGGGCAGAGGCTATAGTGATCCAAGATGCGAGAGGCTGGAACGGAGGTCCAGGGAGTACCCCCAGCATCCTCGGTCTGGGCAGGATTACCCATCCCTCCCCATCCCTGAACACAGCCAGTGCCCAAAATAGCCAGAGCGAGGGAAGGTGCCAGGAGGCCCGGACAGGGGACCCGGCTAGGCCCGCCCACAGCGGAGGGCCCCCGTGGGCCAAAGCACACACATCCCTGGGGCACAAAGGAGCACCTTCACTTGGGCACCCGGCCCTCTCTGGGAGTCCCCCACCCGCCAGGCTCCCCCCGGCTGCACGTTGCTCACGCAGGAGTCCAGGCAGCTGCTCCACCCTTTCCACAAGGCAGGCCTTCCCGCAGGAGCCAAGTGGAAAAGTCTTTGCAGAAACACCACCCGCACCATATAGGGAAGTGCTCGAAGACCTCCTCCTGCTCCCCCACCTCCAAGATCAGCCTCCCTTCAGGAGTCTCCTGGACTCCCCCAGGTGCAGGCCAAGACAATAGGGGCTATTCTGGGCTGCATGGGGGTATTTTTACAGCTCTGGCTGGGCCTCATTCCTGGGGAAAGAGAGGCCGTGACCTCCGCAAGACCTTCCTGAAATTGTTGCTGCTCAGACTGTGGTGGCTGGGTCCCAGCCTTAAGGCCCCGAGGGATGTCCTGCAAGTGCTTCCTCCTCCAGGAAGCCCTCGGAGGGCCACCGCCTAGGGCCCTTGGGAGAGCTGGGCCCTGGCCTCTGGTCATGCTGGCCTTCTCAGTCGGCCCTTTCTCCATTTTTGCAGTTTTCTCATATGCGAAACGTGGATGACACCACCAGCACGCGTAAAAGTACCTGGAGGACTCTGCGGTTAAAAGGACGTCGTGTCTCCCCAGCTACCATGTGGGGGAGAAGGTAAGCAGAGTGGGAATCTTTTCTGCTTTGTTACTGCTCTTTCCTAGCACCTGGCACACAGTAGGTGCCAAATAAATATTTACTGGCTGATATAAATATTTGTGGAATGTGTCTGGAACCCCTACAGAACCACCCACGGTGCTAAGTACACAGGTGGCTGATACTCTTTGGCGATAATACTGCCAGATCTCATTTTGGGCACTTGGCCCATGCCAGGCCTTATGCTAAGTACTTTACATTGATTATCTCATTTAATCTGCCAAACACTCCCAAGCAGTAGGTACTATTATTGTTTTACAAGCAAGAAAATGTGAGTTCCACTCCAAGTGGTTCACGAGCTGGCCTGGGGTCCTAAAACTACGAAGCAGCCAAGCTGGGAATCAAGCCCAGGAACCCTGAGGTCTCTAGCATCCTGCACAAAAGCACTCCCCGCCACTCCAAAGGCAGCAAAGTGAGCACTGAGCTGGGAGCCAGGAGGCTGAGTGCAGCTGTGTGGCTTTGAGCAAGTCTCTTGGCCTCTCTGGGATTGTTTTCCTTTCCATGAAAAGAGGAGCATTTATTTTGACCCCTTTGTGTTGTTGGTGAAATCAAAGAAATTCAGGGAAGTGACCACATCCCCCAGGTCAGCCCCTCCCCAGGGTCATCAGCCATGGAGGACGGTGGGAAGATGTCCGGGAGAGGGCAGGGGTGCCCAGTACTGGCTCTGGAACAAAGCTCAGCAGTTGCCGACAACAGCTGGGAAGAGCTCTGGGCCTGGCCCAGCAGGGAGAGAGGGACAAGCTGAGAGGTCACCTCTGGCCCTCCTCTGTCACCCTTCCCCGCTGACAGCTGCTGGGGACTCGGGGCCAAGGGCCCTGCAAGCAGGAGGAGTGGGAGCCGGCCGGCTGGGGTCATCTCAGTTCCCCTGCAGCCAACGGCTTGAATCCCAGGGTGCCTGGCCCCCAGTGGCCCCACTGGCAGGACGCAGGCCTGGCTGCCCCACCCCGTAGCCCTTTCCCCAGTTGCCGGGGGATGTCTGGGCTGAGGGTGGAGGGGCTGGAGCAAAGGTCTGTGGGCTGAACAAGTCTTGCTTGGAGCCGGGGCTGCCCCAGAGACCCTGGCGGGACGGGGATGGGAGGGGCTGGCTAGGAAGGGGGTCCGAGGAGAGGTCTCGTGGTTTTCTTGGCGACTGGCCGGGGTTGCAGGCCCTTCGGGGAGCCTTCTTGGAGCCTGTGAGCTCAGCCTCGCCCGGCCACACCCCAGGCCCCTCTCGGCCCCCTCAGATACACTCCCAGTTCTGTGCCAAGCCCTTCCAGTCTGCTGCAGCCCACGTGGCTCTTGTCCCTCTGAACTCCTGCACACCCATAATTACCACTGACCATATTTTCCGAGGCAAACAGGGAGCACATTTTAGCAAAGGATCCTTGGGCCACTTCTGGGAGGCAGAGGCAGCCTGGGACATGTAGTTTGGATTTCAAATTCTAGGACATGTTCACGGTGTTTCAGAAAGACTAAATTTTTTTTTTTTTTTTCCCAACTGCACATCATGTAGGATCTTAGTTCCCCAGCCATGGATTGAACCCACATCTCCTGTGGTGGAAGCTCAGAGTCTTAACCACTGGACTGCCAGGGAAGTCCCTGGCAAGACTATTTTTGTATTATTTGATTCATAAATCGAAGCTATCCTAGGAAATGTGTGATGGCCACAGGACACCTCACACCACTCAGAGATGAATGGACACCCCCAGCCTGGTGACTTCCTACCTGTGCAGCCCTGAGCAAGTCACTTGACCTCTCTGAGCTTCTGATGCCTCATCTGTAAAACAGCAATAAAAAGGGCCGCCTCACAAGCCTGCTGTGAAGATTCGGCAGGACAGCCCTAGAGCTTGGCCCAGAGTCAGGCGTTTAACCAGCTACCAGGTGTCCCTTCTTGCCTTTCTGCCCACCCTACTCCTACCCATCCAAGATCTTACACGCCAAGAGTGAGCTCCTCAGAACCCCAGAGAGAATAACTTCTCTTCTGCTCCCTCACAGGCAAGGCAGGGCTCAAGGAAGAAGAAAGTAGAAAGAGAAGTTGCTCAGTGGTGTCTGACTCTTTGCGACCCCATGGACTGTAGCCCGCCAGGCTCCTCTGTCTATGGGATTCTCCAGGCAAGGATACTGGAGTGGGTTGCCATTTCCTTCTCCGGGGGATCTTCCCGACCCAGGTATTGAATCCAGGTTCACCCACTGCAGGCAGGCTCNTCTGACTCTTTGCGACCCCATGGACTGTAGCCCGCCAGGCTCCTCTGTCTATGGGATTCTCCAGGCAAGGATACTGGAGTGGGTTGCCATTTCCTTCTCCGGGGGATCTTCCCGACCCAGGTATTGAATCCAGGTTCACCCACTGCAGGCAGGCTCTTTCCCATCTGAGCCACCAGGGAAGGGCTCAAGGAAACCTACCCGCAAAAGGCTCCAGCGGAGTCCTGGGTCCTGGGCTATCATGGATCACTGAGCCCAACAGGCTCACTGATCAGAAGGGGAAACCAAGGCCCAGAGAGGGAAAGTAAGACCATCAAGGAGGCCCCGCCGGTGCTAGAGAGGCTGGAGCTCACACCACCTTGCTGGACCGCACCTGGGTGACGTCACCTCTGCAGCGGCGTTACAAGGAGCAGCTGGATTCTACGCATGTAGAGTTCTGAGAGTGGTGCTGGTAACTCAGAGAGGATGTGGCAGCTTGAAGAAGAGAGGAAAAACTCTCCCTGCAAGTTGATGGCTGAGGCAGACTCAGGACCCAGGCGTCCTGGCTCCTAACACGGGCAGCCTTCATTACCCATGATGCCCCCTCCCCGAGGCTGGGGTCCAGGTCACACAGATGGGGACTCTGGGAAGGCAGTGACAGGCGGGGTCTTTGTGGTGGGGTGATCAAGGCCTGAGACCCCCGTCTCAACCCCTGGGACTAAGAACTGGCCCCTCCGGCCTGTCCCAAGCCCCAGGCACATAGGCCCAGCAGAGGAAATGCAAGACAGGCTGGCAAGCCAGGGGGTGCGTGTCCTTGGCAGGGAGAATTCACCTCCCAGGGACTTGGGTTACCGGGTTACCGGAAATGATAAATCTCCCGCTGCCTGCCACCTCCGACCAGGAATGTCGGCTGCCCAGGGCGGGAGGAACATCCTGTCCACCAGCCCTGGGACGCCCAGAGACAGCCAGGACCTGGCCCACTCTGCTCCTAGCCCCACCCCTGGGGCCTCGGCTTGGGCTCTGGGGCTCCCCAGACAGAAGGCACCTGTCATTCTGGGATAGTTTTAACTGACCAACCACAGGAGAAGAAAGGGCTGGACGGGGGACCCCCAAAACATTGAGAACCATCCATGCAATCCTGTCAAACATGGATTCTGAGCCCCAAGCTTAGATGAAGGCGCTGATCTTGTTAACCCAACGTAGGAGGTGGCACAATGTAAGCTCTGGGTTAGGGTTAACCTGGTCAGATGCCCAGCTCTGCTACATGCAAGCTGGGAGGCTTTGGGTAATGGACTGTAGCACCTCTCGCCCCTCATCTCTGATATGGAAGTGACAAGGCCGTGGTGGGAACCCTGTGGCTTTCTCAGAGCTCAGCTGTGACAGTCAGCACAGGGAGGGCCTGGCACACAGCAAAGGCCCAACGAAGAGGGGCCAACGGATGTCAGGAAGGAAGAAGGGAAGATAACTAAAAATTGTCATGAGAGCAGGTACTATGAGCCAAGTATGTTCTCTGCCCTTATGGAGGAGCTGGATCATAAACCAGCACTCGTTAAACAGTGAAAGTACTGGAAGGGAAAATCTAGCAGGGTGAGGGGGCCAGGGAGTGGCTGGGTGGAGGCTGCAGGTCATCGGGGAAGGTGGCACGGATGTGTGAAGGGAGCTGGTGCCTGCATGCAGGGAAGAAGAGCACTCTGAGCACAGGGAACAGCAGCTGTCAAGTCCCTTTCGAATGTCCTGGAAACATTCAGGAGGCCAGTTATCTAATCCTCATGATTGCCCTGCGAGTGAGGTATGATTATCCCCATTCCCCAGCGAAGGAACAGGAGACTCAGGGAGGCGTGCCAAGATCACAGGAGGAGTAAGCGGCAGAACTAGAATTCCAGGCCTCCTTCTCAGCAAAGGGGCCAGGGGTTACTGCCTTCGAAGCTCCATGGGGAGGCACAGAGCAGGAGAAAGGAATGCATGCTCTTCAGTCGAAGACCGGATCCCTCCAGACTGGTCGTGGATCTCAGAGAGGTTTCATCTCCTGCCGGGGGGCCCCCGTCCACAGCACTCATGGACCAGTGATGCCTGTTCGTCCACCTCCCAGCTGATGAGGGAGCAGGCAAAAAAGGGGCAAGGGGGCGAGGACGATGCTGGGAGGTGACTTTGCGCTCTTCTGGGCACCTCTGGTCCAAAGCTCCTCCCCACAGGTGTGAATGCTGCATACAGACCTAGACCGCCCAGAGAGACCCTACTCCAGAGTGTGCCCCCTGCCTGCGTCTGCCCGGCCTTGTCCCCTCTCAGCCCCCAGGACCCAGCCCATGAAGAGCTCCCGGTGTCCTGCACCAGGCGGAGGCCCAGGACGGGCCTTGGTAACCGGGTGTGCCAAAGCAGGCCAGCCCTCATGGGCACCAGGCCAGACCCCGAAGCCCGGCCAAGTGCAAACAGCATGCTTGGCGCCCAGATACAGGCGCGTTAGAGCGGGCAGGCTGCCCACTGCCCCCGTCACAACAAACTATCATCTCCGCCCTGCTCGAGGGGCCCAGGCAGCCGGCACCTCCGCTGGGAGCTGGGGACTGCAGGGGAAGCCTCCTCCCCCCACCCACCCCGGCCACAGGCAGTGGGAACCTCCGAGGCGGGACACAGAGGGGCCAGAGGCCAGCAGCTTAAGAGGGCGCTAAGCAGAGGGGAGTGGGTGGGAAATTGAGTGGGGAAGGGTGGGCTGGATGGAGCCAAGTCACGAACTTTCCAGCATGACGTGCGAAGTCGGGCAAGGGAGAGTGAGACCTCCCCAGCGCCAAGGAGAAGGTGGAGATGGCAGCGTGGCAAGAGGCGCAGTCCTGTCTGCCTCCATCAGGGGCCCCAGGGGTCTCCCAAGCCTCCACTGTCTGGGGCTTCCAAAGGGGCAACAGTGATTCCTTTCCTGCCACAAGCCACCTGGTGGCTACTGAGTATCTGCAAGGTACTGGTGTACTGAGAAACTGGTGTCACTGAAAAACGTTGATTTGCTTTATTTAAGTCTTAAATTTAGGGCCACCTAAATCTGGGCACCTGATGCGAAGAACTGACTCATTGGAAAAGACCCTGATGCTGGGAAAGATCGAAGGCGGGAGGAGAAGGGGGCGACAGAGGATGAGATGGCTGGACGGCATCACTGACTTGATGGACCTGAGTGATCCAGGAGTGGGTGATCGACAGGGAAGGCTGGCATGCTGCAGTCCATGGGGTCACAAAGAGTCGGACACGACTGAGTGACTGCACTGAACTGAAATATAGGGACTTCCCCGGTGGTCCAGTGGTTAAGAGTCTGCCTTGCAATGCAGGGGACGCAGGTTCGATCTCTAGTCAGGGAACTAAGATCCCACCTGCCGCGGAGCAACTAAGCCCGCGCGCCACAGCTAGAGAGTCCACGTGCGGCAGCGCAAGATCCCGCCCGACACAACGGCGCTCTCCTGCCGCAACTGATTCAACACAGCCAAATAAATAAGTATCCGACATTTAAAAAAATCTTAAGCAGTTACACGTGGCTGGCGATCACCATATCGGGCAGTACAGATTTACAACATCACCAATCCTGAAACCAAGCCTGGAGGGAGGGTGGTTTCCATTTGACACAGGAGGAAACTGAGGCTTGCCTAAAACCACACAGCGGGTGAGCTGCACAGAAGAAATCAGAACCCAGGCCTGGCCCCTCCATTGCGCTCCCATCCAGGGTCATTGTCAACCCTGGCACAGACTTACGGAAATCATATGTGCGTGGGCGATAAGGCTGCCCAGTTAATCAAGACATCAGTCTCTTGCTTTTGGCCCGAATTCTGTCAGCTACACCGGTTATCACACGCTGACCAGACGGACCATTTATAAAAGTCTTTGATTTCTCAACACAAAAAAAAGGCAGAATGACGATGGAATAATCTCGGTGGTTGAGGAGCCAAGTCTTTGAGAATACTGGGAATCTTCAGTGACATACAGCTGGGCTTGGCCTTCCCGCTTCATTGCCCCAACCCCACGCAGCCCTCCAAGGCTCCTGAGACCTGGACGACACTCTCACACAGCACGTCTTCCTGCCTCTGAGCCTCTACATATGCTGTTCCCTCCTCTCAGAACACTGTTCCTCTGTCTCCCAATCTAAGCTGCTCAAACATCCTCCAAGGCCTGGCTTAACTACCACCTGCACTCTGAAGTCTTTCTGGACCCCCCACAAAGATATCTTTCTCCCACATACATCTGTAGGGCTTAATTTCTACCTCTTAGAGGGCTAGAGATTTGGTCTCAATTATAGCCACTTGACTAAATGGTTCTACTCTCTTGTTAGAACCAAAGTTCTTTGGGGATAAACACCAGGTTGGGTTTTTTCCACCATATATATATATGATAAACTATATGTGTGTGTGTATATATATATATATTTAACCCTTAGACACTTCCCAATACCAAGCAGAGGCTAGTGGACAATAAACAATATTTACTAACTTGAACTGAATAAGTGGCTTAGGCGTCCCTAGTGGCTCAGACGGTAAAGAATCTACCTGCCAATGCAGAAGACCCGGGTTTGATCCCTGGGTCAGGAAGATCCCCTGGAGATGGAAATGACTACCCATTCCAGTATTCTCGCCTAGGAAGCCCCATGGGCAGAGAAGCCTGGCGGGCTACAGTCCATGGGGCCGCAGAGAGGTGGACACAGCTTGGCAACTAAACAGCACAACAGCATAGTGGTTTAGAAGTCTGGGGGCTCGGTTTCTTACGGCTCTGCCCTAATCTGCGCTCCTGACAGGCAAGTCCCTTCCTTGCTCTGGATCTCAGTTTGTACAACTATAAAATGGGGGCAACGATAGCGCTCACCTTTGGGAGAGTATTACACCTATTTGACAAATACTATGCGCCAGACACTTGACCAATATTTTCTTCTTAACAAGCCCATGATATGGCTAATACCATCAATATCACTCTCTCTATTTTATAGAGGAAACTGAAAGCGAAATTAGACAGATAACAGAGTGATGCAAGTCAGGTGCTTAGCACAGCATGTGGCACTTGGAAACTGCTAAACTGTACTTCCCTGCTGGTCCAGTGGTTAAGAATCTGCCTGCCAACCACGGGTTCCATCCCTGGTCCGGGAAGATCCCACGTGCCGCGAAGCAACTAAACCCGTGTGCCGCAACTACTGCGCCAGTGCTCTAGAGTTTGTGCTCCACAATAAGAGGCCACTGCAATTAGAAGCCCGTGTGCCCTAGAGAGCAGCCCGCGCTTGCTGCAACTAGGGGATAACTGCACAGCAGTGAAGACCCAGCACAGCCACTGACAAGTTAATTAATTTAAAAAAAAGGAAAGTGTAGCAATGCTTTTCCACCCCCTGTGTAATGAAGGCTCTAAAGAATTGGGAGAAATTTAAGATATTTGCGATGGACAAGCTCCGGGAGTTGGGGATGGACAGGGAGCCTGGTGTGCTGCAGCCCCTGGGGTCACAGAGTTGGACATGACTGAGCGCCTGAACTGAACTGAACTGGGTGCATAGAAGTTCCTCCAAATATTTACTGCTAGACTGACTCAGTCTCCAAAATACCAGCGATAGAAGGGGTGACCCTAACCGAGCCCAGGGGAGCTCCTAGTCTAACCCCCTGCTCCCCAGTCTGCCAGGCAGTGGTCACAGACACAGCAGAGAACCCTTTGCTGCTCTTGCCTTCCTCCAAGGACGGGAAATGCGGAGTGACTCTGGGGAGAAGGCTCAGGGCGAGCAGAGCTGACCCCATGGGTGAATGGATTGAGTCTCAAAGGCGAGGGATGCTCCTGGCATTCTCCAGTCCTCCTAAGAGCTTGGACACCCCATTCCTCTCCCCAGGTCCAGTCCAGACCAACAGAAGGGAAGGGGGAGAACAGAAAGAGAATCCACACTCATAGAGTTTCGACGTTGGCCATCTCTCGCAATTTCCACAACTGTCAAATGAGAACTCCTACATCATGGGGGTGGTTTTCAAGTTAAAATGAGACAACGCAAGTCGAGTGGAACTTCTTCCATCTTTAACATGCAGGGGGCTCAGCAGGGGGTCTTGTTAGTGTACAGATTCAGGTTCAGTGGTTAGTCTACGGCCATACCACCCTGAGCGTGCCCGATCGCATCCGATCTCAGGTTCAGCAGGCTTGGGTGGGGCCTGAGACTCTGCGTTCCCAACAAGCTCCCAGGTAAGGCCCAAGCCACTGGGGCGTGGGCCACCCTTTGGGTTGGACCACAAAGGGATTAGAACAGCACTTTGCACACAACAATCCTCGATGAAAGCAAGCTGTACTTTTTCTTCTAAAGATGTATTCCCTAGGGAATTGGGGCCATTATTTCACCCTGAGGACACTGAGGTCCAGTGAGGTTGAGACATGGCCAACCACAGAAGACCTGGGCTCCAGGCAGAAGCAGGATTCAAGATCCATCCTTCCCACGCATCACACCACCTGGGGTGAGGACACACCGGCCCTGGCCCTCCGCCCCGTGGCCGGCCCCTGCTGGGCCAGCCAGCCCTCTGGACATAAGCCCAGGCTCCCCCCAGAGAGGCACTGGGCCATCGCCTCTACTGCTTCCAGCAGCCTCCCCCTCCATCGCCTTATAAAGCAGCCCCGTGCTGCTCTTTTCCAAGCTGCAGTTTCATTTTATATGGAGTGAACCAACTGCGTTCTCCCTGCAGCCGCGGCCTGACTGCTTCACACATTCCTTCTGGAGCAACATTACCTAATTTAACCATAGTCCCTGCTCTCGACCGCTCAAAATAGCAGCTGCCAGTGGGGGAAAATGCCCTAATGTTATCAAAATAAACAATTCTCCCTCCTCCCCCACTCTGGGCTGGCGCCAGCCTCGGGACCCAGCCCAGGGAGGAGGGAGGGCTGGGAGGGCCGAGGTGGGCCTGGACAGACGCCCCCTTCTCCACATCCTTCCAGCCCGCTCATGGATGTTCCTCGGATACTCTCTCATGTGTGTTGCCAGGAGCTCCCCATTCCTTTCCCTGGCCCAAAGCCGCCAAATGTTGCCCTGGTTACCCAAGACTGGGATTCAACTTTCACTTTTTCCTAATAATAAAAACTATAGTCGGAAGGATTGCGATCATTCTTCCCCAGGTATTCATTACGAGCTCAATACTTCCCACACCTTGGCCCACTGACACCTGCCAAGTAGGGATTCCGTCTTCTCTCATTTCAGATGAGGAAATGGGTGCTCAGGAAGGTGCAGAGACAAGCCCCTGGTCACAGAGACCAAAGGTGCCAGAGGAGGGACTGGAACCCAAGCCCAGCTGCCCCAGAGCCCTAACCATCTGCCACCTTCTAGCTGGGACACCTCTGCAGGGTCGGCGCCCGGGAGAAGAAGAGCGAAGGGGGTTTTTGGTGAGGGATGGGGCCTGCTCACCGGCTGATGCCAAACCCCAGGGGCCGGTCATACACTGGCTCACGTTCCACCCAGGCTGTGTGAGCCCTAAGTCTGTCCCTAGAACTCCAGGGGCAGAGGCTGCCTGTCAAGCTGCGATTCCAGGTCCCTGCTGCCTGCTCCCTTCACCCCACATGCCTCAGGGCAAGGCTGCCACCTTCATGCAGGGGACTCCCAAGGGCTGACATACCTCAGGTGCAACCAGCAGTTAAGGAGCTTGGAGGGCGGGCCTCCCCTGACTCCCCCAACTCCCCCGCGCTCTTAACACACAGAGTAATCATTAACCAGAGCAGAGCATCACACCCCGCCACAGTCAGAAGCTCCAGGACCCTTTCCACCCGAGGAATTCTGGGGCCACTTTCCCAGCCACAGTACTGGGGTACTGAGGCTCCTGGTACAGGGCAGAAGTGACTGGGATAAGAAAGACCTAATCTGATGGCACGAGGGCACGGGGCCCAGCAGGTGCCTGGGGGGCACTTAGGAGCATCTGGGGCCTCTTCGCTCCAAGCCCCTCTTGTCCTGCTCCTCACCCCAAATCACGAAGATCCATCAGTGGAAAGCACTGGACGAGACAATGGACCTGAGGCTGGGAGCCCCTTCAAAGGGCAGGGAGAGGGTGAACAAAACCAAGCTCCAGGGTTTACCCAGGACGAAGTACCAGGGACAGTTATGAAGGCAAAAAAAGAAAATTCACAAAATAATAGTTTCTGTCATACACCAACTGCCTGTTCTGGCTGGAGATGATTGATATGATGTCTAATCTTTACTAAAACCCGGCAAAGATGGTTATTACCATTCCCAGCTGATAGCTGAAGGCTAGAGAGGTTAAGTCACCAGCCCAGGGTCACAGAGCAACGAGTAAGGAACCAGGACAGGACTCACGGCTGTGCCTCCTGCTCACGACAGTGTCTCAAAGCATAACCTGCAGAATTATTTTTTGGGGGGTGGGGGGCAGGGGTAGGGGGGAGGTGCTCTTAGCACGGCATGTGGGATCTTAGTTCCCAGACCAAACTCATGCCCCCTGCAGTGGAAGCCACGTGTCTTAACAACTGGACCGCCAGGAAAGTTCCTCACCTGCAGAATTAACTGACAGGGGCCACATAGGGCTTCCCAGTTCTATTCCTGGGTTGGGAAGATCCCTGGAGAAGGGATAGGCTACCCATTGCAGTATTCATGGGCTTCCCTGGTGGCTCAGATGGTAAAGAATCCGCCTGCAATGCAGGAGATCTGGGTTTGATCCCTGGGTTGGGAAGATTCCCCTGGAGGAGGATATGGCAACCCACTGTAGTATTCTTGACTTGAGAATCCCCATGGACAGAGGAGCCTGGCGGACTACAGTCCAGGGGGTTGCAAAGAGTCAGACATGAAGGAGCAACTAAGCACACAGCACAACAGGCTACGTAAAGGAGACTCTGAGTCCTGCTCAGAAACCCCAGGGGTGAGAGAGCAGGTGGGGGAGGTAGGCAGGGTGTCCCCCATATCTGGAGGTGCCAAGTAAAGGTGGCCCCTGCGGCTTCCAGTACCCGAAGCTTGTGGGGGCGCGGGGTGGGGGGGGCTCCTGCAGTATTGCAGGGTTGGGGGTGGGACCTGCACTCCCCCTCCCCCAGGAGGTCACTCAGAGAATTCCCTTCAACTACTCAGGTGAAACCTAGGTGAGGCCCCGGCAGGCTGGAAGCTTTGATCTTATCACACATTCCTGCCCCAGCCATCCCAGTCCTTGTCCCCTCCCCACCTCCTCCCGCCCAGGAGGTGAGGAACCAGGCCGGCTTAACCCTTTCCTCCCATTGTGTGCTGATCCTTAGTCACTCGGTCGTGTCCGACTCTTTGCGACCCCGTGGACTGTGTAGCCTGCCAGGCTCCTCTGTGCATGGGGATTCTCCAAGCATGAATACTGGAGTGGGTTGCCATGCCCGCCTCCAGGGGATCTTCCCGACCCGGGGATCGAACCCAGGCCTCCTGCATTGCAGGTGGATTCTTTACCGTCTGAGCCACCAGGGAAGCGCTTTTCCTCCCACTGCTTCAAGTCAAATCCAGGCTTGAGCTGATCTCTGCCTCCTTCCGGTTCCCCAGAAGAGCTGGGGTAGAGAAAACAGGACGGGAAGCGGAAAGCAGGAGGTTCAGCTCTACTCCTCTCAGGCAACCCCGCAGGACCGCAAAGCTGAACCCCAGTGGCAGCTTCTATCTCTCCTGAAGCAAAATAATCAGGCACTTCCCCGGTGGTCCAGTGGCTAAGACACCATGCTCCTGGTGCAGGGGGCCTGGGTTCGATCCTTGGTCAGGAAACTAGATCCCACATGCTGCAAGTAAGAGTTTGCACACTGCAGCTAAGAGATCCTGCGTGCCACAACCAAGACCTGGCGCAGCCAGATAAATGGACAAAAATAAATGAAACAATAAAACTAGGCTTAGTATAAACAAGCCTCGCTGTTCCCCACATCGAGGAGCTCAGCTGAGACTCATGGCAAAAGCAGCCTGCTCTCCTCTCTGCATCTGCTCCTCTGCCCTAGCCCGGAGGTAGGGGGTGGAGGGTGGGGGCTGTCTCCCCAAGACCCCGCTTCCCACAAACTACCTGCAGGGAAACAGACAATAACTAGAATAACAACAAAGTCACAAAGACCCCCGACATCTCCTGGAGGCCCTAAACAGGTGCTCCTGAGCTCTTAGAAGACTCTGCCTTGAAAGCAGCCCCCTTTATTGGGTGACCCTCCCTTTATTGACTAATCTCCCTGATCAAACTAGAAGCTCCTTCCAACCATGCTTACTGTTCATACCTAACACAAGGCTGGGCATAGAGCTGGCACTCCATAAATGTTTGCTGAATGAGTGAATGAATGAATTAAAAGTCCCATGTTGCATCTGGGGAAATCAGGCTCAGAGAAGTTACACGGCTCACCCTGGATCACACTGACAGGGCCAGGAGCATAGGAATCCTATGACTCCTAGTGGAGTGCTCACTGGCAGCTGAACTGATGTGGGCTGAGCACTGCAGAAGGGACCCCAGGTCCACAAGGGAGGACAGGAGAGGCATCAGGAAAGTCTAAGGGAGCAGGGAGCCCTCTCCATCTCCTAGCCCAGGGCCCGGCACGTGTGGGCAGGGAGTCAGTGAAGGGAGACAGAGATTGGTAAGATGCCAGGCTCTACCACCAAGTCTTGAGGACAAGCTAACCGTTTTCTCCAAGAACTCAACTTCCTCTGAGCTGGCAAGTGGCCCAAAAGCAAGAAAGGAGCCCGTTTTATAGGCAGGAAGAGTGAGATCCAGGGAAGAGGGTCAGTAGTTGGCTGGCAACCAAGCAGAAGACCAGACCTTGACCTCTTGCCTCCTGATCGGACCAGTCACAGGCAGTGGACTGGAAGGCAGGTCACCTCAGCTATCTCGGTGACTTCCTCGCATTCTTTCCCAGCGTTAATGGTTCCAACAGCAGGCCGGGGCCTTCCTGCTCACGCGTTGGACAACAATGCGAACCCAGGGACGATGGGGACAACTTCTGGCCCCCTGCCCCGAATGCTTTCCTCCTCCACGGGCCAAATCCTCCTTGCTCTTAAAGCCCCACTTCCTCCAGAAAGTCTTTCCAGAGAACTCATGCCAAATTGATTTATTCCCTGACAGTCTGCTATTGTCTAGACCGGCGTTGTGCTGGGTAATTATGACTCGTGAGCCCTACCTCTCCAACAGGACCCAGAGCTGCTGGAGAGTAGAGGCCATGATGCTAACCTCTTCCAGGAGGACCGACAGAGCTGGCTTCCATGTCCACCTTCCCCTGTGCCAGGCTGTGTGATTTTGGGCAAGTCACTGCTCTCCGCTGAGCTTTTTCTCATCTGGGAAATGGAGGCATAATCCCAGCTGCGCAGGAAAGCTGATAACGCAGATGGAACACTAGCACAATGTCTGGCCATGCTCGGCCTTCAGACAATGAATGGGTGAGTCGGTGAATGGGTGGACGAATTCCTGATTCCTCTGCTGCGCAAAGACGGTCAGACGACACAGTTTGCTGGTCTATAGATTCTGCTCCCAGCTGCGTCCCTAGAGATGTGGGCACAGGGTTGGCTCAGAGCAGCAAAAACCCACTGAACTCCAAACAGAAGGAAACCTACAGACCTCAAAAGGAGCTTGGGACCCAATCGAGAAGGATCCAGGTTCCAAAAGGTCTCAGTCCCCAGGAAAGTCAAACCCACCTCCTTGTGGAATGTCGTCACTAAACCGAGTTGGAGGCCCAGGGGCAAAAGGCACCCAAGTCTGAGAATGGGAAGGAGCTGGATAAGCCCACACGGTAGGTACGCTGCTTGCTGTAATCTCTGCCAAGGCCAGTCCGGTCCACATCCTCCAGGCAGCCTGCCGTGACTATGCCAGCCCTCCCAGATCATCCTCTCTCTCCCCCAGAACAGGCCAGACCGACTCGGGAAGGGGCAACAAGTCTGGAGTCACACAACATGGGCTGTGTTCCCAGCTGGGCCAGGTACTGAACAAATGACTTGGGCCAGCAATGCCCCCTCTTGGTACCTCAACTTTTCCTTCTGCAAAATGGAGATAATAATGCTAACATCAAAGAGACTGCTGCGAGGAGACTACGCTGGCAGTCCAGAGGGTGAGACTCCGCCCTCTCAACGCAGGGGCCCGGGGTTTGATCCCTGGTTGGGGAACTAGATCCTGCACACTGCAACTAAGACACAGCGCAGCCAAGTAAACTTTAGAAAAAGATTAAAAACTGCTGTGAGGATTGGATCATACAGGATAATGTCCGAGACGGCCTGGGCTTGGCTCAGAGAGGGTGGCGACTTTAATCAGAAGGTGCGCTGGCTGATGACCTGGGTGACTGAGGTCCCTGGGGAGGGCACCCTGGAAGTCCCAGGGCACAGAGACTGGTCTGTCCTCAGGAAATCATCGGTCTCTTCCTCTGGCCGAAGGGTCACAGGATGGCAAACGGCAGCAGAGGAAGAAGAGCTGTTAAGTGACAAAGGCCACTGGGGCTGCGATTTATGGGGCCAGAGTTTCAGAGCATCCAGCCCAGCGAGGGATCCAAGAAGAGATATGATCCCAGTTCCCAACTATTTGAAAACTGGAAATGCCAAACAAGGAGATGGATGAGTCAGCTAGGGTGAGAAAGGGAGGCCAAGACCTGGGGCAGTGGAGCGGGGGCGGGGAGGCAAGGCTGGTTCTTTGGGGGTGAGTTTGGGGAGACAGGGGGACAGAGAGGTGGGGGCAGGCACTCGGAGGTGGGCTGGGAAGGGGCCAGAGGCAGCTGGGAATTCCTAGCCCCACCCCAGGAGAGCATCTGTGGGGTCATCTTAGGCCGCCTCTCAAGTCTCCCCCCCCACCCCCTGCCCAGCCCCAGCCTGTCTCCCCACCCCTACAGCCTGGGATGGGGAAAAGATGCCAATGGTAAAAAATGAAACACCTNTCATCTTAGGCCGCCTCTCAAGTCTCCCCCCCCACCCCCTGCCCAGCCCCAGCCTGTCTCCCCACCCCTACAGCCTGGGATGGGGAAAAGATGCCAATGGTAAAAAATGAAACACCTGGACGTGCCCTCCCCGACCCCCTCCAGTATAAAAGGGGCAGGGCTCTACCCAGCAGCCCAAGGCTAAAGGCTCAGGGAGGTGGGGAGAGCTTCCCTTTAGTCCTGCTGTTTCCGAGAGGTCAGGGGAGCCAGATTTAAAGTTGTGCAGCCCCAACCACCCCCGCAACAGACCGGCCACAGGATTCCCCAGGGCTCCCGGGGCAAGGTCCTGCCCTCTCCAGCGGGTCTGGGCGGGGGTGGGGGTGGGGGTGGGAGATGGAGCCCCAGGGAGGCCCCTCTCCACCATTCCCATTAAGATGCAGGAACATCCTTTCTGCACCCATGGGAGCCACTTGGCCACACCTCCTGAAACTCAGAGCCCACCAACTGCACACATCTGTGAAGGGGACAAGGCGTCCACGGGCTCCAGCCTTTCCCAGGCCACACCCTGGGGCGTGCCCCCCTCCTTCTCCCCTCCAGGAAGGAGCAATCAGGGTGAACTCTGTCCTGCAGCTGCAGCCTCAGTGGGGGAAGGTGGGGCCGGTGACCGATCAGATGCAGCTACATCCGGGGCTCACGGACTGGGAAGGACAGGCAGAGGGAGCAGGGATGATCCCTTAGCCTGGTCATTCATTCAACAAGCCCAGAGCAGGCCCTGGGTCAGGAGATGGGAGTAGTTGTGATCAGGAGGAGGTGTGGCAGGCTGGGCACTGGGAATCCTGAGTCAAATAGCACTCTGGCTGTGCCCTCAGCAGGAACTGGGCTAATAAAACAGCCACCAACTGTCAGGCATCTGCTTGGTCTCATATGTACCTGGGAAACAGACATCGTGATCCTTATTTCTGACCTAAGGCTCAGAGAGACGAAGGAACCTGCCCAAGGCCACACAGCCAGGTAAGGGTGAGCCAAGACTCGAAGGCAGGACGCCCTGAGTCCACACATTTCCCTTGACCACGTCGCCCAGAGAAAGGGGCTCTGAGTCCAGCAAGGGCACAGACAATGGAGGATGGCCAGGTGGACACTCTGGCTTGTCCTACACGTTTCAAGTCTCAGCTGAGAGCGGCAGCTAGGAAGAAGAGCCTTCCTGGGTCCAGGGACCAGGAGCAGCCCCTCCCAAGCCTAGCAAGGAGCTTGGGTCTTCTTGGCCTGCTGGCTTCTTCATAAGTGTTCACCTACTATTGTCCAGCAGCCTAACACCAGGCAAACTGCAGTGGGCAAAACTGAGTGCCTGCCTTCATGGCGCTTCCATTCCAGGTGGGGAAGCCCGTGAATTCTAACTAAACACATCAATATACAAGCTCTGAACTTAGGCTGGAGGGTTCCCAAGGATGAGTGTCTGTAGCTTCGTTCAGCAAGAACTCCACCCCGGCCCCTACAGGCCAATGCGAAGTTTCCAACTGGGAGTGGGGGCAGGGAGATGCCCTAGCTGCGAGTCCAACCCTGTCCCCACCCCCATGGTCCCCTCCATCTCCTGCGGGTCTCTATCCTCCTCCCAAGCCTGCTCCTGAGGGAGTCCTCCCACCTCGGTTAATGGCAGCTCCATCTTTCCGATGCTCAAGCCAAAACTTACGGAGACATCCAAGGCCTCTCCTTCTGTCCCCTCCCCGCCCGAGCCCAGTCCATCAGCAAATCCTGTCAATCCTATTTTCAAAATACACTCAGGATTCAACCACCTCCCTGGTACAAGCTCCCATCACTGAAAGGCGTCACTGAAGGGCTGGGTCGCGGCCTCCCTGCTTTTGACCTTGATGCCCCACACTGCCTTCACATAGCAACCAGAGGGATGCCTCATCTCACCCCGAAGCAAACCCGGAGCCCTTCCGGTGGCCGACCTGCCTACCAACCCTCACTCATGCTGCTTCCGCAACGTGCGTGCATGCAAAGTCGCTTCAGTCGTGGCCGACCCTTTGCAACCCTATGGACTGTAGCCCTCCAGGCTCCTCTGTCCACGGGATTCTCCAGGCAAGAATACTGGAGTGGGTTGCCATGCCTGCCTCCAAGGAATCTTCCTGACCCAGGGATCGAACCTGTGTTTCTTGTATCTCCTGAAGTGGCAGGCACCACCTNGCAACCCTATGGACTGTAGCCCTCCAGGCTCCTCTGTCCACGGGATTCTCCAGGCAAGAATACTGGAGTGGGTTGCCATGCCTGCCTCCAAGGAATCTTCCTGACCCAGGGATCGAACCTGTGTTTCTTGTATCTCCTGAAGTGGCAGGCACCACCTAGGAAGCTCCTCAGTGTTTCGTTACATGCAGCACACGTCCGGGCCTCTGTGATCACCACTCTCCCACCTTCCTCTAGACACCTTCGGGATCTCAGCCTCACCTGCAGATCACTCTCCGTCGCACTCCCTACTGTGTTTTCTCTTCCAAACACCTCTCCACCTGCCATATATAGTTCTTCTCTGTCTCACGGCACTCGCTACAACGCAAGCTATTCAAGGGGAGTGAACCGGACGCTCGTTCTTTGCTGCAGCCTCGGCAGGCACAGGGTCAGATACTTAGAAGATGCTGAATAGATATTTGTGCAATGAATTTTGAGTCTAACACTTAGGGATGTCAGGTTACAGAATACTGAACTGAATACATCAGTGTCCATTCATTCGTCAACATAGACTGCCAGACTGTGTGCCAGATACCCCAGAAGATCCAGTGCAACAGAGAAATGGGGCGCCCTCCCTCCATGGCTCAGGGACAGGGCTCCGGCAGGTGGCCAGGAGCTGGTCCTCAAGACCTCTCATGATGTCACGGGTTCCCCCAACCCGGGCTGATCTGGGATCCCTGCAGCTCTGGCACAGGTGAGTGTCAGGGAACGGAGGGGAGGGCAGGTTCTAGGGGCGGCTGCGACCCGAAGGCCCCACACGGCCTGGCCTCAAAGAGCTGCCTTGTTCCCAGGACTTTGATGGCGGTGCCCCTGGCCCAGCCACCCCTAGCAGCCACTCGCCACTCCCTGCTCAAGGCCGCTATTGACATGGATCTGACGCCACCAGGCTGGGCAGCAAAGCTGGCGGCTCCCCGCGAAGTGAGTTCCACACATTCTTCTGGGTTTCAGTCAGCCAGCTCTGGGCGCTGGGGCGGCCAGCAAGCCCCAGCCAGGCCCTAGGAGCAGGAGGGGGCCACAAGGGCCAAGACCGGGCTTAAGGCAACATTCCAGTAGGGCCGGGACCCTCAGCCCAACCTCCTGCTTCCTGGCGGGAGGCAGGTGAGGGGAAGGCCAGGGCGGGCCCCGGGAGCAAAAGGAGTGGGTTCCGAAAGCAAGGGCGGTGGGCTTCACAGATCCCTGGGAGGCTGCTAGGGAATGGGGACACGTTCGCCCCCTCCGCCTCCAGCCTGAGCCCTCACGGCTGCGAGTGGTCTGGGGTGGGGGGCAACCGGCCAGCGCTGGGAGTCAGTTCTTCCCACATGCCCTCAGTGGTCTGAGGGTCCAGAACCCACATGCCTGGCCTCCAAGTGGCTTCTGAATCATCGATCCAGATCTTTCCACATCTTGGGCGGTTCCTCACCCTCCCTCCCCTCCCAAGGCCAGGCAGCCCTGAGACCTCTGCAGGCTCACCCAACACCTTCAGCCCCCCAGGGAACAGCCAGCAGAACCCAGTCAGAGCTAAACACAGGGAGCTGAGCCATTCTCCACCTCACTTTCCACACAGGGAAGGGCCCAGCCTGGCCCACTCGAGGCCTTAAGGCCATGGGCTTAATTCAACTGTAGGGTCTCAGAGACTACTGGTGGGGAAATAAATTAAGAAACGCAGGTAAGCTCACAAATGACTGTGCTAGAGTGAAGTCTTTCTCGCTCCCGCCAGGACAGGTGTCCCCAGGAGGCCCCGGGGACACTCTGGCACATTCATCTGTCCCCAAGCCAGACCCTGTTCTTCCTTGCCCAAGGAAGCCCCCGCACCACCTAGGACCTGAGTCCTTTTATCAACATCAGTGATGACAGTTTTATCAGCACCTACTGCCTGCCTGCCTGCTCCAAGCGAGCAAGGACGCAGGCAGGGCATGTGGTTTCAAAGCCTGGCTCCTGGGGCCACCGAGTAGAGTGTGTGTCCATGGAGGAGCAAGTTACACAATCTCTCTCTCTGCTTCAATCTTCTCTGCTTGGAAAATGGGAGCTGTACTAGTAGCTCAGTAAAAACAACAGATGTATTTATTGCGTATTTACTACCGGCCAGGAATTAAGGATACAGCAGCAGTGAACAAAAGCACAGAAGGCTCTGCTCCTTTGAAGATTAACCCAGGGGGAGTGGGGAAGGTAAACGGGTAAATATATACATATCGGATAGTGACAAGGAGAAACAGAGCCGAGGAAGAGGGCGGAGTAGTCAGGGACTGGAAGGATGCGAGGCAGCGGGCCACACAGATATCTGGAGGACAAGCATTCTAGGCAGAAGGAACGGCAGGTGCAAAGGCCCTGAGGTGGGAGTGTGTCTGGATCAGTCCAGACACAGAAACTGGTACGGTTAGAGGGAGAGAGCAGGGCGAAGCGGGCAGGAGGAGAGAGTCGAGAGGAAGAGGTGAGGGGTGCGGGTGGGGGCCAGATTAAGTCAGGGGCTGGGTTCTGACGTGAGCAATGTGGGGAGTGTAGGGAGGTCCTGACTGAGGCGACAACATGCGATGACCTGTTGAGAAACTTCATGCCTGGCGGATGGCAGAGGGCACGAACAAATGTGAACAATATCTGTGATTTCGTCTGGCCTGGTAACAACCCCAGACCACCCTCCCCACCGCTGCAAACCCTAAACCCAGTTACCTCCTGCCACCTTCCTCCCATCTGTCTCCCGGGCCGGCCTCAGGCCCGCAGGTCCCAACTTGCCTGCACTCAGCCTGTGAACAGGCCCGGGCTGGGCCAGCTGGGGGCCAGGACGCCCCAGACACCAGGAGTTCGGCCTGGGACGTGTGAGGTGCGGGGGGGCGTCCATCTCTGCCTCCCACACCAGCCTCCACCTCCCTCTGCGGACAGACATGCTCTGGAAATCTCCAGGGCACACTCACAAGCCCCTCCTGGTGGCAGATCTGGAGCAAGTGGGGGAGGACAGGGCGGCCGGCTTTGTTAAGGGGAGGGTTGAGGTAACTCGGGCCCTGAGGGCGGGGGAGGCTCCTCCATCCCAGCGGAGGCAGGAAACAGGTATCTCAGAGACTTCCCTCCTGAGCTGGAAAACACCACAATCACCCTCAAGAATCCTGTCTCTTGGCAGGGCTGGCCCCATGAAAGGAAAGGCTAAGGCCCCAGGAGGAAGGAAGGGGGTCAGCAGGCCAAGGCAGGCCCTGAGTCACCCGGGCCTGGCCCCCTCCCCCAGCAAGCCTCCCCCACTGCTCTGAACTGAAATTACTCCCACGCTTAATCACAGACCACTGCTTCCTCTGTCTCCTGCCCCCAGTGAGGTCCTGAGCTCCTTAAGGACCATCTTCCCCTCCCCTGTCCTACCCTCATCCACTCAGTATGGGCTTGCAGACAAGAGCTGAAAGGAGCTGGGAGAGAAAGGGCAGGAGACAAGGAGAAGCCCAAGGCTGCCTAGAGCACCGGGTTAGGAACCTGCCGTTGCTTTACACTTAGATCAGACTTGTTGCCCCCATTTAACAGATGTGGACACTGAGGCTCAGAGAGAAGAACTTGTTCCAGATCACACAGCTAGGAAGTGGCAGAGGTGAGATTCAAACTTGAGTCCATCATAAGACTCCAGAAACCAAGCTCTTTGAAGTCCTTCGACCCCCAGCCTTGGGTGGGACCATGAAGATGTCCGTGTGGCTGCCGAGGAGACTGTAATCTCACAGGATCAGAGAGCTGCCTGTTCACCGGTCTCGGTTCTGGGGAAGTGCAGAGAGCGCCTGTTTTTGCTCATGCGTAAACTCCCAGTTCACAGTGCACTGGTGCACAGGAGGTGCTTAGCGAGAATCTACAGAATGAATGAACCCTGAACTCGCTGTCATGGAATGTTTAAAGAAGATGTTTCAGTGTTTAAATGCTCAGAGACGATGTGGTGAACGAAGGAGTGAATGAGGACTGGCTGCAATCCGTGAATTTCTGTGGAAATTCCTCCCCCTCACAGCAAACAGCTCCTCCCCGCCCCCAGCCCCCGCCATCCCCACTCCTGTCACAGTAGAACCGCTGATCAGGGGGCAGAGTTGGGCAAGGGTCAGAAAAGGAACATTCCTTGTGCTAGGCTGGTGCCTACTTTTTTGGAAAAGTAAAGGTCAGTGTTGGGAGGTGCAACCTCAGGTCAGGACTGGGAAGCCACTGGATGGGCCCTGATGGATGTTTGGGGGTGAGAGGCTGAGGCAGAAAATTAAGGAAGATGCCCAGATGGGGATGGGGGAGGAGAAGTGGGGGGGGGCAAGAGAGGTGAGGGGTCAGGTTTGGGGTGGGGGTTAACGAGTGACTCAGGAGGGCAGAGGTGAGAGGAAGCCAGCAAGGTGGGGACAGGGAGTCAGTCGGTGGATAAACACAGGCCAGCTTAGAAAAGTCCCTCTCTNGGGAGGAGAAGTGGGGGGGGGCAAGAGAGGTGAGGGGTCAGGTTTGGGGTGGGGGTTAACGAGTGACTCAGGAGGGCAGAGGTGAGAGGAAGCCAGCAAGGTGGGGACAGGGAGTCAGTCGGTGGATAAACACAGGCCAGCTTAGAAAAGTCCCTCTCTTGGCTCTGAGAACAGGGGACAGGGTTGGCTCGGGGACCACCTGAAAGGGGTTGGGTTGGCTCTGTGGGTTCACCACTCAGGCTCAGCTCCCCAGATGCGTCCTCAACCACCCCTGCCACCAACTCCCTGCCCAATGACCCCGCCCTGCCCTTCTCAGGTTCACTGGGTCCTGAGAGCTGCTCGGGGACAAATGTACTCTGCCTTGGCTTGGGCCCATCCAAGCTCAGAACAGGGGAAGGGGCTGTAGGAGCAGGCCTCCCCCGCACCTTGGAGATCTGGGAAGAAAGCTCGGGAGACAGATCCACTGACTGTCCACCACAAACTGGCCCAGCAAAAAACATTTCTGCACCTACTCCACCCAGTCCTGTACTCTGAGGCCCTGTATTCTGAGTTCCCCTTAGGCATGTGGGCTGGTCTCAGAGAGGTTAACAGCTTGCTGGGAGGATGTCTACCTAGGAATCCTCTCTTCTGTGGGCCTCCATTTCCCCATCTGACAGATGGGTTCATGTATATGGACAGCCTAATCCATGTCAGGCCCTTTCTGGGCATGGCTTCAGTGCCACCAGCTTCATACTCCACACACGCCTCACCCACACTAATGGGTCTAGTACCTTCTTTACTTTCTTCTATCAAACTTCTTTTTTAATAGGAAGTTACGGCAATCTTTGCCGTAAGCCATTTACACCTGAATACGAATTGCAATCCTTTGTAAGAATTTCCTTTGCACTCAGCAGGCTTCTTTGAGGTTCAAAGGCACAGAAATCCAACTCAGACTGGCTCAAGCAGAAAAAGAAGAATATTGGAAAGTCCATGAGCATATCTGCTTTATGCAGAGTTGAAGAATGTGTATTTCTTCATTACTAGGCTCTGCTTTGCAACACCCATTTTACAGCCAAATGGGTGATTCTCATTGGCCAGAACTGAGTCACATGCCCATCTCTGCTTCTATTACTGCAAGTCTGATTGGCCAGATTTCGTCACAGACCCATCAGCTCTGCCATAGTCCAGGAATTGATAATGGGAGAGGGGTGGTTCCCAAAGAAAATTGAGGAGCTATTGTCAGAAGGAGGAGGAGTAGCTGCTACACAAGAAAGAACTATAGCTGTCTTCTTCAGAGAACTAATCACCTGACATCTCATCTCATATTTGGGGAAACTGAGGCCCAGAGAAAGGCTGGGACTTGCCTAAGGTCATACAGTGAGTTTGCAGCAAAGGTGAGACTAAACTCCAGGGCTCCTTGCCCCCAGCCCTCAGAAGCCACTGCTTGAGCCTAAAAGCTCCTAGGAAACCACCAGCCGCCCACTCCACAGGCTGCTCAGGCAGGGCTCTGAGGAGGAGTCTCTGAGGCCTCTGTGGCCAGCATGGTGACCACGGGAAGCAGTCAGGCAAAGCAAGCTGAACTTTCTTATTTCCCTTCCACGCAGTGCCTGCAGAAATTGAGGCGACAGGGAGCTGGTTTCAGGTTCCAGGGGTTTCAGCAGTGAGTTGAGGAAGTGTCTTTGCTGGGGATCAGCTGTTCTAAGTTAATGTGGGGCCAGGCAAGCCACTTCTGCTCTCAGAGCCTGGTTTTGAGTCAGATTAGACAAGGAAACATGTGTTTTCAGAAATTTCAAAGAGCCTTTCAAATCCCTGTCCCATAGGACCTCAGGCCAAGCCTGAGAAGCAAGTGCCTCCTATTATAAAGGGGCGGGGAGGGGGCAGAATGAGGCTCGGAGAGGGCAAGAGCCTTACTCAAGGTCACACAGAAATCAGTGGAAGAACTGGGATCCAAAGCCAAGTATTCAGACCCCAAGCTTGGCCTTCCTTCCACAACATTGGTGGGTCTCAAGTTTCAGTGTGATAAGACTCTCCTAAAGAATTGTTTGAAATGTAGATTCTCTGCCTTCATCTCCAGAAACCCTAGTTCATTCAATTCAGAGTGTTCCCTGGAATAGTTAAGAGTCAGTGAGGACTCTTTGGGTACAACTGGCAGAAGTCCAACTCAAACTGGCTTAGGCAAAATTGAGAATTTATTTGCTCGTGAATTAGAAAAATTCTGAGGTTGAAGAGTTTTAGGCATAGCTGGATCCAGGTGTTCAAACATGTCTTCGGGGATCACTTTGTCCCCATTGCTCAGCTCTATTGTCCTCTGTGATGGCTTCCCTCTAAGGCAGTCCCTCCCTTCCTGAGGTCAGAATGGCTCCCAAGAGCTCCAGTTTTCTACATTTACACCTACATCTATACTCAAATCTATACCTACATCTACATCCATTTCCATATCCACAGCCACATACATCCACATCTATACCTACCTCTATACCTGTGTCCACATCAACAGCTACGTCCACGTTCACACCCACATCTACAACAATGCTTATAGAAAGAGAGTACCTTTTCCCTAATTTTCCCAGCAAAACCCCAAGGCAGACTGCCTCAGACAGAATCACATACATACCTATAACTGAACCAACCACCGCTGGTTGTCAGGAAGACATGGAATTCCCTAGTGGGCTGGTCCTGTTTCAAGTTGTCAATCCCTAAAGACAAGGGAGGGGTTAGCCCCCAGAAGCCCCACTGAAGGCTGGGTTCCTAAGGAATATCCAGGCACGGTTATCAGAAAAGGGATGGATGCTGAGGAAGCATGGAGAAGGCGGTGGCAACCCCCTCCAGTACTCTTGCCTGGAAAATCCCATGGATGGAGGAGCCTGGTAGGCTGCAGTCCATGGGGTCGCTAAGAGTTGGACATGACTGAGTGGCTTCACTTTCACTTTTCACTTTCATGCATTGGAGAAGAAAATGGCAACCCACTCCAATGTTCTTGCCTGGAGAATCCCAGGGATGGGGGAGCCTGGTGGGCTGCCATCTATGGGGTCACGCACAGTCGGACACGACTGAAGCGACTTGGCAGGAGCAGGAGCAGCTGAGGAAGCAAGAGCAAAAAATATTCACCACGCCCAGTTCTCAACTAGAATGATCACATGAATCACCTGGGCCTCGTAAAAACGGACATTCTGATTTGGGAGGTGGGGCCTGAGGGTCCTCATTTCTAACAGCTCAAATATGATGATGCTGCTGGTTTCCATGCTGGCCATGCTCCAAGCAGCCAGGCACTCTGTTACATTTCTAACTCACTTCCAGCCACTCTGTGGTCTCCACCCTGCAGAGAGGCCCTGGGTTACATAAACTTCTTCCCTCGCCCTCTCCCTACCCCATCCCATGGTTCCGAAACCCAGCCAAACACCAGCATCATCTATGGGAAAAAGTGAAAGTCTCTCAGTCCTGTCCAACTCTTTGTGGCCCCATGGACTATACAGTCCATGGAATTCTCCAGGCCAGAATACTGGAGTGGGTAGCCTTTCCCTTCTCCAGGGGATCTTCCCAACCCAGGGGTCGAACCCAGGTCTCTCACATCCCAGGCAGATTCTTTACCAGCTGAGCCACCAAGGAAGCCCAAGAATACTGGAGTGGGTAGCCTATCCCTTCTCCAGCAGATCCTCCTGACCCAGGAATTGAATTGGGGACTCCTGCATTGCAGGCAGATTCTTTACTAACTGAGCTATCAGGGAAGCCCATTTGGGGACCACTTGTCAACATATAGGGGTTTCCCTTGTGGTTCAGGTGGTAAAGAATCTGCCTCTGATGCAGGGGACCCAAGCTTCTGATTTAACCATCCTTCCTTTCAAATGGTGCAACAGAACCCTTTTTGAGTCTTGAAGTGCTCTGTATGTGGTTTACTATCATAAACTCCCTCAAATTCTCTGTGAAAGACAGTGCTTCTATGAAACATTCTTGAATTTCCCCAAATCTTTATTGAAATCCCTCCCTCTCTTCAAAATTCAATTTATTATCCTGCTGCTCAATTATTATACACAGGTTGTTTTTACTATGAACAAAGTAACATATATATGTTAGTGGAAGAACCTGGATATAGATTAGATTCACAAAATGGCTTGATATTATATGTGTCTTGCAGGTTGTTTTTCTCACTCAACAAGTATTTTAGAAGTCTTTGCATGGCTCTGTCTTTGCCAATACCTAACAGCTCCTTGGGAATGTAATTCTGTGTGTCCAGTCTTTGCATCCCAGCTGGAGCAGGAGCCAGGTCCAGATGCCTTTCCCTTGGACTGACTACAGAAAGCATGGGCTTTGGGCACACATTTACTCACTGGCCATGTGTCACACTCCTACTGTGTGCCAGCAAGATGCTGAGCTGACCACCAAGGAACACAGACATGAGCAGGACTAGTCTCTGGGGTGCTGCTGTGATGGCAATATTCTGTGTCTGCCCTGCTGAGTAGAGTAGCTTCAGCCACAGACAGCTTGCTCTCTCTCTTTTTGATATTTATTTATTTATTTGAGCCGGCCTTAGCAGCATGCAGGATCTCAGTGGTAGCATGTGGGGATCTTCAACTGTGGCATGTGGGATCTAGTTCCCTGAGCACAGTGTCCTAGCCACTGTGGACCTGGACCACAAGGGAAGTCCTCACAGACAGCTCTTGAGCACATGAAACATGGCAAGTCCTAGCTGAGATGTACTGTATATGTAAAACACACACTGAGATATAAAGACTCAACGTTAAAAAAAAAAAAAGAATATAAAGCATCTCATTGATCATTTTATGTTGATCACATTAATAATAATTTTGACATATTGGGAAAAGTAAATACATCTGAAAATTAATTCCCTTGTTTCTTTTTACCTTGAGAAAACACGGCTATGGAAAATTTTAAATTATATACGTGGCTCACATTACATTGCTGTGTCTAGTGGTCATGAAAATGAGCATTTCAGAGGCCACTCTAGGCCAAGCAGTGGTGTGGTTCTCTTGGTTTAGGGGGAAATCATGTTGTATGCAAATTTGACTCTTGCCCATATACCACTTAAAAAAAATACTTCATTGTGCAAAAACGGAACTAACAGGAATTCCCTATTTTAAGAAGTCAAATTCTCAAGTATTATATCTCTAAACTTGAGGCCAAAGGACTGACAAACTGTGTTCCTCCAGGGCAGGGCTATCTGCCAGTAAGTGGCAATGATATGCTTAGGACTTCTGTAGAACTTAACACGGGGAAGGCAATGGCACTCCACCCCAGTACTCTTGCCTGGAAACTCCAATGGACGGAGGAGCCTGGTGGGCTGCAGTCCATGGGGTCGCCAACAGTCGGACAGACTGAGCGACTTCACTTTCACTTTTCTCTTTCATGCATTGGAGAAGGAAATGGCAACCCACTCCAGTGTTCTTGCCTAGAGAATCCCAAGGATGGGGGAGCCTGGTGGGCTGCCGTCTATGGGTCACACAGAGTCGGACACGACTGAAGTGACTTAGCAGCAGTAGCAGAACTTAACTGTGTGGCGGATGCCTTCAGACTTCTCAACTCACTCTGTGCTCACCACCACCCTGGATCATGTGTTTCTGTGTTAGGAGACCTACCCCTCAAGACCCTGTGGCCACGCTGAATTTGTCAGTTGATGACGAATACCAAATACATGCTCAGAGAGGTGGAGGGAGCTGCCCTACCTCCCAGAGCCATCCTCTTCCCAGATCACCCTTAACTTAATCAAAATACATCGGAATATGATTTTCCGTCATATAAAACCTCACAATAACCTGTTTTATTTCCCACAACTGTAATACATATTTATGAGAAGCCAGAGAGATGTTGGTTTTCATTTTCAGTTCATATGAGTACATTATAAAACAGTGATTAATTGCAATAATTTTTCAAATTAATGATCCAGCGCTCCAGGAGTCTGGATCAATTCCTTACTTTATTTGCAAAAGGAGAATGAAGCAGAAACCATTTAACTCTTAAGGTGGTAAACTGTTCCCAATTCCCACCAGGACAGACAAAAACATCCTTGTAAATGAAAAGAATCTTTTTTAAAAAGTAAGTAAATAACTCCCATAAACCTAGGAGTTTGGGTTTTTTTCTTAAGCCACAAACACATGTTCATTTTAACAAGATAAGTATAACTGCTTTAGAAGAAAATTGCAATTGTGCAGAGATGAGGAGAACAATTACTTCCTTATGTGACTTCTCAGCAAACAAGTGCACATTTTGAGAAAAGAATAAAACATTTCTACCACTTTAACGATGAAGTTTTGACTCTGATGGATCAATGTGTTTTCTTTAAATTTTATTAATCCATCAACAAAGTCTGTCAGCTCTACCTCCAAAATATGTAAACTGATAATGCAAGGGATACCATAATGTCCCCTGACCCTTTCTGCTGCTTACCCCCTCAGTAACCACCACCCCAGGCCAGGCCACCATCAAGCATCTCAAGCCTGACCTATTCTCTAAAGGCCATATCCCACCGAGCAGCTGAACAGCTGACAGGGTTATTTAAAGTGTAGATTGAACCCTGTCATCCTTCTACGTGAAACTTGCCCTGGTTTCCCATCAGCCTTAGAATGCAATCCAAATTCCTCACCACTGTAACGATGGGGCAGCCTCGTCGTATACTATCTGCTCCCACCTGCCTGTGATCTCCAGTCACGCTGGTCTCCTTTCAGAACCTGATTCTCTTCAAGCACATTCCAGCCTCAGGGCCTGTGCACTCACTGTTTACACTCACCTTTGTATTCACTTGCTCAGAACACTGTTCCCTCAGAGTGTTACATAACTGACTGCTTTGTGTCAGTTGGGCCCCCGGTCCAGCATCACCTCCTGAGAGAGGCCTTCCCCAACCACCCTGACTAAAGAGGCCCCGCGCTGTTGTTCCCTATCAACATCCTCTTTGAGCATCCTCACGCATTTCACTAACTAAATTTATCCCATT
This sequence comes from Oreotragus oreotragus, assembly GCA_006410675.1. Lineage (NCBI taxonomy): Eukaryota > Metazoa > Chordata > Mammalia > Artiodactyla > Bovidae > Oreotragus > Oreotragus oreotragus. The sequence continues at coordinate 186,179 of SJYX01007426.1, forward strand.
AATTATTTGTTACCTGATCCTTACCTGTGTCTCCCATCCACCTCCAGGGTGAGCTCCAACAGGGGCATGAACTTGCTTAAGACAAGCAAGTCATGATTTAGCAAAGTGCTCAGTAGGGAATTCCCTGGTGGTTTGATCCCACGCCTCCACTGCAGGGGGCATGGGGTCAATCCCAGACTGGGGAACTAAGATCCCACATGCCATGTAGTGCGGCCAAAATAAATACATAACTAAAAATTTAAAGGAAGAAAAGTGCTCAGTAAATGTTTGCCCAATAAGTGAATGAACGAATGAATGACCGAATAAGTCCACGAGGGAAAGAAGGGAAGGAAGAGAAAGAGGGAGGGAGGGAAGAAGGAAGGATGCTGTTAGAAGGCAATTATAAAGTGATAGGAGGGGTCTGGTGGCTTGACTGTTTGAGCCACATTATGTGACCTGATCGCTATTATTTAATATAAAATATTAACATTATATAATGAAAATATAGTCTTACTGTGTGCTCGGAGCCTGACTCTAGACTATTTCCCCACCCACGTACTTTCTCATCCTCCCAGCACCCTGAGAGTAGGCTGTATTATTATCCCCATTTCGCTAATGAGGAGCCGAGACTAGGGAGCAGGGGGAGTGATAAGTGAGCAGTTGGTGTGGGGGTAGGGGGGAAGGACCAAGTTTCAGCTCAGGCTTTCTGACCCCAGAGTGTGTTGAATTTCAATAATCATCATGATTTATTCTCTCAATAAACTTCCCATCGCCAGGGTCCTTGGTAGTGTGACTTTGACAACTTGTCAGCTCTGTGTGGGTGCATGGCAGATGTGGATATGGGGAAGCCCAGCGATGACAAGGGCAGAGTGAACTCTGTCAGGTGAGGGTGAGGGAGGGGGCTCACACGGGGAGGGGAGCCAGCCTGGCAGCAGGGCTTCTCAAGCCCAGCATCAAAGACTCCCCCTGGCGGGGATCAGAGCAAGTGGGCGCATCTTCCTTCTCTCCACCGCAGGATGGGATGCGTGAAGTCCAAGTTCCTCGGGAATGGAGGCAAAGTCTCAAAAACCGAGCCCAGCACCAACCCACACAGCCCCGTGTATGTGCCGGATCCCACGTCCTCAGGCAAGCGGGTGAGTGGGGGAAGAAACGGGATGCTGACGGCTGTCCGGGGCTGCCCCACGCTGCCCCAAGCTGCTCTCACCATTCCCTGTTATCCCAAGGGTGAGCAGGGTGAGTCTGGGGTGAAATGCAGCTGACCCGTCACCAGCAGCGCCCTGACCCCTCAGCCTGGGTGACCAGGTCCCAGGGGCGTAGCCGGCTGTCCCACCCGGCCAGTACCATAATCAGTGCTGAGGATGATGAATGAGCAGCTTAGTCACAACAGCAGTTGAAGAAATGACAGTAATGATGACAGCATCAGTATCATGGCGATAGCTGTAGTTACAATGGTAGTAATAATAGTAGCAACAATCCTAGTGGGAATATAATAGCAATGGAGGTAGGAACTGCAGCACAGAGCCTATGAGAGAAGTGGTAATACTAGCAGAGGTATCTGCTCACTTCTGTTACACTTACACGGAGCTTACGATGAACCAAGTACCGTCCTAAGGGCATGATGGATATTAACACCTTTAATCCTCACAGTAGTGCTCTTGTGGGCCACAAGTTGTTTTATACCCATTTCAGAGATGAGACGCAGACTCTAAATGACTTGCTGCACGCTCCGTGCCTAGTAGGGATTCAAGCTCAGTGCATGTTCCAGTGTCCCAGCGGTAGGAACAAAGTAACAGAGGCAGAGCCAACTGCTAGTGACAGGAGCAGTAGTCGTGGTGGCATTCGTGGGGGCCTGGGGACAGTAGGTGCCACCGAAATCACCCGACTAGCCATGGTAGTTGTGATGGTTCAAAGAGCAATGACAATAGTCCTAGTGGTGATTACAGCAATAGTCCCAGTGGTGGTTCAGCAATAGTCCCAGTGGTGGTTCAGCAATAGTCCCAGTGGTGGTTACAGTAATAGCCCCAGTGGTGGTTACGGTAATAGTCCTAGCAACTGGGCTGACAGTACTGTTGCTGCTGTTAAGAGCACCAGCAACCATTGTAATGAGCATTATTGTTCTTTGGAAATCTTCTATGGTCTGGGCACTGGACTGAGCTGTTTCTTTACCATTCAGTTCCGTTCAGTTCAGTCGCTCAGTTGTGTCTGACTCTTTGAGACCCCATGGATCGCAGCACGCCAGGCCTCCCTGTCCGTCACCAACTCCCGGAGTTCACTCAGATTCACTTCCATCGAGTCAATGATGCCATCCAGCCATCTCATCCTCTGTCGTCCCCTTCTCCTCCTGCCCCCAATCCCTCCCAGTATCAGAGTCTTTTCCAATGAGTCAGCTCTTCGCATGAGGTGGCCATTAATTCTCAGCAAAAGCCGTGAGGCTGGAGTTAAATGCTTCTTATAGCCAGGGTGACAGAGGCTCAAAGTTAAAAGGCTCCCTGGGCTTATAGTGCTGGGAGGCAGCAGAGCTGGGTCGTTCTAAACTCAATGCTGGGGTTCTCTCTCCTCTGGGGTCCTTTTGTCTATCCCCTTATCTGAAGCTATCCCAGCAAGCACAGCCTCCAGAGGCAGGGGTGCACTTCTTCCTGGTGCTCCTTAGAAAGTTCTTCCTCATGTTGAAGGAAGGCCTATTACCCCATAACCCTTACTCCTGGATCCTATACCTCCCCCCTCAGTCCCGCCCCAAACACATCTACTACCTTTGCCCCGTGAGAGCTTGTGGAGATGGAAGGCAAAGATCTTATCCCAACCCACCCTTTCCTTCCAAAGCATCTTTCACACAACATGGGTTCCTGGCCTCTCTTTACTTGCTTGCCCTTCTCCAGGCATGATGCCTAGAACAGGACTAATTCTAGAAATGGGAGAAGAGTGGAATAGGCACCTCCCATCTTCTGACACTTGACCTCCATTAATACAGCCTGAGTTTTACTTCCCACACTGGTGTGTCCTGAGGTGACATCCTAAACCCTAAGTCACTCCCAGGTCAGCTTCTCTCCTAACTTGCGTGGCCCGGGGCCCTTTCTGTGTCTAAGGCTCCCAAGTCTCAGGTTCTTTGAGGCCCCCTGACTTGTTCCTAGGGGGAAGTAGAGGTTTTCTCCCATCAGTTTTTGCCTGTTCTCTCTGAACATCAAGTTTAAGGGACATTATTATCAGCCATTCACTGCTCTGCTCATGCAGAACTTTGATTTAGCAGTAATGTAGTAACTGAGAAAGGATTCCCAGGTCAAATCAGTTTGCAAAGCACCGGGCCACACACTCCTTTCTGCAGGACTTCCCAGGGCCTTTATGAATCTTTGTAATGGGCTTTATGCATCTCCCCCAAAAGGATATACTTAGTATTTCCCAAAGCTATTTCTTTAAATTAGCATTTACTTACATGTGTGACACACAAATTCATTCTCTTTGAAAATAAAAATCACAGATTACAGTGAAAACTATAGTGTCTGCTGACCAATGCCCTCCTCCCTAGAAATACCACACCCCAGCCCAGAGATAACAGCTGCTGTCAGTTTAGCAGGGAAACTTGCAAACCTCTTTCCATGAATTTACTCACACCTGTACAGTATGTGTCCCACAGAAATTGTTTAGGATGTGTGAGTGTGTGTTTTAGACCAGCATATCATTTTTACCATTCTGAAGAGCTAGCTTTGTTTACTCAGCAATGCCCCTCTGAGGTCTTGCTGTGTCAGGAATGAAGCGGCCTCCTTCCTATTAGAGCTGCTTAGAGCAGTCCCTTAATTTGGTGCCGATTCCCCTTTGGATGGACACTTAGGTTGTTTTATGTAGTGGAGCCTTTGTTCATGGTCTTGCTGGTAGACCTAGGATCTCTTCAAACATAGCTTGGAAAACACTGATCTAGACCAACCCCCCTCACTGTACGTTGAGGGGAAGAGACAAGTCAGTGTCCCCCAGTGTGTCTAAGGCGGAGCCCAGAGCCCTAGAGGTCTGCATCCTTGTGCTAGCTGTGCCCCTAATGTGCTGTGTGGCCTTGGGCACTTCCCCAGCCCCTCTGGGCCTCCCCCCATGACACATGGGGTTGGGATATCCTTTTTTGACACAAACCTTCCATGGCTCCACACACACTGTTGGATTCATTCTCTTCTCCCGTTTCTTCCCCACAGTGGCCTGACAGTAGCAACGGCAACCCACCAGGGTCCACAGAGGGTAAGTAACTGGCAGGCACGTGCAGTGGAGTCTGGTGATTGGGGTGAGTATCTGGAAGGCACGTGCAGTGGAGTCTGGGGATTGTAGAGGATTAGGTTAGGTGCTTGGTGAGAGCTTGAGGCAAAAATCCAAAACAGTCAAAACCGCCCTTGAAAATCCCCTAATTTGCCCCCAAAGTACTTAGTATAGGCCATTGTGTTTCTGTGGTGCTATTTCACAGCATGAACATAACTCCATTAGCTTTGAATTCAAGAATGCGCTTTGGCAAGATGTTTACTCGTAGCATGAACACACACATCAAGGGGTCCAGGGCTGGGTGCCAGGTCTTGGGGTGAGAAACACCCAGGGCTGTGGGTGTGCTCAGATAAAGCCTCACTATCCCATGTGTCTCCCTTCCCAACAGGTTCTGAGGATATCATTGTGGTTGCCCTATATGATTATGATGCCATTCACCATGAAGACCTCAGTTTCCAAAAGGGGGACCAGATGGTGGTCCTGGAGGAGTGAGTCCCCATCCCACTTCCCCTAAGACATAGCTATCTCTAATATTCAATTTTGCTCTCTTTTGTGTTTCAATAAAGAACCTGATAGGCTAGATTATACTAGAGTGTAAATGACTGATGAGAATGTGATCATAATAGAGGAAGAAGGGTTTGCTGTTAACCTGGGTTTTAGCCACAGTAAAGGGGCTTGTGTGCTGGCTAATGGTGCACATCCAGGCAAGGATAGACAGCTGACAGTGCTTTCCTAGGAAAGCCTTCCCTGGACTCCTGTGATTAAGTGGCAGGCTTACCTATGGAACAGACCCTGTTCAGGTGACTTTGCATTCAGATCTGTGGATCTCTGAGTTTGCTACCTTCAGTCTCCTATAATCCTCACCATCACTAGATGGAGTATCTAATATGTACTGGGACTGCTTATGCTTGGTCAGACTCCTGAGCCCAGTCCCTCTGGCCAGCAAGCCACTGTGAGTCTGCCACGGGCACAGGGCCCTGCCTAATATATGGTTGGTAAGGTCAAGGCCACAAGTCCAGGGACTGAGAGTGAGGCCAAGGACCTAGGACTGTGGACTGAATGTAGGGACAGGGCTTGATTCTAGCCCCGGGGTTGTGGTCAACATGTTTACCTTCATCATGGGGTGCAGGCTGGGGGCTGGGACGGTAGTGGCCCTGCCCTTCACCCTACCAGCTTCCTGTTGTTGGGGTATTCTAGGCCACGGCTGCGGGTTGACCCCTTTGCTCCCTTCTGCCCCCCAGGTCTGGGGAGTGGTGGAGAGCGCGATCTCTGGCCACCCGGAAAGAGGGCTACATCCCAAGCAACTACGTTGCCCGCGTCAACTCTCTGGAGACGGAGGAGTGAGTATCCCGTCTCCCTGCCCTCCAGAAGCAAGCGTGAGCTGAGCCAGCCTTGCTTCAGCCTCAGGGCCTTTGTGCTCACTGTCTCCCCTGCCTGGCACACTCTTCCTAGAGCTGTTTGCCTGGCTGGTTCCTTTTCATCCTTTGGGTCTCAGAGAGGCCTTCCCGGCCACTTAGTCTCAAGCAGGTCCCCGCTGTGACTCTGTGTGACTCCCTGCTTCACTTCTTCTGAACACTTCTCACTAGCAAAACAATCTTGTTTCTTTGGTTGTCCCCAGTTACTGTCTGCCTTCCCCCACTAGACTGGGAGCACATGAGGGCAGGACATGGTCTGTCCTCTGCTGCATCCTGCACCCTCCACACAGGCTGGCATGCAGTAAGTGCTCAATGCATATTTGTTGGATGAAGTATAACAGTGGTGCCAAGTTGCCGCTGAGAGGCAAGCCAGCCCATACCTGGCCAGTCACTCCTCCTATGACTCATTCAGCCTGCCTGTGCCTGCACCTCCCTGAGCCCTGTGCCAACTGGGGGCCACAGAGCCAATGAGACATTCCCCACCCTCAAGGAGATTGCTATAACCCCTCATTCTTTACTGCAGACTCTTTGTGTCTACCTTGACTCAGAAAACAGACAGTTGTACTTTATCTATCCATCCGTCTACTCAATCATTCCACAGACCCTTGAGCATCCACTGAACTCCCAGTCCTTATTCCAGGAATACTAGATGACTCAGGCAGGCTTCCTCCCTGGAGATGTTCACCGTGTGGGGGGTGACACTGACAAGTAAGAAGATGGCCACACTATAGGGCGGCAATAGATTCAATTCAGAATCAGCCAGTCAAAAAGCTGAAACCTGACGGTCACCACAGTTTTATCTCCTTTGCCTCCTCCCTTTGGCTAGATGGTGTTGAGGGTTTGGGATGCTTACCTGTTAAAACGGGCTTTTCCCATCTTAAAGTCACCCCTTTCTTAGCACACAGAAAACCTCTTTGCCCTGTGAACCCTCCCCTCTGTGGCCGTGAGGAAGCCCTTACTCCCAGCCCTGACCCTTCTGTCCTGGAATGTCCCCAGCACACGCCGTACATGCTGCAGCGGCGGGAGGCGGGGCGGGGGCAGGGGTGGTGGTTGGCTGCTTCTCTGTCCCTCCAGGCTTCCTCCTGGGGCATCTGTGCTCTGCTCCCCTGCTCCAGGCTCTGAACACTTAGAGAATTCCTGCACCATTCCTCACCCTGCAGCAGCCTTGAAGAAGGCATGGCTGGTATTACTCCTTAAAGCAACGTAACTGCTGAGTGGAAAAGGCCAGGTGCAGAGGACAGATATGGTGGGTTATCATTTGGGTGATGACTTAATGGCTGGTTCTCGATCTTGAGTGCATCAGCATCGCATAGAGGGTTAGTTAAAATGCTGGTTTCTGAGCCCCACTCCTACTGTCCAATTCATAACTGGCATTTCTAACAAGTTCTCAGGTGAGGTGGATGCTGCTGATCCAGGGATCCACCTTGAGGACCACTGACCTGAATACCCCTATGAGTCTTGCACTCCCAGGCTCTTGTGTCCACATCGAGAGACTGCCTCTGAAGAGAGCAGCTGGGGCCTGGAAATCAGCGTGGGATGGACTCTTACTTCCTCATTTGCCTTGAAATAAGCAGCATTTTCAAATGTTTCAAAATGCAAATGGTGCAGAAGGAAATATACTAAACAGTGACAAGTCTTCCCCCGACCCTATCCCCAGCCAGCTACTTCCCTTCCCTTCCCTTCCAGGTTCTTGTAAGTCCTCCCAAATGCTCTATACTTGATTAAGAAACTACATATATCTTCCTGCAATTTGTTAAAAAAAATTGGAGTATAGCTGATTTAGAATGTGGTGTTAGTTTCAACTGTACAGCAAAGTGAGTCTGTTATACATATAGAGATATCCACTCTTTTTTAGATTCTTTTCCCATAGAGGCCATTATAAATATTAAATATAGCTCCCCGTGCTATAGGTCCCTATTAGTTATCTATTTTGTACAGGTCAGTCCCAGTCTCCCAATGTACCCTCTTCTTCCCTTTCCCCACTGGTAACCCTAAGTTTGTTTTCTGCATCTGTGACACTATCAGTTTTGTAAGTTCACGTGCATCATTTTTGTAGATTCCACCTGTAAGCGATACCATTTGTTACCTGTCTTTCCCTTCCTGACTCTCTCCACTTCATATGATAATCTCTGGGTTCATCCATGTTGCTGCAAATGGCATTGTTTTATTCTTTTTTATGGCTAATATTCCATTATCACGTCTGTGGTGGCTCAGCGGTAAAAGAGCCACCTGTAATGCAGGAGACACAGGTTTGATCCCAGGGTTGGGAAAATCCCCTGGAGAAGGAAATAACTTCCCACTCTAGTACTCGTGCCTGAGAAACCCCATGGGCAGAGGAGCCTGGTGGGCTACAGTCCATGAGGCCGCAAAGGAGTCAGACACGACTTAATGACTAAACAGCAGCGACAATATTTCAGTGTATGTAAGTGCTGCAACTTCTTGATGCATTCACCTATCAACGGACATTGAGGTTGTTTCTGTGTCTTGGCCGTTGTGAACAATGCTGCAAAGAACATTGTCTCGCTCGGTTTTACTCTACACTACCCTCTCCCACCTCTCATTCAGATCTTCCGTGCAGTGCCTGCAGTGCCTCCGTTTCACAGTTGCAGGGTCTGTCATGTAGACGCCCCACCGTCCCTCGTCTGTGGTCACTTAAGGTGTCCCCAGTCTCATGCTGCCTTGAGTCTCCTTGGGTATATGCCATTTCTTCCTGTGCAGAATCCATGGGATAACTTCCTGGGGGTGGGATTGCCAGGAGAACAGCTCTTACTGTGTACCCTTAACATTGCTTGGACATTTTACCATGGCTTGACTCACTATACCAAATGAAAGCAAGGAAGGCAGGGGTGTTGCAGGGTAATTAGGATCTTTGGCTCTGGAGTTAGACTGCCTGACTTTGAATCCTGCCTACACCACTTACTAGCTGTGTGATGCCAGGCAAGTTACTTGCTCTTTCTGTTTCTCGATTTCCTCATCTGTAAAATGGGGATAATAAAGGCAAAGATTCCATAGAGTTGTTGGGTGGATAATAAGAGCTTGATAAATGGTAACTGCCTGTTTCCCCAGTTGATAGCAGAGGAAACAGAAGTCCAGAGAGGGAAAGCAATGTGCTCCAAGTCACACATAGACTTGTGGCAGGGTCAAGGCCAGTTGACCTCTGGTCTGGGGCTTTTTCCGTCACAGTGGATGAACTACTCCTCAGGGAATAAATTTGGTTTCTGCTGCTTAAAGTTATCCTTAGATTTTTTAGGGGGATCTAAAGATCCCAAATAGTCAAGGAGAATGAAGAAAGGTCCAGGGATGTGGTGCCAAGTATAAAGTTATTTGAAATCTCACATTTGAGCTTAGAAACTCATGCTGATGTTATATTCAACTCTGTATCTACAAAGGAAGATGAACTGTGATGGTAACAAAGCTCAGCCCTCACTCACATGGGCCTCTAAGATCCTGAGAGGTTGATCAAACTAGAGAATTCTGCAAAAGGAAGATTTTTGACCACAGTTGGTTAAGACTGCTGTATTTTTCCACCCAGTCTTTTTGCTCATCACCTTATCCCTCATGTTGGGTGGTACTGGAATAACCGGCAACATTTGGTATTAGTATTTATAATGCTGTATTATTTTTCTTAAAGAAAGCTCCCCAAATTGCAAGTTTCAGCCCCAGCGAACTGGATTCACTTGTGATAAAATGTCAATATCCAAGGAATGACTGCTTTCCCCCCAAAGAATCTTTGAGTAAAACTGACACCAGAGGAATCCAGGCCCTTGGAGTCCTGATGCCAGTTGAGAATGCCGATAGTCAAACAGGACTGCCTGCCACGGGCTTACACACTGCCCCCTCCCTTCCCTCCAGGTGGTTCTTCAAGGGCATCAGCCGAAAAGATGCAGAGCGCCAACTCCTGGCCCCTGGCAACGTGCTGGGCTCCTTCATGATCCGGGACAGTGAGACCACCAAAGGTGAGGCCAGTCCTCCTAGCCCTGTGTTTCCACCCCACCACACAGGGGAGCCCCAGACATGACCGGACACCATCCTTCCCTTGGGGAATGCCACTGTCTGAACAACTCACCCAGCCCCGCTCCCCGGGTTGCCAGGCTTCCTTCTGCTCTTTGTTCAAGCCTTCTTAGCCCCCAGACCTGCCAACTTAGGTCAGTGAAAGGAAGATGCAGTGGTTACTGCCCTGAAGAACAACAACCTGCTGAACTTGATCTTCATTAGCTTGGATTCTTTTATATACCCATCAAAATATATCTTGTCCACAAACCTGACTCCTCTCTCCTTCCATAAGGAAATGAGATGGGCTCGGGCTGTAGGAAGAGACCTCAACCCAACCTTGTCTGGGAACTGTTTCAAATAACTCCTTTGAGGTGTTTGGATATTTTGATGTTGGTGACCTGCTTCCTGAAACTTCCGTGCTGCGAGGGTGGCTCTGTGCCCGGTCATTGCATAGGAGGCAAGAGTAGTGCCCCAAAACAACAAATAACTCAAACTGGCATCAACTAAGGCCAGTTTTGCCAAAGGGATGATTGTAAGTAGGAGTCCTGTGATTTCAGATTTCACACACAGTGTGTGCCTTTACTACTGTGTTCAGATTCAAAACTGCTTGGTTCACAGTACCCTGGACAATCAGTTTGGGGGCCTTCTACTTGCCCCCTGATTTCTGAACTGAGGAAGCCTGAATGTGGCTAAAACAGCGCTCACAATCTGTGTTTCAGGTCAGGGAATGTTTGGGCTTTATTTCCTCCCATCCAATAAACTCTCTACCAGCCCCCAGAGGAAAAGAAATGGTACAAAAAGATAGAGCCGTACACAGCCCTCAGCTTCTCTTCTCCCTCTGGGCCATCCTGCACACAAGGGCAGGAAGGTGAGCCTGGCCACTCCCACAGCCCTCAGAGTGGGCATAGGTGGGTTCACTGAGTTAATAAACTCGTAGTACAAGTGCCGTGAGTCCCATCCTGCTGCTTCCTGGGTTCTGCCCTTCCCCGCTCAGCATCAGCCAAGTCAGCCTCCCCTTGACTGAGCAGAGTGGTTAAGAGTGTGGTCCCAGCTGCCTGGGTTTGAAGTCCAGCTCTGCTACTTACAGACTGTGTAACTGCAGGTTAGGTACTTCATCTCCCTGGACCTCAATCTCCTTATGTATAACATTGTGGTGATATAAAACCTCTACCTGTGAGGTTAATCATTCACTGTAGTGAACAATATAGCTTATTATAATGCATATAACTATAGTCCATTATAGGAATATTATTCCTATCCACTTATTGTTTATTATTTATTATTCCTATTCATTCATTGTCAAGAGCTGACTGATTTGAAAAGACCCTAATGCTGGGAAAGATTGATGGCAGAAGGTAAAGGGGGTGACAGAGGATGAGATAGTTGGGTGGCATCATCAACTCAATGGACATGAGTTTAAGCAAACTCCAGGAGATAGTGAAGGACAGGGAAGCCTGGCAGGCTGCAGTCCATGGGGTTACCAAGAGCTGGACATGACTGAAAAACCAAACAACAGACGTTAACGAATCCGCCTGCAGTGCGGGAGACCTGGATTCGATCCTGGGTCAGGAAGATCCCCTGGGGGAGGGCATGGCACCCACTCCAGTATTCTTGCCTGGAGAATCCCCATGGACAGAGGAGCCTGGCGGGCTACAGTCCCATGGGTTCACAGAGTCGGGCAAGACTGAGTGACTAAGCACACCAGCCGAGCATGCATGAAAATCGATCAGTCGTGTCCAACTCTTTCTGACCCATGGACTGTATACCCCTCCAGGCTCTTCTGTCCATGGAATTCTCCAGGCAGGAATACTGGAGTGGGTAGCCATTCCCTTCTCCAGGGGATCTTCCCAACCCAAGGATCAAACTTGGGTCTCCTCCATTGCAGGCAGATTCTTTACCATCTGAGGCACCAGGGAAGCCCCAGCATGTATGGTCAACTATAATTCATGCAACAATTTAAACCTCCCCCATATCCTATGACATGGTGCTATTGTGGTGGAGAAAGCTGAGCGAGAGAGAAGCTAATAACTTGCCCAAGGACACACAGCTCACAAACCAGAACCGTGGCCAGGGACTGAAAGACGTGTGTGTTTCTGGTCTATGTGAATCCAGGATAGTTCCCCATCGCCAGCTCCTTCACTGAATCACATGTGCAGAATCCCTTTACCACATGAGGTGATGCACACACAGGTGTCAGGGATTAGGACGTGGCATTGTGGGGGGCTATGACTCAGCCTGCCAGGACATTTACTATGGACACTTACATTTCAATGTTTATGTTGTAATAGTTGAACTGGATTGGTTTGTTTGTTTAATCTTTTTGCTTGTTTGCTTCCAAACAGCCTAACTTTTATTTTCAGAATTAATGCTTATTTGTATTTATATAACCTATGGATATACCCATATTGCTTTCACTATAAAATCATCTATTTTTATTTGTTAAATTGACTAATTTATTTTGACTGGAGGATAATTACTTTACCATATTGTGGTGGTTTTCGCCATACATCAACATGAATCGGTCACAGGTATACATGTGTCCCTCCATCCTGAACCCCCTCCCACCTCTCTCCCCGCTCTATCCCTCTGGGTTGTCCCAAAGTGCTGGATCTGGGGGCCCTGCTTCATGCACTGAGCTTGCACTGGTCATCTCTTTTACACATGGTAATGTACATGTTTCAATACTATTCTCTCAAATCATCCCACCCTCCCCTTCTCCCACTGAGTCCTAAAGTCTGTTCATTACATCTGTGTCTCCTTTGCTGCCCTGCATCTAGGATCATCAGTACCGTTTTTCTAAATTCCTTATATATGTGTTAATATATAGTATTTGTCTTTCTCTTGCTGACTTACTTCTGTATAATAGGCTCCAGATCCACCTCATTAGAACTGACGCAAAAGCATTCCTTTTTATAGCTGAGTAATATTCTATTGTGTATATGTACCACAACTTCCTTATCCATTCATCTGCCGATGGACATCTAGGTTGCTTCCATGTGCTAGCTATTGTAAATAGTACTAAACAGCCTTGCTCTTTACCAAACTGGGTATGGTATCTTGGTTTTTGTGAAAAATAGAAAGATAATAGGAAGAAAAAGAAATAATAATGAACTCCATGACTTTATAGTGAAGCCAATATTACTGAGCTTTTACATCCTGAGTACAAGAATTACTTCTTTTACCACCAGGCAGTGTGCTGAGGGGAGGAGATATGATGACCAATCCCATTCTACAGATAAGGAAACTGAGGCAAAGAGAGGTGACTTGGTCACATGTCCAAGGTCTCACAGGGGAACATGGAACAGCCTGACAAGCACCCAGGCAGCCTGACTCCACCGCCCACTCCTACCCTCTGCTCCACTGCATGGATGTCAAGACGGTGCCAGCAGTGGCCTTAGAGGCTGTCAGGGTGCTCACGCTGGGTGGTTTCTCTCTGGCCCGCACAGGGAGCTACTCTTTGTCCGTGCGAGACTACGACCCCCAGCACAGGGACACGGTGAAACATTACAAGATCCGCACGCTGGACAATGGGGGTTTCTACATCTCGCCCCGGAGCACCTTTGGCAGCCTGCAGGAACTGGTGGCCCACTATTCAAGTGAGTCTTGCGGGGCTGCCTCCCTTCTGGGGGCCCAGCTGGGTGGGCCTCTCTCCTGGGAATCCTAGTCAAGGGGGACTGCTGCCTCTGAGGCCTGCTAAGGTTTTCCTGACCCTCCCCCCAGACAAACAGTTGCTTTGGATTCTCCTGAAGTCTTTGGTCTGTTGAATGGGAGGGCAGAGATGCCATCTCACCATGCTCTGTTCTCTTGGGAATGTCTTCGATGGAGCGGCCCTTTGGAACAGGGGCCAGATGCAGTGGACCAGGAAGGGAGGCCTGGAGGGGAAGCCTGAGGCTGGCTTGGGGCTGCCTGCCCTTGGCTGACCAGGGGGCTCTGTTCCAGAGGGGAGCGACGGACTCTGCCAGAAGCTGACAGTGCCCTGCATGTCCTCCAAGCCCCAGAAACCTTGGGAGAAAGATGCCTGGGAGATCCCCCGGGAGTCCCTCAAGATGGAGAAGAAACTTGGAGCTGGGCAGTTTGGGGAAGTCTGGATGGGTAAGGACCCAAGGCCAAAGCCAGGAGGGGAGAGAGGGGAGAGGGAGGTCCTTGCTTCCAAGAACAGCCCGAGGCCAAGTGGGAATGCCACCCAGGGCAGAGGGGAGATTTGAATAATAACCGTAAAGGAGTGATTCCTCTGATAGCAAAGCAAATAGTCCTGCCATGCAAACACTGCCATGCAAATCTTTGAGGTCAGGCCTGTTGGGGTCAAAAACTTTCTTCTAAGAAGCAGAAGTCCTCGATGAGGAATCTGCTTCCTCACATGGAGCTGGAACAGTCTGGGGTTGAGAGAACCAGAGCATCTCTTAGAATGATGAGAATTAAGAATGGGAAACTGTAGCTTGGAGATTTCCAGGTGAGTTCAATGTTGGCAGCTGATGAACACGCTGTTCTAAGCCCCTTCCGTGTACCCAGCATCATGCTAGGGCATTGTAGGACTTCAAAAAGACATATTCCACCCCTACTGGGCTGCCTCTAATGACTTAAGAATAGCAAAGCCTGCCCTGCAGAACTGTGGGGGTAGACGCGATGCCTGGCCCAGTGCCTGGGGCCCCCACACTGTGTTTATACTCCACCACGTTCCAAATGGGAGTAAAGACAGCTTACAGAGATGCCAACAATTCAGCCAGAAAAAAACAAGTTTAAAATCCATTCACTTCAACTATATGTATTGAGAGCCTGCTATGTGTCAGGCACTGAAGAAGAAAAGGCAGAGAAAGCATGGTGAGGAAGGCAAGACAGATCAGACTGATGGGGTTAGAAAACACACACACACACATTATATAAGGCCTTAGGCTTTTACTGTAGTAAGACCTCAACTCTGCATTAGAGCTTCCTGGCGGCCAAGGCAAAATGGAAACACAAGCAACACTGAGATTTACAAGATCAACAAGATGATGCAGGGAAGGGGTGGGGTGAAATGAGGGAACAGCATGAGCAAAGTCCCTGTGGTGGGAGGGGGAGACAGCTGCTCGAGGGACTGAATGATATGCAGGCAAGTTGGTGCACAAAAGGCAAGGGGTAGAGGTGCTGGTGGATGACAAGGCTAAGTGAGCAAGGCCAATTTATGCAGGGCCTTGTGGACCATGATGAGACATATTTATTTTGAGAGCAGTGTTAAGATTAAATAAACATTTAAAGCAAAGATGGTGTGTATGTGAATGTGTGACAAAGCAAAGGTAGGTGTGTGAGTGAGTGGCATAATCAGAGTGATGTTTTAATCCCTTAACCCCTGCATGAACCTTTGCATATGAGGAAACCATAGTTCAGAGAGGTTAAGTGACCTGCCCAAGGGCGCACAGCTAGGAAGTGGTGGACCAGCCTTCCAACCTACATCTACCTGAGGGCAAAGCACATGTCTCCCCTTCCTTCTCTAAGGGCTGAGATGGGCAGGAAAGGCTCGCTGGAGGAGGTAGGTCTGCAGCCAGGTCTTTGGGGTCTGTGAGGAAAGAGCACTGGGCCCTGACCACCTTTTCTGCTTCCTGTCCTGCCGCAGCCACCTACAACAAGCACACCAAGGTGGCCGTGAAGACGATGAAGCCCGGAAGCATGTCCGTGGAGGCCTTCCTGGCAGAGGCCAACCTGATGAAGACTCTGCAGCATGACAAGCTGGTGAAGCTGCACGCTGTGGTCACAACGGAGCCCATCTACATCATCACGGAGTTCATGGCCAAAGGTGCCACGCGCTGGGAGCTGGGGGTATCAGCTATGCCTCCTCCTGGTCACCTGCAGAGTCAGAGGTGACTCTGACGTGGTTCTTTGGCCTTCAAGATGCCCCCAGTCTGGCCAGGAACTCTTTTGACATAAACTCACTGAGCACCTTCGTATCTGACTGCCCCACTCTTCTGGTTAAGGGGCGTGAAATCGTGTTAGGGGGATGCCAGGAGAAGGGGAGCACATGGACCTCTGGGAGAGGGGGTGGGGCCAGAACCCCTCTCGGGGATAGGAGAAGAGCCTTCTATGGGTTCACCATGAGCCCTTGAGGCTGGGGAGACTCCCTCAACCACCCCCGCCCCCCTGACCACCAGCCATCTTCCCTGGGTGGACCAATGCTCCAGGAGACTCAGCAAAGCATTCCTTACGCATTGGCTAAGCATCCTTTTCAGGCTGTTCCCATCCTGCCTGCACACAGTCCAGGATGTCTCAGGGATATTTTTTTAGGCCATCATTTCTCAATAATGTTCAATTCCTGCCCATTTCTCAACATACAGAAACGTCTCACGTGACATCCATTTAGAAGGATTTGACATCTCAAAGCTTTTATCATTTTCTAAACACACAATTATGCCAGCCTTATAAAACCATGGCCCCATTCCCCCAGGCTCAGAATGCTGTCTCAATCAGACAACCAGTCTGGCAAGCACAAAGTCATTCTCAAAATGCTCAGATTCTATTTCTCATATGCTAGGAACAGTAAATAAATACTTTTATTTAAATTCATTACTATGAACCATGTTAACCACCTGTAAAGTCATGAGAGTAGTAAATGTTGTTCCCCCTACTCTCACACAGGCAGCCTGCTGGACTTCCTGAAAAGTGAAGAAGGTAGCAGGCAGCCACTGCCCAAACTCATCGACTTCTCAGCCCAGGTAAGAGTCTAATGGGGAAGTCGGGGAAGGGGAAGTCAACTATTTATTCAACACGTGTTTATCGATTACATGTTATCATAATAACAATAATAGCTAACAGGTATTGAGTGCTCAGGATAAAAGTATTCTTTTTAACTGTGCCTTCTATGACCTAACTTGGGGCTTTCCTGCTAGCTCAGCTGGTAAAGAATCCACCTGGAATGCAGGAGACTCCAGTTCAATTCCTGGTTTGGGAAGATCCCCTGGAGAAGGGATAGGCTACCTACTCCAGTATTCTTGGGCTTCCCTGATGGCTCAGAAGGTAAAGAATCCACCAGCAAAGTGGGTAGACCTGGGTTCAATCCCTGAGTTGGGAATATCTCCTGGAGGAGGGCATGGCAACCCACTCCAGTATTCTTGCCTGGAGAATCCCCGTGGTCCGAAGAGCCCGGGGGGCTGCCGTCCCTGGGGCGGCAAGACACCACTGAGCGACTAAGCATGCACACAAGTCCTAACTCATGTAGTCTTCACATCAGCCTTCTAGGGTGAGATTTTTGTGATCTATTCCTTTGTAACCAACTGCTCCAAAGTTTAGTAGCTTGAAACAACAATTTCCCATGATTCTGTGGGGTTGACTGGGGTTGGTCGGGTGATTTTTCTGCTCCACACGGTGAAACCCAGCCCCTTCTTGAGAATGCGTTCTGCTGAGAGCTTCCCTGGGGCTAGAATATCTGGGATGGTGGCCCATCCTCTGGGTCTGTCTCCAGTAACTCCACATCACTCATTCAGTAGCCTAACCTGAGGTCCTTTACATCATGGCAGAAAGGCAGAGGGAGTCTTCCAAGGGACTAAGCCATCTTGGGCAAGCTCCTAGTCACATCGTGCAGGCTAATGTCCTGTTGGGCAAAGCAAGTCACGTGACCTAGCCCAGAGTCAGTGTAGGAGGGACTGGAAAAAGGCATGAGTCCCAGGAGGTGTGGTTCACAGGGAACCATGATGACAGTCTGGCCACAGATGGGTAATTATCATCCCGTTTTACAGAACAGGAAGTTAAGGCTTAGAGAGGAAGTAAAGAGGAGATGAGGCAACTGAGGCCCAGGGAGGTGAAGTAGCTTGCCTACGTGATTGTGTTACTTTGGGGGGATATGGCAGTGAATAAAATGGAAAGTACTGCTATCCCCCTAGGGTTTACACTTATTAAACAACTAAATCTCTTAGAGAGCCACGACCCAAGTAGTCCTGGCTCAGTGTCAAAAGAATGCAGTATCCAGCAAAATTAATAATGTCCAGAAATCACAGAAACGCTTCTTAAAACTCCATTTTCTTTCTCATCTTCCCTTCACTTTATGGAGCTCTTCTCACCCCCAGCCTGAGTGCTTTTCACTTCTGTCCTCTCTCATTCATTCTCTCCTGTCTGTGGGAAAACAGGGGAGGAAACGGGTACTGGTGAGAACCCACGGCTGGAGCACTTCTCCCAGTCCAGGAGCAATCAGAGAAGGCTTCCCAGAGGAAGCGGTCACTAGGCTGGGGCCTGAATAGAAGTTGGGCAGGTGAAGATGAGAGGGAAGGGTATTCCAGGCAGAAGAAACAGTCTATGCCAAAGTCCAAAGGGCAAAACCAGAGCTCAACCTGGTCTGTTGGAGCTTGAGCCTGGCAAAAATGAAGGAGATGTGGCTTGCAGCCTGGAAGGTGTTAAGGGAGAGGGGCACCTGGGCCCAGGGCAGGGCCTTCAGGAGATGCCTAAGGCAGAGTTCATTTGACTATGCAAATCCTGGGAAGGGTATAATAAAGGAAGAGTATAATAAAAGGCTTTGCCTTTCAGAGTCTTCCAATACCAGAGGCATATGGAAATCCAGAAGAGGCATTTTCTCTTCAATGAGCCCTACCTCCTGGGGAAACAGGAGTCTGGCCTGTTGCTAAATTGTAACCGTCACACTGGCAGAAACCTTGCTGGGAGTAGGGTCATGGACCAGGGCAAGAACAATTCTCTCCGTGGTACAAACGGTAAAGACAGAAACCACAGGAGGGAAAGAGGTGCCAGGCCCTTGTGCATCCAGGAGCAGAGGTGGACTCAGAGCCCAGGGACAGAAAGGAGCCACCCTGGGGCCTGGTCTTCACCTCCGGTCCTAGAGAGGTAGGTGGGCGCAGCAGAGACTGCCCTGTCACCACCTGGCTGTGTAACCTCAGATCCACTCTGGGTCTCTTGGTCCCTTCATTTGTCAAATGAAGGAACTGGACCATCTTTGTGCTTTTCAAGTTTGAAAACCTTTTTTTTTTTTTAAGCTACAACTATGTTGGTCAAATGAATCTTACGGAGCAGCTGATCATTTTAAAATGGATTAAAACAGAGCTGTTTTGATTGAAGGGGTGACCTCTCTTTTGTCCCTCAGTTAGATTCAGTGTGAAGAGCCCTAAGCTGGAATATCCCTACAGGCCCTTCCAGCTGATTCTGTGATTCCCTGGTACTCTCTCAGAAGCAAACCCATGTGCCAATGACTGACATCACGGCAGACTGGTGCTCATGAAATCTCACCACCTCATCAACTCCCAGTTTATAGACCAGCCCTGAACCCAGCCAGCCTACCCACTATTCGTTCAGTTGACAAACCCTTGAGAAGCAACACTGTATACACATGGACTTAGGATTTGTATAGAGTTTTGCTGTTGAGCCCAGGGCTGCTTGTGTGAGTGAAAGTGAAGTCGCTCAGTCGTGTCTGACTCTTTGCAACCCCATGGACTATAGTCCACCAGGCTCCTCCGTCCATGGGATTCTCCAGGCAAGAATACTGGAGTGGGTTGCCATTTCCTTCTCCAGGGGATCTTCCTGACCCAGGGATTGAACCCAGGTCTCCTGCATTGCGGGCAGAGGCTTTAACCTCTGAGCCACCAGGGCTGCCTGTGCAGTCTTGAGGAAATAGCTTACCCTTTCTGAGGGCTGCTTTCCTCAATGGGGACTATTGAAGTGAATACTTATATGCCAGACTCTGTTCTAAACACTTGATGTAGATTTAGAGTATTAATCCTCACATAAATCCTCGGAAGAAGATTCTCTTGTCCCATTCTACAGAGAAGAAAAGTGAGGTACAGTGGGGTAAAGTAGTTTGCTTGGAGATCACAGAGATGTGGGGCTCAAGTTGAGCTGGCCCAACCCGGGAATAACCTAGGCATTCTCATCTGCTGTCTTCTAAGTGGGATTAGTCCCACTTGCCCCCTTGAGCTCATGTGCTCCTGTGCAAATCCATAACATGAGTGTCTGCGCCTGAGTACTGAAAACTGCTACCAGCATTAGTGCCTGCGCTGTGCTGAAAATTCAGGTAGGGTAATGGACACAGACCCTAAGCAAGGCTGTCAGATTTCCAGTCCTGGTCTCCACCTGGACCAGGCGGTTACTTCTTTGGGATTCAGTTTTATCACCTGTGAAATAATAGTGCTGAAGCAATAGTGCCTACCCCAAAGCAGAGAGCAAATGCTATTTAAGTATTAAATATCATATTATGATTAATAAATAAGCTACGATGTCCACAGTTAATGTTATGGCTATTGTTAACTGTTCATCTAAACTCCTTATAAATTTTCCACACCCATGAGGCCAAGACTGCCTCACCCACTCCTGGCGGGCGATGACAAGCAAAATCAGAAAGTCTCCTGGTTTCGTTAGAAAAGGCTGGAGACTCAGACCTCGGTTCCAACGGCCATGGGTGCCCCCTACTGGCCACTTTCCACAAGCGTACCATCCACTGCCTCAGACCTTGAACAAACCTTGGTTTAGTCTGGCCAGAAACCCTACCTTCCCAAATAATCTCCCCAGATTGCAGCCACCTGCAGTACTCCAAAATGTTGGAGTTCTGGGTGATTAAAGGCAGCATGGAGGCCCTGGGGGTGGATATGCAAATCCTGGGGGTGTGATCTGGCAAAGGTGTCCCTCCTCTGTACAACACAGACGGTGGTAACACCTGGCTCAAGGACGTCAAAGACCAGTTTATGAACTATAAACGCTATTTTCTGAGTTTCTGAGAGTTAATCACAAACCTCTTTATGAGGGGTAATAAACTCTTGTAAGAGGAAAACGTCTTTACAGAAAAATCCATCTTTCTGTCGGGCTTCCCAGGTACCATTGTGAATAAGAACTCTTCACACAGTCCAGTATGCACTCAGAAGCCCTGATGACATTAAAATATACATCAGACCATGTCACCCTCCTACTCTAAGACTTCCCACTTCCCTTTGTGCTCAGAATACAACCCAACCCCCTCTCCTAACCTACAAGGTTCTTCCCCATCAGCAGCCTTTCCCACCACCTCCTCTCTCCTCCCCACTTTCCCTTGGGCAACTTCTGCTCAGCCTCCTGTTCCGTGAATACCCAAGCTGCTTCCTACCTCCGGGCCTTTGCACATGACCTTCTCTGCCAGGAATGCTCTTCTTCGACAGAGCGTTTGCTGAAGTTTCACCTCCTGACCATCCAGTCCAAAACAGCCCTCTACGCTTCATGTCCTAGCACCTGCTTTCCCCGTTCTTTATGGTGCTTATCACCACTTGTAGGGGCTTTGCCTGGCTCCCGACCTGTCCAAGTAACATGTGTGGTGCTCACAAGACACTCAATAGATGTTTGTTGAATGAGTAAAGGAATTTTCCCTACCCAGGCTTGGGAGTGAAACATACCCAGGCATAATGGATACAACAAAATGTGATGTGAGCCTAGGTTGTGCCCAGTAAGGGGATTGGGGATGAAAGCCCTTCAAAGTATCCTGGTGTGTGTGTGTGTGTGTGTGTGTGTATTTCTCCTTGGAGAAATAATGCTTTTTCCTTAAAGTGTTTTCTGGAAGTCTTAGAACCCTAAAGAAGCTCCAAACTGGCCCAGGCTATGAGAATCCCCCCAACCTGGTTAGGTAGACAGAGAAATGCCAATTTGAGACCAGGACCCAGGCCAGCACACGTATTTTCCAGTTTTCTCACACTTGGACACTCGTCTTCTGCTTTTGGGTGAGACCCACCTTGGGCTGGGCCGAATCCGAGGGTAAGGGTGTCTCTGTTTTGGGTGGAGATCGCAGAAGGCATGGCCTTCATCGAGCGGAGGAACTACATCCACCGAGACCTCCGAGCCGCCAACATCTTGGTGTCTGCATCCCTGGTGTGCAAGATCGCCGACTTCGGTTTGGCGCGGGTCATCGAGGACAACGAGTACACAGCGCGGGAAGGTAGGGGATGGTGTCGAGGGCCCCGTGGGGCCCACTGGGGTGGGTCGTGTGTACTGAGCGTTAGGACCTGTGAAAGTGGTATTAATCCAAATGCAAAGGTTTGTCCCAGTATCAGCTGGGTGTTATTAAGCTGGAGGGGCTCCATCTTGAGTTTTGGCCTCCAGTCTCCCCCAGTAAGTGGGATCAATTGTAGACTGGGTCAGTCAAGTCATGTTAAAATTAAGAGTAAGGGCAAGAGCGACTTTAGGTGTGATAGACAAAAACAGGGGAGAATCTAAATGTCCATAAAGAGTACAATGATATTTAAATTGTGGTTTATTCACAGAATATTATTATGTAGCAATGAGAAGTTACAAACCAATGACACAGGCATACGCAAAAGAGAATGGATGACTCTCACAGGCATAATATCAAAATAAGGGAACTCAGACTGAAAAAGTAGATGCTGGATAGTTCCACTTATATAAAATTCAGAAACAGGCAAACATGTATGCGAAGGTTGACAGCAGCATTATTCTTAACAGCCAAAAAGTGGAAGTAATCCAAAAGTCCATCAACTGATAAACAAATACACAAAATGAGATCTAGACATGTGGTGGGATGTTATTTGAGCACAAAAAGGGATGAAGTACTAATATACCCTAAGTGAAGTTGCTCAGTCGTGTCCGACTCTTTGCAACCCCATGGACTGCAGCCTATCAGGCTCCTCCGTCCATGGGATTTTCCAGGCAAGAGTGCTGGAGGGGATTGCCATTTCCTTCTCCAGGGGAACTTCCCGACCCAGGAATCGAACCCAGGTCTCCCGCATTGCAGGCAGATGCTTAACATGGACAAACTCTGCAAACATCATGTTCAGTGAAAAAGCCAGACACAAAGACCACGTATTATATGATTCCATTTATATGAAATTCCCAGAATAAGCAAATCTATAGAGACAGAAAGTAGATTAACTCCAGCCAAGGCTGGAGTGGGGAGCTAGAAAGAAATGAGTGGTGACTGTTATGGTCTGGGGAAGGGTAGGGTGAAAATATTTTAAAATTCACAACTTTATGAATATATTAAGAAAACCATTGAACTGAATACTTTCAGTGGCTGAATTATACAGTCTGTGCATGCATCTCAATAAAACTTTTTTAAAAAACAGGCAAAATTCATTTATTGTGCTAAAGGTCAGAATAATACTTAACCTGGATTGCAGGGGTATTGACTGAGATGAGGCAGGAGGGAGCCTTCCGAGATGCTGAAATTTTCTATATCTTAATCTGAATGGTGATTGCAAGGGGGGATGCATATATAAAAGGCATCTAGTTGTATAGGGAAGATTTGTATATTTTAATTCATGTTTGCATAACACAGTAAAAGTGCAACCACTAAAAGAATAAGAATAGAATGTGTAATTTCTAAATGCAAATGCAAAAGAAAATGGATGACTCTCACAGGCATAATATCAAAATAAGGGAACTCAGACCAAAAAAGTAGATGCTGGATAGTTCTACTTATATAAAATTCAGAAACAGGCAAACATGTATGCGAAGGTTGACAGCAGCATTATTCTTAACAGCCAAAAAGTGGAAGTAATCCAAAAGTCCATCAACTGATAAACAAATACACAAAATGAGATCTAGACATGTGGTGGGATGTCTATTGGAGAGGATAAGCAGGAATAAAGAAAACTCTCTCGGTCCCAAGGGAGGAAGGGATGGGGGGAGCAGGAAACACACAGAGAATTTTCAAAACTTGACTATGTACTAGATGATAAAGCAGGTCTCAACAAATTCCAAAGAACATGTATCTTTTACACTGCGTTCCCAACTACAGTGGAACTGCAATAGAAATTACTCACTAAAGGCTAACTCAGCCTATCCCAGACCAGATGGAAGGAGAGGACTAGAAGGAGAGACACCCAGTGACTGAGGGAAACCAAAATCTTCCCTTCGCCGACAGGGGTTAGGAGGTCGAGGTAGCAGGTACGACCTGGACTCAAAGTCCCTTGAATTTCTGCTGTCCCCAGAGGTCCTAGGACTCCACTCTTCAGGAGTTGTAGTTCACCAGAACATCAGCTGAATCAATGAGGTGGCCCCAAGAGGGCGAGTCCCCTGCCACACCCCATGTACCTTGGCTCACTCCTCCCTACTTTAGCCACTGGTCCTCAGAATGGATGCTCCTTGCTTCCACGGGGGCCAGATTGAGGGAAGTCACAGTCCTGCAGGGGGCAGATATTGGCAGCTGTACTGATGTCCTGTTCCCTCCCCCTAGCAGAGACCTAGCTCTGATTGCTCCCCAGACTCTCCTTGACTCTGCTCTGTTCAAACCACAGGGGCCAAGTTCCCCATCAAGTGGACAGCTCCTGAAGCCATCAACTTTGGCTCCTTCACCATCAAGTCAGATGTCTGGTCCTTCGGTGTCCTGCTGATGGAGATCGTCACCTATGGCCGGATCCCTTATCCAGGTAGGAGAGAGGGCATCAGCCTGGGGCTGCTTCCTGGGCAGCCTGGCTCCCTTCTCTTGTCATTGTGTCCATTCAGACTGAGTTTTTGTTTGTTTGTTATTGTGTTTGTTTTTTTATCAATATTTTTAGTGAAGTACAGTTGATTTACAATGTTGTGTCAATTTCTGCTGTATGGCAAAGTGATTCAGTTATATATACATATATATATA
>SJYX01007426.1:215986-227690 GCA_006410675.1 Oreotragus oreotragus
GTTCACCCGGCCTTCCGAGGGGCACCTGCGCAGGTGAACGCCCCTCCCCGCCCCCTGCACCTCCCTCCTCCGCCGCGCACCGCTGGGTGGGAGCGGGCGGCTGGGGCGGCGGCCCTGGGAGTGGGGAGGCCCTTGCCTGTGGGGTGTGCCGGCTGGTCGGCCTGGCGTGGCCTTGGGGCCCCGCTAAATGTCCCAGAAAGGAGGACGTCCAGTTCTGGATTCCCCAGATGGGCCTTTTCCGGCCGGATCTCGGTCGTCTGAACCGCGCCCAGGTGGTGGGAGGAGTCGGACCTAGGCCCCCTGCAGAGACGCCGGGGATTTTTGTACTGGGCTGGGTGGTCCCGCCACTTCCTAGCTCTGTGACCTTGGGCAAGTCCCCTTTCCCCGAGCCTCAGTTTGTTTATCTGGGAAGTGGAAATGACAGTAACGGCCCTACTGGGTTGTCGGGCAGGACTCGATGATGGAAAGCTCCTGAGGACCGTGTGGACTGTAAAATTAAACAAATGGAGCGGTGGAAGCTGCTTGTTAAAATGGAGACAGCTGGGGCGGTAGAGAGTCTTATCGAGAGTTTAACCTGAGTCGCCAAGCGAATCACGTAGAGAATGTGAAACGCACAATATCAGATAGGAGATAAGGGTTCCCTGAGCTGGAGTTATTGACTGGCGAGGATAAGCATTCTGTATGGCAGGTGGCCTTCTCAAACTGCTTGGGTTTGGAAGCTGGGTAAATCATGGAGCTGATCGCCATCTTCCAAAGCCAGCTATGAAAACTGGGCTGTTGACAGTTGAGACTGTTCCTAGAAGTCGGGTTTGGGAATGAGAAGAATTAGTAAAAGGGTGTTTTCCTAAATGGACTAGGCGTTTTCTATCAGAACAGTTTTGAGCTGGAGGGGAAAACCTGAAGTGTTTTCTCCCTCTTAGAGTTGTCATGAAAGTAGCATAGATGTAGTAAAAAAGAAGACAGTACAGAAAGGTATAAGAAAGATGTTTCCCACTTCACTGTTCTGCTCCTCAGAGGTAAAAGAACTGTTTTGATAGCCTTCCCGGTATTGTTTATAGATACATCAGGTTGTGCATGCTTACGTATATGTGCTTCTAATTTCCCCAGATGAGATTACACTGTACATACTGATCTGCACCTGGGGGAGGGGTGCTATATTATGGAGAACTTTACATATCGGCTCTCGTAGGCCTCTTTCATTTCTTCCAAGGCTGCATAGTATTCTGCTGAGTGGCTGACAGTACTTTAATCATTTCCCTGTGGAAATGATTAAGGGCTTCCCTGTGGCTCAGTGGTAAAGAATCTGCGTGCAATGCAGGGGACACAAGAGACACAGGTTCAGTCTCTGGGTGGGGAAAATCCCATGGAGAAGGAAATGGCAACCCACTCCAGTATCTTGCCTGGGAAATCGCTTGGACAGAGTAGCCTGGTGGGCTACAGTCCATGGGGTCTTGAAAGAGGTGGACACAACTTACTGACTATACAACAACATCTTAACCACATTCCTGTTGATGGCCCCTGAGTTTGGGGGATATTCTTTTTTTGTCCTCATCACCTTGGAATAGTTAACTTATTTTGAGGCATGAGCAACACCCTGTTGACTGAACAGAAACCCAGATAATAAAGGAAGTGATATATTCCAAAAATACTGCTGCTACCCGGTCTAGAATCAGTTCAGAGCTCCTAGAGGGACTTTCCTGGTGGTCCTGTGGCTAAGACTGTGCTCCCAGTGTAGGAGGCCTAGGTTCAATCCCTGGTCAGGGAACTGGATTCTACTTGCCATAACTAAGAGTTCCTATGCTGCAACTAAAGATCCTACATGCCTCAAGTAAGACCTGGTGCAGCCAAATAAGTTAAAAAAAAAAGTTCTAGAAAGTGAATCGGTGAACGTTTAGAGACCAGGTGTTAGGAGCCAGGAACCATTTAATTGAAAGCAGCTGGTCAGTGTTAACCATTGTTGGCTTCTGTAAATTGTTACCTAGAGGACAGATTTGAGACTCTTTGGTGTAGGAAGGATTTTAAATCTCAACACTTCTGCAGTGTTGATACAGTAAGAACTGATCCTTGAGGGAGGTGGTAATGAAAAAAGGTGATCTGTGTAAAGCGACTTCATAGGGATTATAATCTTTGATTGGACATCCCTGCTGTGACAATATAGGCATTTCTATACTGTTAAGTCTCTCTTTTTGTTGTAAATTAACATGGAATGTGGTTTTCCTATAAATAATCCCTCTTTGGACTGGGCCCTAGCCTAAATGAAGCAAAACCTTTTTTTCCCAGCCTTTCACAGGTGTTTGATTTACCTATCAGACCGGCGCCCCCCCCCCCCCCATCACCCTTTGTCCCACTACAGCTGGTTTGCTAATCCTGGAGCTCTCAAACATCTGAGTCAGAAATCCATGCTGGAAGGATTCTTACAAGTTCAGTTCCTCATACTGTGAGGGAGCTTAGGATCTTGATCTTAGTATAAAAGCTTTCTTCCTTTTTAATTGCCATAGACTCCCCCCTGATGGTAGCTCCTGAAGTGCTTTTTTAACACTTGCTGTTCTTCATAAAAGACAGGAGGAGATAGAAAAGACGACAGAGTATAGGAAAATCAACAGACTTTTTTCCCCTCTATTTTAGCATTTCTTCATAATTTGCTTTTAAGCATAGCAAATACTTCATAAAAGTGGTTGGAGGAAGCAAACTATGATTTTAAAGACTTCCCCTCCCTATAAGTCATGTGCATATATGTTTGTATTGGGGGGGCGGGATGGATGAAAGGTTTTTCCAGCTAGCAAGGCCAGCATTCTTGACTCTTTCTGCTTTGAGAATCTACTACATCTTACATTTTGGTAAACTGTTGACAAACGTTTTCAACTGTGTCCATTGATGCAGCAAGAGGAAACAAAAAGTGGAATTTCTTATAACTTTATTAAGATTGAAAAGTTGTTGGAACCTAGGTCTCTCCTAGTTGGTGGACCAGATCCTTGAGATCAGAGAGGTTTTAACATCCTTTAAGATTTGTTTTTGTTGAGCCTGACTTTTCTCTTTGTGCCTAGGAGTCTGAAAAATCCTTTTGCAGAGTTCTAGGATGGAGACTGAAGGGTATCCAGAGATGCAAAGAGATGGAGAAGTCCAGAATGATGAAATAAGGTCACCACCAAATGAGAGGATGGCTGAGGAGCCAGAAGGCATCCTGATAGCACCGCCCCAGGTCCAGGTCCCACCAGAGAGCCTGGATGAAGATTCTGAAGATGACCTGGAGACCGTGCCACGAAGGAGTCCTCTCAACCCTGCAGCCTCCAGGCAGAGGTTCCGGGAGTTCCGCTATGAAGATGCAGCTGGGCCCAGGGATGTCCTGAGACATCTCCAAGAGCTTGCTGGACAGTGGCTGCGACCTGATATTCACACGAAGGAGCAGATTGTGGAAATGCTGGTGCAGGAGCAATTCCAGGCCGTCCTCCCTGAGGAGCTCAGAGCCTGGGCACTGAGGTGTCAGCCTGGGGTCAGAATCACCGGCTGAAATCTCACTGCTTCCTTTTCAGCCTACATATGAGAAGTGACCAAAGGCTCTCTTTGTTGCAAATCCAGCTACAGTCATGAGAAATCTGAACCTTGATTTTCTTTGAGCTTGCCTTTGCTAGCTGTAATAAGAATCAATGGAAACCTTTTTTTTTTTTTTTGCCTGAAGCAGCTCTGTGTCCTGGCACTGCGGACTCCAGAAGGAGTTTCCCTGCCCTCTCGCAAGGACAGTCAGTCTGCCACTTGTTTTCGCTCTGCTGAATGCCTCCCTTTTTGCACTTTGTGACACGCTCTAATATATATAGTTTTTATGTATCCAGAGAGATGATTGCTTCAACTTTAATATTCTTGATTCTCGCTGTGGTGGCTTGGATGGAAGCTTCTGTAACCCCGCCAGTAACTCATTTGGGGTGTCCTTGAAATATTAAAGTTTGATTCTTAATAAAAATGTCCTGTGGTGATTTGCCAGTCTGGCTCTTAGTTGTCAGCATTTGAGAAAGGTGGGATAATTATCGGGAGTAGATGAGAGCTGCAGATAAGAACTATGTGGCGTTTGCTGAGCTGGCGAATAGGAACAGGCCTGGCCTTTGTTTTCAGAGTCAGCGTCTAAATTGGGCAAAACTGAGAAGGGGGAAAGGGGTCAGAAGAGGTAAGTAACTCAGGTGGGCTGTTTGATTTGCTCTTTGTCCATTTGCTTATCTTCCTCAGCTCATCTTCATGCTAGAGGACTAAACCATCTGAGGCTCTGTTCTTCCTGGAACAGAGGTCATCCTGGCTTTTTGTGGGTAGAGTCTGGTAGTTTGGTTTGCAGCTGAAACAGCAGTAGCTGTGGTGGTGACAGGAAACAGCAGCTCCTTCCCCAGCATGACACAGTCTTCAGGAACCTTTTTGCCTCTGCAGCCTGGCTTTTGGGATGGGTTGGTTAGCCCCATTGTGGAGCTTGAATTCGATTTTGCTGATGTTTGTTGAGTACTTCTGTGTCTTTGGGACTCTTGATGCTAGAATCCCAGGTGGCGCAGCAGTCAAGAATCTGCCTGCCAGTGCTGGAGACACGGGTTCAGTCCCTGGGTGGGGAAGATAGCCTGGAGAATCCCATGGACTGAGGAGCCTGGCAGGCTACAGCCCATAGGGTTGCAAAGAGTCAGAAATGACAGCACACACAAATATAAAACCTAGTTTCAGGGAATTGCCTGGTGGCACAGTGACTAGGAATCTGCTTGCCAATCTGCTTGCAGGAGACGGGAGTTCGATCCCTGATTGGGGAAGATCCCACGTTCCTTAGAGCAACTAAGCCCCTGTGCTGCAGCTGCTGAAACCCGTGTGCTCTAGAGCCTGTGCTCAGACAGGAGAAGCCTCTGCAAAGAAACCTGCACAACAACGAAGAGCAGCCCTCACTTGCCGCCGCTGGAGAAGGCCCTCACAAAGCAATGTACACCCAGTGCAGCCACAAATAAAAGCTTTATATATAAAGCTCAGCTTTAAGGAAATCTTGTTTCTAAAGAGAGGAGGAAGCCATCAACATACATCGTTAGAAATGCTGAAGTAAAACTAGTCTTTTTTCCGGCATCTGATTTTGAGACAGCACTAAGAAAACACATTTTGTGTTTTTTTTTTAAAGAAGAAATAGCCGAGTCAGGGAACGGCATTTTTATTGAACTTTAGTAGGAGTCAGATTACTGGACCGAAGGCACACCTTTTGTAAAGGCCTTTACAATGGGAATGGGAGTTATTTGGGAAATAACTCTCATTGACTGGGTTAAGCTCTCAAGTAAAATTTAACATTGGCAATGGAGTAACAGTGATAGTGTCATAGTATCTTCAGTACTTCCATTTGTTCCAAACATTCCGAAGGTATTTCCTTTAATCTGCAGGGATTAGGAACTCCAGGTTGTAAAGAATTTCCTGACCTGCTCCAGTTTCTCAGATGCTTTGATAGCCTAGAATTTAGGATGCAAGTAAAGGACCAGAGTTACAAATAGACTGAAATGTTTTAATCGGGGGGATTTTAAAACAGCTGAGATTTCCTGAATCCCTTAACACACAGATTTTTCAACCTTGGCAATTTGGGGCCAGGTAATTCCTTATTGTGGGGGCTTGTCCTGTGGATTCTAGGGTATTTAACAGCATCTTTATCCTCTAGTCACTAGATTAGAGTAACATCCACTAGGTGTGACAACCAAAAATGCCTCCTTTGCCCCTGGTTAAGAACCACTGACTTTCGGTAGGAGACTTCATCCAGACATGTCCCAGATTATACTTTGGTCCACGGTCTCTTAAGCTTAACGTCAGATTGAGAAGCTGTTGGAAGACTGGTGTAAACTGGGCTTTGTGGTTCCTTTTTTTTTTTTTTTCCTTTAAATTTTCTATTGGAGAATAGTTGTAAAGCACTCTCCTGTGTGTGAGGTATTTCTTTGGCTTTTTTCATCTTTATCTTGAAAGTGAAAGTCGCTCAGTTGTGTCCTACTTTTTGCGACCCCATGGACTATACAGTCCATGGAATTTTCCAGGCCACAATACTGGAGTGGGTAGCTTCTCCCTTCTCCAGGGGATCTTCCCAACCCAGGGATGGAACCCAGGTCTCCTGCATTGCAGGCAGATTCTTTACCAGCTGAACCACACAGGAAGCCCAATCTAAAATAACATGTCTTAGATTCATTTGACAAAAAGTATGAAAAAAACAAGCCTGGTGCATACTCTCACCTCCTAGGTAACTCCTGTTGGCATTTTTAAATTATAAGACAAGTGTGCTGTGCTGCCTGTGTCTCCTTTCCTCATTCTGCCTCCCCAGCACATGGTAAGCTCCCTGAAAGCAGGGTTGGCATCTGCTTTGTCCTCTACCCCAGGAGTTCCCAGCCTTCAGGATCTAATGCCTGACAATCTGAGGTGGAGTTGACGTAATAATAACAGAAAGTAGACAGTTAATGTAAAAATTAATTTGCACGTCTATAGAAAAGTCCAAGGATATAAGAGGAAAATGTAAAGGCTGTCTTCACATTAACAGTTTTGCAGATAGACATGTATGTACCCAAATATGCATATATCACCCTGCCTTTTTTTGTTTTGATCACGCTGTGTGGCATATGGGATCTTAATTCCCCGACCAGGGATTGAACCCATGGCTCCTGCAGTGGAGGTACAGAGTCTTAGCCACTGGACTGCCGAATCGCCAGAGAAATCTTTTTTTATTTACACAAAATACATTATGAATGTTTATATATTTTTCTTGCCCAGTAAGCCTTATCAGTCTTTTGTTATCAACATAAAAAGATTTATTAAAAAAAATTTCTTTTTAGCAGTTGCATAGTATTCTGTATGGCTAATACCTAGCCTTATACTTTTCAGTAAAAAATGCAAGGCAGGGGGTTTAGATACAGAGGTGAACCTCCAAAGCACAAGTGAGGCTTACAGAGGTAAGTGAGAGAGCCAGAACTCAAACTGGAACTGGTAAAATGCCCAGCAGTATCTCCCAGCAACCTGTTAGTACCAACACTTTCTCATGGAAGTGAACTTGTAGATGCAAATCCTTACTCCAAACAAACCCAGTAAGAGAAGCTCGAGCTGATCTCCATTCCACCTGGCCCTAGTCCCATGCCCTTGCCACGAGGTCACGCTGCCTGGTCACTAAAAAGTAAACCACCTTCCAGGGTTTCACGGGCCCTGTGGAGACTCGGGAAGACAGTCACTCCCCATCTCTGGTGCCACGCCTCCAGAGGTGGTTCCCATGCTTTCTCCACCCCGTAGAGTAGTTCTCACCACTGCCAGTCACTGTCGTTTCTGGAGTCAATCTAGATACCAATTCTAAAGATCCCTGTTTATTTCTAACGTTTACTTTTTGGCTGCGCTGGGTCTTCGTTGCTGCCTGTGGCCTTTCTCTAGTTGTAGCAAGCAGGGGTTGCTCTTCGTTGAGGGGCATGACTTCCTATTGCCGTGGCTTCGCTTTACAGGCCATGGGCCCTAGGTGCACAGGCTCAGTAGTTACGGCGCATGGGCTTAGTTGCTCCGAGGGAGTTGCTCCGAGGGAATGTGGAATCTTCCTGGATCAGGGATCAAACCCGCATTCCCTGCATTGGTAGGCGGATTCTTAACCGCCGGACCACCAGGGACGTCCAAGAAAGCTTTAAATTCTGCGAATGATGGGGCAAGAGGAGGGACAATGTAGAGGAGCTGGAGGGGAGCGTTTCTAATGCGTCTCATGTGTCTGACTTGCCCTCTGTGATTGACTCCAGTTCCACAGTTTCGTCTCGTCACTGAAGCGCTCCTGCCAGATGGCTGCTGGTGAACACCAGTGTACGGACCACAAGGTAATATGAGATTCCTAGCAACTGGCTGCAGCCATGGAAAAATATGTCATCCGTTGGGCAACTACACCCCGAGCAGTGAGTGGTGCCAGGCCCTGGTTGCGGGAAAGGAGGCCAGCTCCAGGGGCTGGGGTGGGGCAGAGTCCCCCACTCGTGGTGGTGAGAATTCAAGCGCATCTGGCCTTCCTCAGAGCACCCCGTGTGGTCAGTTTCCAAAGGCAGCTCACTACAACTCTCTTGACAACGAGTTGACTATTTTGCTAAGCATTTTCCACCCACCGCCATGCATTTATTGGCCATTTTCCCTTGGCCTGAAATGTCCCACCCCTCTGCCTCCCTCGTCTTTGCCAGCCTACTCCTATTCATTGTTTATGACGCAGATAGCCATGGTCACTTTCACGAAGCCTTCTTTGATTTCTGCCTTGAATCGGCATTTGAATCCCTCTTGTGTGCTCCTGTAACACCTTCCCTCTAGTTCTACGTCCCTGCTTACTCAGCAAATATGCACTGTGTACCCAGTACGCCAAGGCCCCGCTAAGGATCACATGCAGTGTCTAGGTTGTATCCCCAGCAGATTGTGAACCCCACGTGCAGGGAATCTGTTCCTGGCCTCCAACACACGACCTGAACGTGACATCCTCTAGAAATAGTTTATTTTGTAGAAGACACATGGTTGCTGCCTGATTTAAGGTGCTTCCTTCTTGGGTGGGTGAAGTCGCTCAGTCGTGTCCGACTCTTTGCGACCACATGGACTGTAGCCTACCAGGCTTCTCCATCCATGGAATTCTCTAGGCAAGAGTACTGGAGTGGGTTACCATTTCCTTCTCCAGGGGATCTTCCCGACCCAGGGATCGAACCTGGGTCTCCCGCATTGGAGGCAGACGCTTTAACCTCTGAGCCACCAGGGAAGCCATGGGAAACGAGAGAGTGAGATTATTAAATCCTGTTTAATTGGAGATTAAATTGTTTAGTTGGAGATTATTATTGTCCCTGTTTAAAATGGAGATGATGGTGAAGATAAACCCCTGAAGAAAAGAGGAAGGTTTCACTCAGCCTTCACTGGGGTGGCTGGCTGCCCTCTCCGTTTTCCACCTGATGTTGCAGTAAGGCGAAGTTAAAACAGCCCTTGGCTGGCTCTGTTTGAAAGCTCCAGGGCCCCCTGGGTGCCTAGCCACAAGCTGACTGCCCAGAATAGTGATTTTGAAGCTGGGTGTGTCTTCTGGGCAGGAAGCCACCCACACCACCAGAGCAGCCAGGGCCTCCCCTTCACTTCCTCTGGGCCGAAGCTCCGCCTTCACTTGGGGCCAGAACTAAGTGTTTTGGAGCCCTGTCTTAGCACAAACAGGATGTTCCTAGCAAAGGTAACTCCCGCCCTTTCAAGGTGTGTAATGTCAGACAAGTCTTGTCACCTCTCTGAGCTCCAGTTCCCACACCTGTCTTGTTTCATATTCCCAGCTAGGGTCACCCCTGCACAGCACAGAGACATTCTGTATATGCTATGCTCTGTGCTAAATAGCCTATATCATAGCTGAATCTGCTTGGTAAAGGGAAGGTTCATCGAGTGATTCCTTCTCAGCTGTCTTTGATCTTTTCCTTCCTCCTGAGCCCATCTCTCAAACAGCTCCATCTCCTCATTCCTCATTTCTCTACGTAAAATCCTGTTTTTATCTTCTCACTCCTCCCCACCCCTCTCCTCATTTCTTATCTTATCCCCAGGCATTAAACCTCAGCTTTGAAAAAAGCCTACACGTCTTAAAAAAAAAAAAAAAGTGTTTTAGTTTATAGGCCATTGCTAGTGTGTTGTGACCTTTAATTTTTAAGATTTAGATATAACAGGCATCCTGTAAAGCACACAGATCTTAATTTCATGACTCAATGAATTTGTCCAAAGTGGGCATACTCCTCTGACCACCTTCAGATGAAGATACAGGATTTAACCAGCTCCCCAGGAAGTCTCCCTCACGCTGTTCCCAAGTCATCAGCCCCCTGAGAGGTAACTGTTAAGCTTCCTATCACCTAGAGCAGTGCTGCTGAAGCTAGTGGGCAGAGACAGGGAATGCTCTTTTGTGTCTGGTTTCTTACATTCAGCATCATGTCTCTATAATTTGTCTGTCCCCCGAGCATCCTGCTTTTCTGTGTCTGTGAACCTGGACATGCCTGTTCTCTCTAGCAGGAAGCTTCTGTTCTCTTGACACGCCCTATCCTGGCCTAACCAGTCTGTGCAAGTCCTCTAGACTCAGATCAAATCTCCCTCCTTTGGGAAGTCTTCTGTGGTCAGCTCTGGATTTGAATCCCAGAGCTTCCATCTACCGGCTGTATGATTTCGGCCATGGGTTACTGACCTCTTCTCTCCTCACTTTTGTTGAAGATCATGGTTTCTAGAGTTCTTATGAATTTCAAATGAGGTAATACATATTAAGTACTAAGAATAATAGCTGGAACCTAGGAAATACTTAGTAAATATTACATATAACTATTGTGAATACTCTTATGTCCACAGATTCTTGTACACCCCCCATCTGAACACTTACCTTGATTATTGTTTGTTCCACTGTGTGACCTTAGTTCTTTAAGTGGGAATTGTATCTTCATTCATGGTATTTTCTGCAACAGTCATTTATGAGTATGTCCTATATTCTAGTGCTGAGGGTACAGTGGTGAAGGAAATCTTTGCATTTACTTTTTAATGGGAAGAGACGGATTACAAGAAAAATAAAGAGGTGAGGTCATTCTGGATAGTGATCAGCTCTAGGAAGGAAGTAAAACCACGTGGTGTGAGAGAGTGGGTGTGAGGTGCCGCTGAAGCTGCGGGGGTGGGGGAAGGGAGGAGGTCTTCTTGAAGAGGCGAGATTGGAACAGAGCAGGTACATGCAGCGCAGGAGTGAGAACAGCAAGCGCAAGCTTCAGAGGGTTTCACAGGAAGCTCAGATGTGTCTGAGGAACAACAAAGAAGGCCACGTAGATGGAGCCCCGGGAGTGAATGCGTGGTCCGGAGAAGGCCAGAGGATGGGCAGGAGCCAGGAGAAGCTACTGAAATTAAGTGGGGGGATATCGTTCACCTCTGCTGCCAAGGTGCCTGGTACATAATGGACACTGACTACTTGCCGAATACTGGCAGCTGTGTGCCCAGGACCAGTTAGGCCACACAAGCAATTCCTGGATCATTTTCAAGTTAAAATTTCATCTTTGTGCCGTATGCTTCTGAGCTCTTAACCAAAACCGACCGGATGGGGAGGGAGATGCTCCTGTGTTTATAGATTCTCTTCCCTATCCCATCTCGTCCACTCTTCTTCAGTGACCCAGATTATCTCCACCAGAGATGTGTTAACAGATGAAGGTGGCAAGCCTGGGCCAGTTAGAGGAAAGGCAGGTAGGAAACAGGTTTGGTCAGATTCTCTCCTTTCTCTGACTCCAAGAGGGGTCCAGGTCCCTTGACAAGCATAAGGATGTGGCACAAAGTGGAGGAGAGAGACTGAGCCCCGGGGGGACTGCATGAAGGGTGGGAGGGCGGTGGTGACCCTTGGAGGTGCCTGCCGCTGTGGCAGCTCTAGCCTCTTAAGGTGTGGCAGTCCCAGCAGAAAAATGGGGCTGCTGGCAGGGCCTGGGGCCATAACCAGCCTGAGGAGGGAAAGACCGGTCAGTAAGTCAGAATGGAAGGAAAGGCCTGAGTCTCAGTGATAGGAGTTTATTTATTTATTTGGCCACACCAGGACTTTGCTGCAGCATGTGGGCTCTAGTTGAGCCATGTGGGATCTAGTCCCCCGCCCAGGTATCGAACCTTTGCCTCCTGCATTGGAAGTGTGGAGTCTTAGCCACTGGACCACTGGGGAAACCCTTCAGTAATAGGAATTTGTACAACGACATCAACCTTCTAGTAACAACAGTGAGACTTTGTTTTA
>SJYX01007426.1:228183-258382 GCA_006410675.1 Oreotragus oreotragus
TTCTCTTCCCTATCCCATCTCGTCCACTCTTCTTCAGTGACCCAGATTATCTCCACCAGAGATGTGTTAACAGATGAAGGTGGCAAGCCTGGGCCAGTTAGAGGAAAGGCAGGTAGGAAACAGGTTTGGTCAGATTCTCTCCTTTCTCTGACTCCAAGAGGGGTCCAGGTCCCTTGACAAGCATAAGGATGTGGCACAAAGTGGAGGAGAGAGACTGAGCCCCGGGGGGACTGCATGAAGGGTGGGAGGGCGGTGGTGACCCTTGGAGGTGCCTGCCGCTGTGGCAGCTCTAGCCTCTTAAGGTGTGGCAGTCCCAGCAGAAAAATGGGGCTGCTGGCAGGGCCTGGGGCCATAACCAGCCTGAGGAGGGAAAGACCGGTCAGTAAGTCAGAATGGAAGGAAAGGCCTGAGTCTCAGTGATAGGAGTTTATTTATTTATTTGGCCACACCAGGACTTTGCTGCAGCATGCGGGCTCTAGTTGAGCCATGTGGGATCTAGTCCCCCGCCCAGGTATCGAACCTTTGCCTCCTGCATTGGAAGTGTGGAGTCTTAGCCACTGGACCACTGGGGAAACCCTTCAGTAATAGGAATTTGTACAACGACATCAACCTTCTAGTAACAACAGTGAGACTTTGTTTTAATTATTTCTAATTTTAATTTTTATGAAATATTACATGTGAGAAAAAGCACAGAAAACAAGTATACAGTACAATGAATACTTGTAAAGCAAACATCCAAGTGATCATCACCCAGGTCATGAAACAGAACATTGTCAACATCATCCCCCAAGCCCAGCACACCTCGATCCTAATCCAGATTACTATCTCAGTTAGAGGCAGCCAGTAGCTGGATTTTTGTAATAACCACTTCCTTGATTTTCTTAATAGTTTTATAACCTATGAATCACACAGAGAGTCTTAAATTAGGATTTTTCTCATGTGAATCCTAAGACTGAGGGCCGCAAAGGAGAGCCTCTTTAATATAGATCCTTCTCCAGTGAATCTTGGCAGGCTCTGGGGAGATGGTAGTGGATTTGAGGCTTTGGTATTTGTCAGAGAAAGTGGTGTTGAGGCTTCTCTCATTCAACCAGTGCTTGAGTGCTCACTACATTTAAAGCTCCTGAAGAGCACTCTCAGGGGCATAAAGATGCACCCCAAACTGAGCCTGCCCCTGGGAGCTTACAGTCAGGCAGGGAAAGTGTGGATAAGCATGACAGAACAGAGTGAGGCCTGGGGAAATCCTCAGTAAGTGCTATGGGAATTTAGACGAGGCAGGGACCACTTTTGGTGGCAGGAAGCAGAGCAAGCTTTATGGAAGAGGTGGATGATGCTCATTCATGCATTATTTATCAAACATTTTTGGAGGTCGGCAGAGTGCCGGAAATTAGGTAAAAGGAAACAGAAATGAATAAGTTAAGGTCCGTGCCTGCTCATGGCCGAATGGCATTTTAGCGGATACAAATATGGCATGCTTTAAATAGAGCGTAATAGGAATAATCGGTTGTGTGGAGCTGTCAGGGAAACATTCACAGCTGAGGTCTAGGTTAGTCCTTGCAGAAAAGAACAAGAGTCTGGCAGACAAAGAGGGGAACCCGTGAATCTGCCCAGTTACAGAAGTGGGCAAGGACACAAGTCAAGGCTGGCAAAAGGAGCAGTTTGTAATGGGAAGGAGGGCGGGACCTGAGAGGTAGGATAGATGAACAGGAAGGGTGTTGTTGGCAAGGGGAACAGCATTAGCAGGACACAGAGACCAGAAATCACGGTACCTGCGTGCACAATACTAAGTAACTTACTCTAACTGCAGCATAAGGGGGCTGGGATGAAAGTTGTGATGGTTAATTTTATATGTCAACTTGACTGGGCCGTACAGTGCTGAGATATTTGGTCAAACATTATTTTGGATGTGTCTGTGAGGGTTTCTGGGTGATATTAACATTTGAGTAAAGCAGATTGCACTCCCTGATGTGGTGGGCCTCATCCAACCAGTTGAAGGTCTGAGCAAAAAGGCTAACCCTCCCTTGAGTAAGGAAGAAGTAAGTCCTGGCTTTGGCCTCAAAGTGAAATGTCGACTTTTCTCGTGTCTCGAGTGGCTGGCTATTGGACTGCAATGGAAACACTGGCTCTTCTGGTTCTCAGGCCGTCAGACGTGGATGGGAACTGTACCAGTTCCTGTGTCTCTAGCTTGCCAGCTCACCTTGCAGATCTTGGGGCTTACCAGCCTCTGTAATCATGTGAATCAATTCCTCATAATAAGTCTCTTTAGGTAGAATTGGAAATATAGATGCATATAAATATATTAATAAATAGATATAGATCTCTCTGTCCATCTATTGAATCTCCTATTGGTTCTGTTCCTCTATAGAACTAACACAGAAGAGAAGGGGAAATAACTCTGGAAAGGCAAGCTGGTGCCTGATCGGGGAAATAACTCTGGAAAGGCAAGCTGGTGCTTGATCGGGAAAATAACTCTGGAAAGGCAAGCTGGTGCCTGATCAGGGAAATAACTCTGGAAAGGCAAGCTGGTGCCTGATCGGGGAAATAACTCTGGAAAGGCAAGCTGATGCCTGATCATGGCGGACAGAGAATGCCTGGCTAAAGGACTTAGACTTTTATTTTGCAGACAGAGGAGAAAGCACTGGGATTTCCTGAACTGGGCAGTGTCTTAATCAGAACTGACACCTAGGAAGATGGAAGCTGTGCTGTACAAAATGAATTCCAACAGAGCTTCTTTTTGATTTTCAAATTTTTCAGCCGCACCACATGGCATGTGGGATCTTAGTTTCCTGACCAGGGACCGATCCAGCACCCTTTGCAGTGGAAGCACAGAATCTTAACCACTGAACCATCAGGGAACTCCTAAAAGAGAGATTCTTAAAGGAAACCTCTAGAAGTTGGGTATTAACTTGTGGGCATAGGATCTACGATGCAAAAAAGTTTGGGACCCCCGAAGCCGACATAGGCACTGCAAAACCTGAAGCACGTGGGAACTGGAAGATGATTTCTGTGGTGCTGATGAGATTTGTGGGTAGCTGGAAATTTGGAAAAGGGGGTGAGCGGGGGTTAGAGACGGTAGAGATTTGGGAATCATCTACGTAGAGGGTGGTGGCAAGTACCACAGGGGGCAGACACTGGGGTCAGGAGTGGCAAAGTGATGGTGCATCAAGAGCCTTGAAGTTGCAAGTAATGAAAAACTACTCCACCTGGCCCAGGCAGTAGAGGGAATTTATTGACTAATGTGATTGCAAATTGAAGGAAGACTGGATCCAAGGGTTCAGTCGTGCTACTGAGACTTGGTTTCACTGTCCTGTCTCTCCACTCTGTTCTCCCTCTGTCTTGGTCTCATTCTCAGGACGTTGCTCGCCTGACCGTGGGAAGAGGGCTGGCAGCAGTGCCGTGATTACATGCTGCTCTCAGAAGATGGGTTCATGCAACTGGACAGTTCTGACCAAAGGCCCAGAATTGGATCTCACGTTGTGTCACATGTCCACTGCTGGCATGCTGTGGCCAGAGAGTCCTCTAAAATGTTCTGATAGGCCAAGCATGGGTCACGTGTCTAGCCCTGCAACTTGGGGAGAGACTCATCTCCTCTCAAGCCACAGGGGTTGACAACTGGGGAAAGAGCTGCCCAGGAGAAGTGGAAATGCTATTACCAGAGGAAGAAGGAATGGACACTGGGCTGGTAATCACAGGGGAAGGAGAACTGGAAACCCACAGGCTGGCCGTCCTGCAAACATGAAGCAGCTGCCGCCAGTGGGGCAGTGGGGAGGGGCCACCAGGAGGTGGAGGTCTGGGCTGACAGCAAGGGAAGGGCTAGACTCGGTAACACTGCTGCCTTTGGGGTGCTGTAAATGTTGGAGAAGCTTCTTCTGACAAAGCCCTGACAGCATAGCAGACAAAGTGCTAAGTGAGTCCTTGTCCTCAGGATAAAGGCAGGAAAAACCAAGTGGGTTGGGTGACACCCCATCAGGATTCTGCTGCTGATGGAAAGGGCAGACATTGTCTGAGGACATTGATGGGAACTGAGACGGGATGGAGGAAAGGTCACTGCCAATTGGTCTTCCGGAGGGAGAAAACAACCAGTTTTCCTTCCAGTTTAAGAAACTAAGCTCATGCATTTTTCCAGTAGTCAAAAATTTACAATAACCAAAAATAACCTAAATTCTAAAAGAAGGCGATTGATTGGATAAATATAGAAATGCCTGAATAATGAAATGCAGCCTTTAAAAATGATGCGTGGGTACTTCCCTGGTTGTCTAGACCTTGGCCTTCCAGTGCAGAGGGTGTGGATTTGATCCCTGGTTGGGGAGTTGGTTTCCCTGGTGGCTCAGAGGGTAAAGCGTCTGCCTGTAATGCGGGAGACCCGGGTTTGATCAGTGGGTCAGGAAGATTCCCTGGAGAAGGAAATGGTGACCCACTCCAGTATTCTTGCCTGGAAAATCCCATGGACTGAGGAGCCTGGTAGGCTACACACAATTGCGTCACAGAGTTGGACACAACTGAGCGACTTCACTTTCCCTTTGGGGAGTTAAGATCCTATATGCCTTGAGGCGGAAAAAAAAAACAAAAACAGAAGCAATATGGTAACAAACTCAATAAAGACTTTAAAAACGGTCCACATTAAAAAAACAAACTTTATTTTTTTTTTAGTATATGATGCTTTACTTGACATGGAAAGATGTTTGCAATGTAGTTTTTTTTTTTTTTTTTGCAATGTAGTTTTGAGAGAGAAATGTGGAGTACAATCTGTTTTTGTACAATAAATGTGTATACATATATCCATGAATATATATATATTCATATATCTATGAATATCTGGAAAGGTGTACACCAAAATGTTAATATTTGGTATCACTAGGGGTAGGACTAACAGCTAAAGCTTATCTTCTGATTTCATTGTAATAAACCTGCTAGGTAGTATATAGGTACTACCTACTACCAGCATACTACCTACAACCACCTACAATTAGGTGGTTTGTAGGTCAACTGGCCTCTTGGGCTTAAGTGCTAGCTCTGCCACTGCCTGGCTTGGTGACCTTGGGTAAATCCCCTAACATGTCTGAGCCTCTGTTCATGCATCAATAAGTGGGGGTAAACTTTGTGCAGTGGCAGTATCCTAGCCTATGAAGTTTATCCCAGAGGTGATTATGGCTGACTGAAAAAAAAAATAAGTGGGGGTAGTAGTTCTTAACTTCTAGGGTGGTTGTGAATTTTACATTAGCTACTATTACATGCAAACCTGTTCAGTTCAGTTCAGTCGCTTAGTCGTGTCCGACTCTTTGCAACCCCATGAACCGCAGCACGCCAGGCCTCCTGTCTATCACCAACTCCCGGAGTCCACCCAAAGCCATGTCCATTGAGTCGGTGATGCCATCCAGCCATCTCATCCTCTGTCATCCCCTTCTCCTCCTGCCACCTATAGTAAACACTCAATAATGTATTTTTCTTGTGTAATTAAAAAGTCCAAAAGAAACTCTTAACTATTAAATA
The DNA here is from genome assembly GCA_006410675.1 of Oreotragus oreotragus. Classification (NCBI taxonomy): domain Eukaryota; kingdom Metazoa; phylum Chordata; class Mammalia; order Artiodactyla; family Bovidae; genus Oreotragus; species Oreotragus oreotragus. The sequence continues at coordinate 233,671 of SJYX01007426.1, forward strand.
TATTGGAAACAAATGTTTTTCTTGGCCAACTAACTGTGGTGGTCATCAACAAAGGAGTTATTACTAAGATAAGCTATTTTCCTGTAACACTGGGAAACATCTGAACAAGACAGAGAAGGTTCCTACTCTCCTGAAGTTGGCACACTAGCCAGGAAGACAGATGATAAACAGATGCTGTGAGGATAGCAAGATCAGGAAGTTGGTGACATTGAAAGGCTGAGAGCCAGCAGAAGGGCTGAAGAGGAGGCAGTGAGCGCGGGTGGTGGGGAGGAAGTCTCTAAACCAAGAGATGTGGTTGGAGCGAGGGACAGAAGGGTCTAAACAGAGACAAGAAGCAACCTCAGCTCTTAAGCCAGTTCAATTCAGTCGCTTAGTCGTGTCTGACTCTTTGCGACCCTATGGACTGCAGCACGCCAGGCTTCCTTGTCCATCACCAACTCCCAGAGTTTACTCAAACTCATGTCCATTGAGTCAGTGATGCCATCCAACCATCTCATCTTCTGTCCCCTTCTCTTCCTGCTCTCAATCTATGGTCTTTTCCAGTGAGTCAGTTATTCGCATCAGGTGGCCAAAGTATTGGAGTTTCAGCTTCAGAATCAGTCCTTCCAATGAATATTCAGGACTGATTTCCTTTGGCTTGGACTGGTTGGATCTCCTTGCAGTCCAAGGGACTCTCAGGAGTCTTTTCCAACACCACAGTTCAAAAGTATCAATTCTTAGGCGCTCAGCTGAAGCCAAGGCGTACTGAATATAGGCCTGGGGGAGTCAGGAGGCGGTCCCACTTGTAGTGTGGTCTCGGGCAAGTCACTGCCCGTTTGAGTAGCCACTGTCTTCTCTGCAAAATCGGGATGCTAACACTTTGTAAGGATGCAAGGATCAAAAGACATGTTAGGGGCTGCGCTTTGCAAGAGATCGTTTGTAGCATAAATTACAAACCCAGGAGAACTGTACAAAGAAGTCCAGAGAGCAGCCACCAACTAGCGACCGCGGTGACTGGCGCGTGCGCGTTAGGCGACCCGAGCCAGGAGCCTGGCGGGAGCGCGGGGAGGAGTTCAGGCCCCGCCCGGAACCGGTCGGCCTCTTTTCGCCTCCCGGCCCCTCCCATTTCCGCGGATAACCCAACCGTGCGTCGCCTGCGTGCTGACGTCAGGCGCGTGCCCCTGTCCGGCAGCCGAGGAGACCCCGCGCAGTGCTGCCAACGCCCCGGCGGAGGAGCTGAGGTGAGTGTGGGGCCCGAGGTTGCCCCGCGGGAGCGGCTGCCCCCTCACACCGTCCCCGTCCCCCGCCGCGCCGCCCCTGGCGTCTCCCCGTTCGCGGGGACCTCCTGCTCTGGGACCCCTGGGGGGCGGGCGCGGGGCGCCGCGGGGGGAGGGGTGCCGGGCTCGCGCGGCGCGGGTCCGGGTTCTGTCAGGGGGACTGAGGGGAGGGGGTCGCGGAGGGCCGGGCGGCGGCGGCGGGGGGCGCGGGTTCGGCCCGGAGCGCGCGGCCGGGGCGTGAGGTGCCGGGGCGAGGGCGCGGCCGGGCTGTCACCGGGCAGCGGCGGAAGGAAAGGGTCACACCCATCCCGGCTGCCCGGCTCTCCTCCACCGCGGACGCCCACCGCCCCCATCCGCCGGGCCGGGCGGCCGGGCCGGGGCGGCGAGGGCCGCAGACCCTCTCCCAGGCGCCCGCGGGCTGGCGGGGCCGGGGCTCCCCGGCTGCCCTGCCGGCCCCCAGCGCGCGCCCCGGCTTCGACTTCCTGCTTCGCCGCGGACATTTTGCGGCCGGCGGCGGGGGAGGGGAGCGGATCGCGTGCGCGGTCGGGGAAGCGGGCGGTCCGCGGGGGGGCTCGGCCCTGCCGCGCGTCTCCCTCTCTCTGCGGCGCGGCCGCCCGACGCCTCGTCCCGCGCCGGGAGGGTGGGGTGGGGGGCGGCTCAGTCGCCGCTTCTCCCGTCTCCTTGATTCCTGCCTTAGGTCGAGTTCCTCCCAATACCATTTCCGTTTGGCTTCTCCCAACTCTTCTCCCTCCCCGCCTCTTCAGGTGAAGCTTCCCTTGCTGGAAGTTAACCTAACACCTCCCGAAACTGTCGTTCTGCCTTTTGCCTGATTCCTCTCTTTAGGGGGAAATTTTTCTTTGTTCATTTGCTTCCCCCCCCCCCCCCCCCCCTTTCCCTGTAAGTCCTAGAGAAATGCAGTGGGGAAGATTACGTCATTGCAATATAAGGGGTGAGAGTTTTTAACTCCTGCAAGTCAGGGGCTCGCTAAATTAAGACAGCATTTGGTAGCCTCTGTTGGGTCCACCCAGTGGCATATCCTGCCTGTTTCCCAACTACTGGTATTCAGAGATGATCTTTTGAAATCCTGGCCGTCTCATAAACGTCTGAAAGCCAGGGAGGTTTAAAATCTCAAGATGATCTTAATGCCAAGATACTTTTCTTTAGCCACTTGGCGTGGGCAGTAACTTTAAAGATCCCTGTGACTGTATTGGAATGAAGTTATTTATTTGTGGAAGCCTTTCTTTGTTCCAAAATAACATTCTCAGATTATTTAACTTTAATAAGTGTGTCTTATTGATTCAGAGTACGTACCTAAGTCGACTCACGTGCACTTTTGTGGCAAGGGTGTGGTGAGAAGAAAATCAGTTCCTTTTACACCTGTTTTTTGCTTGCTGGTCACTTTAGTTTTGTTAAAGTGAGTTTTGGGTTTTTAACCAAAAAAATACACCAACCTTAAGTGAATAACATTTTCAGACTTTGGAGATCACAGTATTCATTCTTCAGAATGTTAGGCACGTCTTGAATTGTATATCCTTCACTGACTACAGGGTACAGTAGCACAGAAAAATATTAGCATTGTAAAGCAAATGAGATCCAATTGTGTAATGCATTGTTATAAGGATAGTTCGTGTTGGAACAAGTACTTTCTTATTGTTTCTCATTTCTATAGAGAGAACAGATTGCTTGTTAAACACTTAATAGAAGTGGTCGATTTAAAGCAGCTTTTGGTAGTTTGTAGGTGTTGGTAGATGATTATATAGATGTGGAGCTTGGATCTTCTGAAATACATTTGTTTGCCATAATATATCTCTTTTTAAGAATATAAAATTGAAGTACTTATCTGCCATATTTCTCGACTCTTCTGTACTTAAGAGCTTTAAATACATATCAGTTGTCTTCTTCCCTTTTAAAAGTATGGGAGAATAGTTTGGATTTACAGCTTTTATACTGAGGCAAGGAGATTGGTGATTATTAAAAATGAGCTCTTTTTCAGTAATTTTTTCAAGACCCAAAAGATATCACAACCTCTTAAAATGTTTGTATGTAATAACACCTGTACTCAGTTGAACTTGATTTTTTGATCACCCGAGGCAGGTATTACAGCCTAGGGTGGTGGTGGTTCAGTTGCTAAGTCGTGTAGGACTGTAACCCCGTGGCCAGGCTCCCCTGTCCTCCACTGTCTCATAAGGTAGTCAGGGGCTGAAATGAAACATCAGTGAGATTCTTTTAAAGCCCACCAAACCAACATCTTGACTTTTTTGTAACTTCAAGATTTTTTTTTATTCGGATACTTTTTCCACTTTTAATTTTATGGTTTATTAAAGAAGCATTTCTAGTTACTTTAAAAATGGTTCACTAATAAAATGTTTTGATTCAAGATGTGTTCCATTTGGAAAACTTCAAAGTACAATTTACTATGCCTGTCTGGGAGTAGTATTTATAGCCATTCTTGGAAGTAAAAGTAAAATTGTACTTTTTATTTTAAATGCATTTATCATTTTAGGGTCTATTTTTGAGAGGACAAGGAATGCTTAATAAGAAACACTTAAGGCCACAGAGCTTCCTCTGCTGGGGGGAGGGGGGGTTAATATCTTGTTAACTTCTGTCCCATAAATAGACCTATATGTTTTCTATTAAAGGTTGCATTCTAGGTTTTCAGTATTCGGTAGACTCTTCCAAGTCTATTAATTTCACCCACTAGAATGTAAATCTGTGAAGGCAGGACTTTTGACCTGGTATGGTCACCCCGATCCCTGGCACCTAGAATAGTACCAAACCATGATGTATCTCAAGAAATGTTTGTCGAATGAATGAATGTGATGTCTGAGGGTTAACATTTTCTCTGTCTGCATATTCTACAGGCATGTGTACTTTGTTTCCTGAGATGACTTTTGTGCTTGGTCAGCCATATCCATATTTGGGCTCATTGAAGTGATAATTACTAATCTTCTTTTGCTTAACCATATCCATCTGTTTACTCTTATATTTGCTGTAGGTGTACTATCTGAACAATTAACAGTTGTTTAGAAAATCTTTTCTGATGACTGGTTTTTATTCTCCTAAAAATTATTCAGACTTTAATGTGTTTCCTTCCTCAATTTCTTTTTTGAAATAGCTTAATTATGCGACTTCTTTTCCTCAATTTAATGGCATAAAATTCTTGGTCATGTTATGTTTTGTCCCTTACGTTTCTACTTTTACTCATCCCTTCATTCCAAAATATTTTTGCTAAAGCAAATCAATTTTCATTATTTGTTGTTTTGGCCTTCACTCCTGTTGTAAGTCCTGGATGTCAAAACTCTTCTTTACTGGTTGCCCGTGGGACATTGGTCTCAAATTGCTCATTCCATGAAGTGAAACCCCATTTTTGCTACCAAAATGGTGTCCTATTAGAAAAAATTAGAAACATTTTTTTCTTAAAATATTTAGCTATTATGCTGAAATCCAGAACAGTTTCTAACAGCAAAAATCTACATATCAAGTTATGTTGTTTACCAGGCGTCAGTGGTCAGTCACCTGAAGAGAACCTCGGTTGCTCACTCTGTTCTTTAACACTTTACACTTGCAGTTTTGATTTGCTGTCGCTGTGTGTTTTGAGAGAGACACTGCGAGTATAGTGATTAATAGTGTAGACTCTGGAATCAGACTGCTTGGATTCAGATCCTGGCTTTGGCATTTATTAGCTCCATGCAGCCTGAGTAGCTTCTTTGTGACTGGATTAACCTTCCATAGAAGAATTCCAGCAGTAAGTCTCTACCTCACAGTGGTGGTGGTGGCTGGTCGCTAAGTTGTGTCCGACTCTTAACGACCCCATGGCAGGCTCCTCTGTCCATGGGATTTCCCAGGCAAAAATACTGGAGTGGGTTGCCATTTCCTTCTCCAGGGAATGTTCCCAATTCAGGACCCAGGAATTGAACCTGTGTCCCGGGCATTGGGACATTGCTGGTGGATTCTTCACTGCTGAGCCATTAGGGAAGCTCCACAGTGTTGTTAGGAGTATTCTAAATGAAGTACTTAAAGCAGTTAACTGGGGCACAGCAGTGCTTTGTAGGTGTTTGCTCTCGATATTATTACAGCCTTGCTTAATGCCTCCATTTTTGAGAAGTTATATGCATTTCTCTCAAACATCAACAGTTTAATAACCATCCCTCTCCCAGATTAATCTCATGAAACCATAAAAATTAAATGAAGTGGGAATTGGTGTCTGCTTTACGTTTATATTCATTATCTTAAGCAGTGTCATAGAGCTAAGGGTGTAAGTTCTCAAGTGTGAAGTATGTGGTCCTGTGGACTAGCAGCATAAGCCTCACCTTGGAGCTCCTTAGGTATCTCAGGCTCCATTCCAGTCCTACTGAATCAGAATCTGCATTTTAATGTGATCTCCAAGTGATTTTCATGCACATTGAAGTTTGAAGCACCTTCTGAGTTATAGTTTCCTGCCTATTGTGTAGAATCGCCTCATGTCTGTGCTCATCCTCAGGAACTAATGTGTTTCGTTTCTAAAGAGCCATTACCCACTTAGTAATAACTAATCTTAAATTCTAGTTTTAGAACTGCTTGAACTTGAGTTCAGTTACACATTTGAACTCAGTGACTTTTTATGGAAAACTAATTGCTGTTATGAAGAGCATATGATTAGGATCATTCACATAATTGTTGGTTATGAAAACAGGTTAAATACAAAGTTGGCATTTAGCTGATCAAATGTAAAAAATTTTTCTGCTTTTTTGGTACTAAAATAAACCATATCTCCAGTCTCAAGGGAAAATGTTAATAACTAAAATCTAGTCTTATTTAGCTACCATCCTTAAGAAATTATTGCTATTTTTAAAGGACTTGATTAAATTTTCTGATTGTTCTTAATACTGATTGATGTAGAAGAGATTCACCAGTAATATCCCTGTGCAGTGTGTGCTCTGGAGCAGTGTTGCGTGACCGTTTTCAAATCAATGGAGGTATATAAAAAAGTATGGTATGACACTCTGGAGTAAAAGGATAAGACTACTCTTGGCTGGATGGAGGTGCTGCAGCCCCAGGAGAGCTGGGAATCAATGTCTCAGGCACACCTGTGTCCGTTCTGTTGTGTCCCAAGGGGCACTTTGAAGCCATCTGCTGTTGGATATTAAGCCACAGCCATCATTTTCAGCTAAAAAGATTATCACTTTTTGTTACTCCTTGTGTAAACAAGAGATGGAAGATAACAGGTCAGATGAGGAGCAGATGAAACCAGGGGGAGAAATGGAGGTGGAATTAAAGAATACTGTAATTAGTGTTAAAGACTGTGAGATGATAAATTATGTAGAAGAAACAAGCAAGATTTCAGCTACAATCCATTTACTTTGTTGGTAGGCAATTTAAGGATATTTGTAATTTTTTTGTTTTCTTTGGGTTTACTTTAAATCTGTCTAAAAGCAGATGAAGAGGAATAGGATGTAAGAGTCAAGTTTCTTAAGAAAGATATCTTTGTTATATGTGATTTCAAGGATTTTCATCCTAGTACAGCTTCGCTGTAGCTTCTAGTGCTTGTAAAACAGCTGAAGGCTATTTGAGAGGAGCTCAATTTTAGAATCTTTTGAAGTGGAGTTAAACCATCTATATTATTTATTACTTCACCAGAAAACCATATTTTTATTGTGAGGGTTAAGAATAACAGTATGACTTAAACTTAGATTTTAAATATAAAATTTCGTTCTTCAGATAACTAGGAATGAATGGATAGTTCCTGTGAATATTGAGTGCTGGGGCTTTAAATCAGTATCTAATACTCTAATTTGTTTCAGAAGGTGTATAAATAGTATACATAGTATAAAATATAAGCTGTGAAAATGTTTTAGGTTGTATGATTTGTTTAAAGGGCCAAAGGAAATATTAGTTGATCATAGAGGAGTCTGGTAGGCTGCAGTCCATGGGGTCACAAAGAGTTGGACATGACTGAGCGACTTCACCTTCACTTTCAAGCATGTATAAATCAGTGGAGATGGGGATAAGGGATACTTTAAATTTTTAAAGAGTGGGGATTTTTCTGGTGGTGCAGTGGTTAGAACTCTGCCCTTCCAATACTGGGGTATGGGTTCAATCCTTGGTTAGGGAGCTAATAAGATCCCCTGTGGCATGCTGTGTGGCCAATAAATAAATTAAAAAAAAAAATTCAAGAGTAATGCCTATGTTAATTCTCTAGTGTGTTTCAGAATAGCTGGAAGAGGTTTCCATGGGGATGGGTTGGAACCCCTACTTAATTTATCCCCATTTTGGAAATTTATGATATGTAAGTTTGTTATGGGTTCATAGAAGTTATTTACATTTGATCACAGTTGTCAGAATCTGTTTAATTCCATGTTTTTTAAACTTGTTTGGTGATGGCCCCATCTCCCCAACCCACGGAACACCCAGTTCCACCTTTGAGAAAGTGGACTGGGAGATAGATAGTGGTGTTTGGTGGCTTGTTAATTTCCATTAGGTTCAGGAGCTGTTGGTGTGGCTTTGCTATGGGTAGAAAAATGGAAAAACTTTTGTTCCTGAGGCAAGTGAAAGGTAGCGACATTAGCAGAGGCCATAGATTATCTATTCTTGCTGTAACCTAAACGGCACTCAAGATCTTTGTATAGAAATTGCTAATATGTACTTCCTTAGGATGGAACTTGACATGTTATGTATAAAATACATCTTTGGGGTATCGATAGGGGAGTTAAGTATTCATTGGAAGGACTGATGCTGAAGCTCCGATACTTTGGCCATCTGATGTGAAGAGCTGACTCATTGGAAAAGACCTTAATGCTGGGAAATATTGAAGCCAAAAGGAGAAGGGGGCAGCAGAGGATGAGATAGTTAGATAGCATCACCCACTCAATGGACATGAGTTTGAGCAAACTGGGAGATACTGGAGGACAGCGGAACCTGGTATGTTGCAGTCCGGGGTGGCAGTTGGACACAGCTTAGCAGCTTAACAGTAACAACACGGGGATGTAGCTCCATCTCAATTTAAAAATCAGGCAAGGTATTGGAAGGGTTGCAGTCCATTATTAGGGACTGGGAAAGCGATCGTCTAGTGGCTGCAAAGGAAATCTCTGAAATGGAGTCTTTGTCTTCAGTTTTCTTTGTTCTTGGATCAGTAATCCTAGTTTGAGTATTATTTTCCAATATTCTGAAAAGCTTGCAGTAATTTCAAAGCCATTTTTTAAAAGCTCTGAAAGTCATGTAATTTTTAAAACTACTGTGAGATCCAAAGACGTTTTATGTTTAAAAAATAATTGTTAACTATTAGTTAACAATTTTTTAGGAGTTTGTGGCAGTAATCTGTAAGTTCTTTGTATTTTATAATTTGACATCTTTCTTTTGCCTTTTCTTGTCATACATACTGCCCAATCCACTTCTCCCTTCTCACAAAAACAAAAACCCGGCCCAGATAGCATCTTTTACGTTGATTCCCCCCCGCCCCAGTTTCATATATTACATGGAAATGAAGATGTATTCTCCTAAAAAATTGTCCTTGGTTCTAGTTCAGAGCCAGGAATAGAAAAAATCATTTTACTTACTGTTGGATAGTTGACCAAAAGAGGTGGGGAAATGGGGAAAGATGATTTTGTGGGTCAGGATTAGGGTTAAGGACTTGGGTTGGGCTGTTTTAGTTCTTTTTAAAAAATTACTATTTTTTGGTAGTGAGGTAATTTTTCTTTAGGATCACAATTCATGTCTTGGATGTGATATATGTTGAAGATACAAAAGTTTGTTTTCTTTTGACATCAAATTTTTTACCTCTGCTACTTTCACTTGGAGAAATTGGTGTCATTTCTGCTCTTATAAAACATAGATCTCTCATGTTCTGTCTTTTTTAACAATACAAAGATGAAGTGATTCTTTGCAAATATTAACACACACTCTAAAATAACTGTAAGACTTAGAAACAGCTTTTAAAATAGAGCTGCTGCTGCTGCTAAGTCGCCTCAGTCGTGTCCGACTCTGTGCGACCCCATAGATGGCAGCGCACTAGGCTCCCCCGTCCCTGGGATTCTCCAGGCAAGAACACTGGAGTAAGTTGCCATTTCCTTCTCCAGTGCATGAAAGTGAAAAGTGAGAGTGAAGTCGCTCAGTCATGTCTGACTCTTCGCGACCCCATGGACTGCAGCCTACCAGGCTCCTCCGTCCATGGGAGTTTTCAGGCAAGAGTACTGGAGTGGGGTGCCATTGCTAATCAATAGCAAAGATTTTTGTGAAAACCTAGATTCTGGAAATAATTTTTTGGCAGTTCTGTGTTTCTTAAGTACTATTTTAATTGATGTTAAATCTGAGTGAATTTTTCCAAAATTAGAAGCACATTTTAATTATAAAGCAACTGAGCGTAAGATTGGCTACATTAACTATTTCACTGTGATACAGTTGGAAACATCATGTGGTACACATTCTTTATAGGGATCTTGTTTTTTATAGAAAAGTATCCTTTTTTGCTAGTTTAAAACTCAGTAGAGTTTCCCTGGTGGTCCAGTGGTTAAGACTCTGGGCTTCCAATGCAAGGTGGGGGAATCCCTGGCCAGGGAATTAAGATCCCCCATGCCACATGCCACAAAAAGAAAAAAAAAGTAGAATTGTGCATTCCCAGACTACAGTTGCTCATGATGATTCAGGATATTTATTCTCCAAAATGATATTGGGTGGCTTTTAAACAGTTTGATGTTAACTACTGTAGCTAGTTTGGGCTGTGGCCTTGACTTAAGCTTTAGGAATAGGATTCTTATCTTTCAGAGGGAGTTAAAAAAATTTTTTTTTCCTTGTTCCCCCCTCCCTTCTTTTCTCCGGATAGTGATAGATGAGGGTTTAGAAGCTTAGAGGATCCACTAATGGGTATATTGTGAGTTCAAAGAACAAGGTTTTTTTGTTTTTTTTTTTGACTTGCTTCATCTCTAACCCATACTGTTTTATTAATTAGTGATTTCAGCAACCCTTTGTGTGCTCTCTGGAAATGACAGTTCTAGGTGTTGGTGATAGAAGTGAATGCAATAGACCAAAACAGATCTCTGGCCCCATGAAATTGACACACTAGTGTGTGGGTGGGAGATAAGTGGCTAAAAATGAAGGCGGGGAGGCAGGGTACAGTGGACTGTTTCAGGGTTTGTAGAACTTGTGCAGTTTAAGGTAAGGTAAGTGAGGAGTTCTCACTTGAGAACGACATTTGAGCGAAGACCTGTAGGGGATATGACTGACTGAGTCATCCAGGCCAGAGCATTCTAAGTAGAGGGAACTACTATAGTCAGTCTTAAATCAGTGGCCAGTGCTGTCCCACCTAATTTTATATGAAGTCTTTAAAAGCAGACATTAAACAAATTAATTTTTTTCGTTATTTAAGAGTTTATTTTTTAATATAAGGATAATTGCTTTAAAAGAAGTATATTACTTAAAAGTGTATTATTAATGCATCTGGAATACCATTATAGGAGCTTAGCTTCTCAAAATGTGGAAGTGTATGTAATTTCCATAGAAGGAATTCATAATCAAAGTAGAAGTTTGTGCTTTGATGGTGTTACCTTTGGTTGCAAAGTGTGCTCTAAAAGGCATATTTGTTGCCAGCACATACTGGTTGTTTTTCAGTCTTTGCAACTCTTATCTTTGTTGTTTTTGTTTCTCTTGATCTCTTTTAGTGGATAGAACTAGACTGTTACCGCTGTGCAGCCTGGCTGAAACATCTGCAGTCATACCAGCTATACTGCCTTGACATAGAATTTAGTGCAAGTGTTATAACGTCTTTATTTGTTGAATTATTTCTTCAAGTGCACAGCTCAGTGCTTCTGTAGACGTTCACCCTGTTAATTTTACAATTGGTAGACCGCTTTGATTCAGAATCTTGGTAATCTTATTAAAAAAAAAGGCTTGTAGTTTGTAAAATAGATTGTTGAGTATCTGAATGTAGGTACCTCTGCCTCATTAAATATAACAAAATTTAAATGATCATGATTAGTTTTGTAACCGTTTTGTAACCATGGTGGCCTCTCACCTGATAACCTGTTCAGAGAAAGGTTCTCAGTTTGTCACTCATTTTATGGTGTGTGTCTTGTCTAGGTTATATAGTAACTTTTTTGTTTTTTGCTTCAGACATTTTTGCTGCAAATGTATGCTTGTATGTGGGACTTCTGATACAGACTGGCACATGATTTCATCCTTGATGGACTTAGGACCAAATTATTGTGTTCTGATTCTGAAAAGGCTATTCTTTTGCGTGTTTTCTTACAAAAGAACATAATAGCTTGACCTTAAGATTTCTTTTCCAACTTCTCCATTTGTCTGTGTTACACATCTCTCCTGTAATTTCCCAAACTAAAAAAGTTTCCTCATAATTTACCACCTCCTTAAATAAACCCATCCTCCACTCCCAAACTGGTCAGCTGTTTCTCTGCTGGCATACAGCCACTTCCTAGTTCAGGCCTTTGGATTATTAAAGTAGTTTCTTAGCTGAGTTCCTGTATTTTATCTGGTTATCTTTGACAGTTCACCTTGGAGTACAGATACAAGATTGATATACCTAAAAAAAAAACTGGTTCATGGATCAGAAAGAAACGGTAGCCTCTTATTAAATGAAAGTTAAATGAAAGTTCCTGTCCGAAGCTTTCAGCGTCTGTATGACATGAACTCATCTCTCTGTGTGTGTTTCTTTCACTTGATAGGCTAGCACTTCTTGTGCCCTTTCTCCTGAGGTCTAGTCTCATTCTTGACCACTCCCATGTTTTATTACTTTTGAAAATCTTTGGAAGTTGTAGCAGACTATTGGAATTGTGTTAGTCTCTTCTGCTTATAACCAATGAAGTATACAAGGTGATGTATGTCAAGCTGTCTAGCATAGTGTTTGACACAGAGTAGGCATTGAGAAAATTAATGAATTTGTTTTGAAGTCAGGGTTTCTGCCTTACCCAATGTAGTGCTATAATAAGCACTTAAATATCTTGCTGACTTTTACAGGATGTAGAGTTGTTTCTTGGAAGAACAGAAGTGTAACATGTTCTAGATTCTAACTTGTGTCCCAATGCAGTGAAGATTGAAAAAGATGTTGGTTCTTGTTCATTAATTGATATACACACACACTCACTCACTCTAGCATAGCTGATATTTTCTTTATTGTTTGCTCTGTTGCTATTCTTCATAATTATTTTTAATATGTATTTCATGTCATTCTCTGGTGTATTGTCACTTAATCGTTTTTTTTCTGTTTAACATTAAGGTATTTCATTTTTTTTTTCATTGTTTCTTAATAAAAGAATTTTCTTTATTTTGGATAAGTTAGCTGAAGTGGAATTAATTTTTTAAAATCAAGAATAAAAGTATTTTAATTGTTGAAATACATTGGTACATTTTAGTACTAAGTAGATGAAGGGTATTATTGAGGCAAATGAGTGACTATTATATGGATCTTGGAATACAATACAATATGTTAAAAAAAAAAAGCCTATGCTCATGAAGTAGATCACAGATTTTTATGGGTTTGGTTTATTGGTACTTGATATCTTATAGACCAGGTTTGCTCATAATGTTTTCCTTACTTGTTGAATGTCTTTTTTTTTTTTTTTTATAATGTCTTTTGGAGATCTTTTCATTTTAATAGATAGCTTTGTTTTTAAAGTTAAAATACTACATGTACATGGTGAGAGCTTCAGTACAAAAGAGAATATGATGAAAAATATGTCTACCCATTACAGACACACCCATATCCTCTTCCCAGAAGCAGTCACTTCTCCAGCAGATGTATTTTTGTAGAGAGTCTCTGGACCTGTCAGTATATATGTATCTCCTCTCCATTAAAAAATTCACATGTGACAATTGCTATATTATGCACCCTCTTTGCACTTTTCTTTTCAAAAACAATATATTTTGGAGATCTTCCACACTTGCACTGTATTGGTAGTGTTTGCCAGGGTTACTGTATAGTCTGGGTGATTTAAACAGCAGACGTTTATTTCCTTACAGTCCTGCAGGCTGGGAGTTTAAAACCAGGGTCTGGGCAGGTCAGTTTCTTCCAAGGCCTCTCCTCTTCGTTTCTAGACAGCTGACTTCTAGTGTCTGCACTTGGTCTTCCCTCTGAGTGTCCCAGTTTTGCTATAAGGACACCAAGTTAGATTAGGGCCCACCAATATGATCTCATTTTACCTTCATTATTTCTTTAAAAGCTCTGTCTCGAAATATAGTTGTATTATTTAAAATTTTTTTTAATTTAAATTTTTAATTGGGGTATAATTGCTTTACATTTTTTTAACCAACAAGTTATATTATTTTTTATTCATGTTAGAGTTTCTATCAGTGTTTGAACATTAATATTTGGAGAGTTTGTACATTTTTGCCTTCCGAGGTTTAAAATGAGAACCACACTAGGTCACAGATTGTAACTGATACAACACATTCCACAACTGCATGAATATTCACGCAATCTCACTCTCTTAACACTGTTAAGACATTTTCTTTTCCTTGCTATACTTTACAATGAAAAGTGTGCCCCACTCATGTCTCAGCAAAGTTACAGACATTATGGATTCATCACATATAAATTCTTTAAAAATATACTTCTGTCAAAAGACTTGGTGACTACTATGTACACTACAAAAATAAATTTTCATATAAATTAGATGGCATACTCTTATTTTTGTAATTGAAATGACACAAACCCATTCCTGCCAAAATTGCCAGACAGTGAGACCCAGTTTGAATACTTCCTTTAAACTCCTTACACTAAAACCTACCATGAGTCCTTAATGAAAATGTTATATATGCTGTACAATGTCATGTTACTCTCTGCTGTACAACAGTGTAAATCAGCTGTATGTATACATGCCTCCCCTCCCTCTGGAGCCTCCCTCCTACCCCCTCCATCCCACCCCTCCAGGTCATCATAGAGCACCGAGCGGAGCTCCCTGCGCCCCCAGCAGCTCCCCGCCAGCTGTCTGTCTGACAGTGGTGCACACATGCGTCAATGCTACTCTCTCAGTTCACCCCCCGTCCCCTGTGTCCAGGAGTCCGTTCTCTACATCTGTCTCTTTTCCTGCCCTACGGATAGCTCATCAGTACCATTTTTCTAGATCCCATATGTATGCATTAATGTACAATATTTCTTTTTCTGACTTAATTCTGTATGACAGACTCTAGGTCCATCCACATCAACAAATGACCTGATTGCGTTCCTTTTTATGGATGAGTAATACTCCACATATGTTCAGTTCAGTTCAGTGTCTCAGTCGTGTCCGACGTTTGCACCCCTGTGAACCGCAGCAGGCCAGGCCTGCCTGTCCATCACCAACTACTGGAGTTTACCCAGACTCATGTCCATCGAGTCGGTGATGCCATCCAGACATCTCATGCTCTGTTGTCCCCTTCTCCTCCTGTCCCCAATCTTTCCCAGCATCAGGGTCTTTTCAAATGAGTCAACTCTCGCATGAGGTGGCCAAAGTATTGTAGTTTCAGCTTCAGTATCAGTCCTTCCAATGAACACCCAGGACTGATCTCCTTTAGGATGGACTGGTTGGATCTCCTTGCAGTCTAAGGGACTCTCAAGAGTCTTCTCCAACACCACAGGTCAAAAGCATCAATTCTTCGGTGCTCAGTTTTCTTTATAGTCCAACTTTCACATCCATACATGACCACTGGAAAAACCATAGCCTTGTCTAGTGGCCTTGACCTTTGGTGACAAAGTAATGCCTCTGCTTTTAAATATGCTATCTAGGTTGGTCATAACTTTTCTTCCAAGGAGTAAGCGTCTTTTAATTTCATGGCTGCAGTCACCATCTGCAGTGATTTTGGAGCCCAAAGAAATAAAGTCAGCCACTGTTTCCCCATCTATTTGCCATGAAGTGATGGGACTGGATGCCATGATCTTTGTTTTCTGAATGTTGAGCTTTAAGCCAACGTTTTCACTCTTTTCTTTCACTTTCATCAAGAGGCTCTTTAGTTCTTCACTTTCTGCCATAAGGGTGGTGTCATCTGCATATCTGAGGTTATTGATATTTCTCCCAGCAATCTTGATTCTAGCTTGTGCTTCCTCCAGCCCAGCGTTTCTCATGATGTACTCTGCATATAAGTTAAATAAGCAGGGTGACAATATACAGCCTTGATGTACTCCTTTTCCTATTTGGAACCAGTCTGTTGTTCCATGTCCAGTTCTAACTGTTGCTTCCTGACCTACATACAGGTTTTTCAAGAGGCAGGTTAGGTGGTCTGGTATTCCCATTTCTTTCAGAATTTTCCACAGTTTTTTGTGATCCACACAGTCAAAGGCTTTGGCATAGTCAATAAAGCAGAAATAGATGTTTTTCTGGAACTCTCTTGCTTTTTCCATGATCCAGCGGATGTTGGCAATTTGATCTCTGGTTCCTCTGCCTTTTCTAAAACCAGCTTGAACATCAGGGAGTTCACGGTTCACATATTGCTGAAGCCTGGCTTGGAGAATTTTGAGCATTACTTTACTAGCGTGTGAGATGAGTGCAATTGTGCGGTAGTTTGAGCATTCTTTGGCATTGCCTTTCTTTGGAATTGGAATGAAAACTGACCTTTTCCAGTCCTGTGGCCACTGCTGAGTTTTCCAAATTTGCTGGCAAATTGAGTGCAGCACTTTCACAGCATCATCTTCCAGGATTTGAAACAGCTCAACTGGAATTCCATCACCTCCACTAGCTTTGTTCTTAGTGATGCTTTCTAAGGCCCACTTGACTTCACATTCCAAGATATCTGGCTCTAGATTAGTGATGACATCCTCATGATTATCTGGGTTGTGAAGATCTTTTCTGTACAGTTCTTCTGTGTATTAGTTCTTCACTTTCTGCCATAAGGGTGGTGTCATCTGCATATCTGAGGTTATTGATATTTCTCCCGGCAATCTTGATTCCAGCTTGTGCTTCCTCCAGCCCAGCGTTTCTCATGATGTACTCTGCATATAAGTTAAATAAGCAGGGTGACAATTAACAGCCTTGACGTACTCCTTTTCCTATTTGGACCTAGTCTGTTGTTCCATGTCCAGTTCTAACTGTTGCTTCCTGACCTGCATAGAGATTTCTCAGGAGCCAGGTCAGGTGGTCTGGTATTCCCATCTCCTTCAGAATTTTCCACAGTTTATTGTGATCCACAATTTATTTATTTGGCTGTGTCAGGCCTTAGTTATGGTGCTTGGACTTGGTTGCCCCATGGTATGTAGACTCTTAGTTCCTGGACCAGGGATTGAACCCGTGTCCCCTGGATTGGAAGGTAGATTCTTAACCACTGGACCATCAGGGGAATCCCCACATCAATTTCCCAATTGCTTGTTATGCTACTCTTACATTTAAAGGAAACATTTAAGATGTTAAGTAATCCATAAGACTATTTCTCCTTAAAGAATATATTATGAAATGAAAGTGATAACAAAGGTAACTTAGAAGACATCAGTAATGGGCTATATTTCTAGTAAGGATAGAGATAAAGATGTTAAAGGCATCTTAGCAAAAAATAATATCTATAAACTTAAAATTTTTATTTATCTGTTGAAGGATTTGTGTGTGTTTAAACTAATAATATAGTTATCTTGAAAATAAGTTTTCAAAAGCTTTCAAGGCCCTCGCTTCTTTTATATATTTTCTATTTAAAAATGTAAGGAATTCACTGCATAAAATTTCTATTAAGAATTTTGCTTTATGTAAATAAGTTTGAAATTTTATATAGAACAAAAAATCATATAACTCTGATGAAACTACAAAAAGCTATGTAATTTCTGGTTGGCCCACAAAAAAATTAAAAGCCAACATGTAACTAAAAGCAGGATATACATGCAAGTATGTATGTGTGTGCTGGATCCCGAGTGGCTCAGTGGTAAAGAATCTTCCTGCCAATGCAGGACACATGGGCTCAATCCCTGGCTTGGGAAGATCCCCTGGAGAAGAAAATGGCAAACCAATCTGGTATTCTTGCTTGGGAAATCCCATGGACAGAGGACCTGGTGGGGTACAGTCCATCAGGTTGCAAAAGAGTCAGACACAACTTAGTGATTAAACAACAACAAATGTGTGTGTGTGTGTGTGTAAAGTTCATAATAAATAACTTGGTAGTATAACTCACTGGAACTGAGAAGCTCCCTGAAGTATCAAAACTCAAGGCTAGCTGTATTAAGGCAACTATCCTTGTTTCTTGCCTGACCCAGAAACTGCAGTTGGAAACTGTGGGAATCCTTGGTTACTGCTCTAGCACTTCCAACTTGACTGTTCTGTCCTTGATTCTTCCCTTAAAGACTTAATTTGAAGCAATGTATGAGAAGCACATTTAGGAAGAACAATGCAGGGGGGAAAATGACTTAGAAACTCAGGAGTATTTCCACTGATTGGGAGAAAACAAAACATGAAACAATTATGGCAGAAAGATCTTTTCATCATGTGAGAGCACCATACCCCAAATTTTACTAGTTTATCATCTACCCTTATTAATTTGTTGTTCAGTCACTAAGTCGTGTTTGACTCCTTGGGATCCCATGGACTGCAGCATGCCAACCTTCCCTGTCCTTCACTATTTCCCCGAGTTTGCTCAAACTCATGTCCATTGAATCAGTGATGCCATCCAACCATCTCATCTTCTGTCATCCCCTTCTTCTCCTGCCTTCAGTCTTTCCTGGCATCAGGGTCTTTTCCAATGAGTTGGCTCGTCACATGAGGTGGCCAAAGTATTAGAGTTTCAGCTTCAGCAGGAATGGTTCCAGTGAATATTCAGAGTTGATTTCCTTTAGGATTGACTGATTTGATCTCCTTGCAGTCCAAGGGACTCTCAAGGGTCTTCTCCAGCACTACAGTTTGAAAGCATTGATTCCCAGATGGAAAACTATTTTATAGTCATAAGATCCTGGGATGTAAACCAGAGATACTCAAGAAAACTTGACTTTTTTTTTCTCAATGAATGAATATTATATTTAAAATAGTAATAGTATATAATCTAAACACTCTGGGATAGAGAAAAGAAAGCTATACTTTCAGTAAAAATGAAGCAATTGCCTAGGTAAAGAGAAGTAACTCTTTAGAATTAATACTGCCAGTCAGAGAGTGACATTTATTGAGCATTATCTTGTGTGAATTAGGAATTGGATGGTTTTTATTTCAGCAAAGAAAATTTTCTGGAATTTAGAAATAACTTGTATTTTCTATACTAAAAAAGTTGTTTTTTTTTTTTTTTTTCCTTGACTGCACCATACAGCATGTGATACCTTAGTTCCCTGCCCAGGGATCAAACCTACGCCTCCCACAGTGGAAGCACAGAGTCTTAGCTACTGCACTGCCAGAGAAGTCCCTATTTTCTATAATTTTATCACTAAATTGTTAGAAAAACACAAAGTGGAGGACTAATTTTCAGGTTCCAAGAGCATTTGTTAGAAATAAATATCAGTTGTCTAAATAATAAGTACTTCATTTATTACTATAATTTACCTTGGGTCTCATTTCTGGAATAATATCTTATTAATAACCCCTTACAGTGAAGCCATTTTATACTATTTTCCAAAAAGGAAAAAAAAAAATGTAACAGAAGAGGACTAAGGCTAGTGAAATTCCATGAATACTTTTATAAAGAAAAATAGAATCTGATAATCTGATTGAGATGTGTAAACTTTGAGAATGAAGTATGTAAAATTTTCACATTTAAGAAAAGTTCTATTAGATATTCTTCTAAAGTTTGATATACTAGCAAACAATGGTGTCCTTTTTTAATATTGAAGATTTCCTTGAGTCCCAAAGATCTTTGATGTTCAGGCAAAATATAGCAATTTGATGAAAGAAAAGTGTGCATCTTGAACTAAATAATAACATCCTATTAAAGCCTGCTTTCTTTTATTATGGAACTTAATTTAGAAGCCAAAACATTAATTCTGCGATTTTGAAATCTAGGTTAAATAAGAAAATCTATTAATGACTATATCCCTCCCACCATTTTTTTTTAAACATTATGTTACCACTTGGAATAAAATTAATCTATGTTGCCTAATTGGAGAGAACTTGAGATCAAGAGTAATCTCCAGTTTTGCTATCACTTTGTTTTGTGATCACTGAGAAGTCTTTATTAATCCCTTAGTTTCCGTTACTAAAAAGAAGCAACACTGTGGTAAAGGGGTGTTAAACTTCCAACCCCAGAGAAAGAATGGATGGAAAAAGATGATACATGTAGCACTGTTTTGGCGTCTTTGGGAAGATAGTATCTTTGGCGTCTTTGGGAATGTGATGCTATTGGTAATATTTTCAATACAATTTGTTGATTAAAAACAAAGTTATGAGGTGTACATGATTTTAGGAAGAAGACATATTCTGTCATAGATGAGCTATTTATTTATAAATATTTAATAGCATATCCTTTGGTATGTGAATCATCACTGTCTATTCTGTCCTTGTGTATATGAAGTTGGTATATGCACAGTTGTGATTATGTATAATTTCAAGTGATGATATACCTATAATTTTAAGTTATGACATTAACACTCAGAAAAGAACATTGAAAGACATTGCCAGTTTCTAGACTTCTGGATTATATTTCCCTCTGTAGGTTAATATTATCATCTTACAAAGTTTTTTATAAAATATGTTTGAATAGAAACTTATATACATGTTATTTGGACATAAAGGATGGTCTAAGTGTTTCCAGTAGTGATGTATGTATGTGAGAGTTGGATTATAAAGAAAGCTGAGCTCTGAAGAATTGATGCTTTTGAACTGTGGTGTTGGAGAAGACCCTTGAGAGTCCCTTGGACTGCAAGGATATCCAACTCAGTTCACTTCAGTTCAGTTCAGTCGCTCAGTCGTGTCCAACTCTTTGCGACCCCATGAATCACAGCACTAGGCCTCCCTGTTCATCACCATCTCCTGGAGTTCACTCAGACTCAGGTCCATCGAGTCCGTGGTGCCATCCAGCCATCTCATCCTCGGTCGTCCCCTTCTCCTCCTGCCCCCAATCCCTCTCAGCATCAGTCTTTTCCAATGAGTCAACTCGTCTCATGAGGTGGCCAAAGTACTGGAGTTTCAGCTTTAGCATCATTCCTTCCAAAGAAATCTCAGGGTTGATCTCCTTCAGAATGGACTGGTTGGATCTCCTTGCATTCCGAGGGACTCTCAAGAGTCTTCTCCAACACCACAGTTCAAAAGCATCAATTCTGCGGCGCTCAGCCTTCTTCACAGTCCAACTCTCACATCCATACATGACCACTGGAAAAATCATAGCCTTGACTAGACGGACCTTAGTCGGCAAAGAAATGTTTCCGTTTTTGAATATACTATCTAGGTTGGTCATAACTTTTCTTCCAAGGAGTGAGTGTCTTCTAATTTCATGGCTATAGTCACCATCTGCAGTGATTTTGGAGCCCAAAAAGATAAAGTCTGACACTGTTTCCACTGTTTCCCCTTCTATTTCCCATGAAGTGATGGGACCAGATGCCATGATCTTCGTTTTCTGAATGTTGAGCTTTAAGCCAACTTTTTCGCTCTCCTCTTTCACTTTCATCAAGAGGCTTTTTAGCTCCTCTTCACTTTCTGCCATAAGGGTGGTGTCATCTGCATGTCTGAGGTTATTGATATTTCTCCCGGCAGTCTTGATTCCAGCTTGTGTTTCTTCCAGTCCAGCATTTCTCATGATGTACTCTGCATAGAAGTTAAATAAGCAGGGTGACAATATACAGCCTTGACGTACTCCTTTTCCTATTTGAAACCAGTCTGTTGTTCCATGTCCAGTTCTAACTGTTGCTTCCTGACCTGCATACAGGTTTCTCAAGAGGCAGGTTAGGTGGTCTGGTATTCCCATCTCTTTCAGAATTTTCAGAGAGCCCCTTGGACTGCAAGGATATCCAACTAGTCCATCCTAAAGCAGATCAGTCCTGGGTGTTCATTGGTAGGACTGATGTTGAAGCTGAAACTCCAACACTTTGGCCAGCTGATGTGAAGAGCTGACTCACTTGAAAAGACCCTGATGCTGGGAAAGACTGAGGGCAGGAGGAGAAGGGGACGACAGGATGAGATGGTTAGATGGCATCACTGACTCAATGGACATGGTTTTGGGTAGACTCCGGCAGTTGGTGATGGAAGGAAGGACTGGCGTGCTACAGTTCATGCGGTACAGTACAGTCGCAAAGAGTTGGACATGACTGAGCAACTGAACTGAGCTGAAGTGTTGTTGGCTAATAATATGATGGTCATTCTAACCTGGCTGATGGGGCTACTTTTAATTTAAAGGAACAAAAGGTTGAAAGGAACAGCTGGAATCTGGACTACTTTGTATTTGAAGTTATGTTTTAATTCAAAACTAACTAGTTCTTTAGTCACTGGGAACAAAACACTTTTAGCATTTAACTTTAGAATACTTGAAATCCAAATTTGACAGCATTCATTCTCATTAAAAGCTCAACTCATGATCCATGTTTGTACAAGGATTTGTGTGTTACTTAAAATGTCCATGTAACAAGCTGTTTCTCTGCAAATTAATACTTCTCTTTCCATCTGTTGCCTAGGATCTTTGGAAAAGAAGGGAAATAGGGGAAAAGTGCAAAATCAAGGTGAAATGCTAACCGAAAGGTCATTCCAGTTATGGCCATCAAATCCCTAATGAATAATCATATTGTGATTATTGTGACATCCACTTTGTGGTGCTTACCTATTTTTAAACTAAATTGACCAAATACAAATATATTTTCATCTTCAAATATTTAGGATATTTTCTCCATCTTCACCCTTTTTTGGATTTTGATACTAATTTTTCTTTTTTTTTGCATATTGCATATGTTCATTCACTGACTGATCTAATTCTAGATTTTTTTGTTTATAAAAATTTCATTCTTACTTGCTGTATAGGTACTCTGTCAATACAGCGGTTCTACCTTTGAAGGAAAAGATAATCAACCTTTTCCACAAAAATGCATATTTCCAAGAAAGAGAAATTGTGTGGTAATAATTCATTCACATTATCCAAGTATTCTCCACTGAATTTCTTTCAGCTTAATTACTATGCTTAAATAGTTGTGCTTTTTAATATTTCATCTGAAATATTATATTTTGATGAAAGAAAAAAAATCTCCTGGTAACATTAGCCTTATATTTTGAACAAACAGCTTTAAAGATTTTTTTTTTTTTAACGTGGACCATTTTTTAAAGCCTTCAGTGAATTTGTTACAACATTGCTTCTGTCTTGTGGTTTGCTTTTTGTGGCTGTTAGGCATGTAGGATCTTAGTTCCCCGAGCAGGGATGAAACTTGCACCCCCTGCACTGGAAGGCGAAGTCTTAACCCTTGGACCACCAGGGAAGTCCCTGAATAAACAGCTTTAAATATCTATTTGTTTCTTCATTTAAAAAATATTTAGAAGCCCACTATATGCTGGCCTCTTCTCTAGACTTGGGAAAACAGTTATGAATTAGACTAGAAAAGTAAAGTCCCTTGTTCTAAAGGTCTTATGTTTTAATAGGGAAACAGACACCGAAAAACGAACAAACAAAAAAAGTTGTAATTTCAAATATTTACAAGAGTTAAGAAGACAGAAAACAATCATGGAAGATGGAAGCCAGGGCACCTTAGGTGTGTGGCAGGTGGGCCTACGGAAAGACTTTTTTGAGTCAAGGGCAAGCTCATTGTCAATAGCCAGCATTTAAGGAGGAGAGACAGGTGCAGACGATGACCCTGAGATGGAAACCAGTGTGTGGTGGAGAGGGAGCTGGAACCATCTGCAGGGAGCAGGGGCCAAGCAAAAAAACTTGTATTTTATTTTAAATATAATGGAAAGCCACGGGAGGGTTATAAGCAGAGGATTAACATAACCTTATTTACATTTAAAAAGAAACCTCTTTGTTTTCTTAATCTCTCATAGTTTAGAATATGTTGTGTATTATGTTTAGACAAAGCTAAGCTTCTCATTATATAGTCAAAGACAAGTTTATAGGGCTATCATNTTTTTTTTTACACGAACTCCCAAACATGAACCCCCCTCCCACCTCCCACCCCACATCACCCCTCCAGATCATAAGAAACCTCTTTGTTTTCTTAATCTCTCATAGTTTAGAATATGTTGTGTATTATGTTTAGACAAAGCTAAGCTTCTCATTATATAGTCAAAGACAAGTTTATAGGGCTATCATATTGTGTCATACCAAAGTGGTAGAAATATCTAACAATCTATGTGACAGTTCTTATATAGAGATTTAATAACTTTATATCAAAATGAAAGGTTAATACTCATAAGAAATCTTTTTCTCAATGAGACCCTAACTAACTTAATTGCAGTGACTTTGATTACTCAAGAAGAATGTGAAATGCCCCATATAAAGAAAAAGAAACCTCTAAACAATGGTGGAAAAATGTTGCATTTTGCTTAAATGCAACATTAGATAACTGACAGAACCCCCTGACAAGAAGGACTTCTAACAAGTAGAGCTAATTTTAGGGAGGCTCAGAACTGAGCCTCATTTTTCCAATGAGATAAAAATATCCATAGATAAATCTAGGGACACTTTGAAGCATTCAGTGAGTCGTAAAAGAGCTGCAGAGGAGGAATCGTTCTGGAAGAGGTAGGAGGCAAGGCCATACATTTTGGTATTGCTGGGTTTACTTTCTTTAAGAGATTACTACCTAATTTCCCTTTCGGGAGTTTTACTTGGTTTCATGGGCTATTTCTTTGTTAGCAAGAGAACACTAAGATAGCATTCTTTAAAGAGGTTTCACTCTGGTGTATGTATTAGTGGCCACAACTGGCCTGGCCACTTTCTTCACCTCTTCCTTTGTCTTCTCCCAATTCCAGTCCTTTGTGTAAGAAGGTTAAATTAATTCTTACCATGCATGTGAAAGTCACACAGTCATGTCGACCCTTTGCGACCTCGTGGACTATACAGTCCATGGAATTCTCCAGGCCAGAATACTGGAGTGGGTAAGACTTTCCCTTCTCCAGGGGATCTTCCCAACCCAGGTCTCCCTCATTGTAGGATGATTCTTTACCAGCTGACCCACAAAGGGAAGCCCCTTACTATGCATGCGTGCGTGCTAAATTGCTTCAGTTTTTTTTTTAACTACAAGAATGAGATCTTTATTTTTTTTAACTTGCATGCTTAGAAAACACTTTTTTTAAATTTTTATTTTTACTTTATTTTGCTTTACAATACTGTATTGGTTTTGCCATACATTGACATGAATTAGCCACGGGTTTTGTCTGACTCTTTCTGACCCTATGAACTGTAGCCCTCCAGGCTCTTCTCTGTCCATGGGATTCTCCAGGCAAGAATATTGGAGTGGGTTGCCATGCCCTCTTCCAAGGGATCTTCCTGTCCAGAGATCCAACCCGCCCCCAACCCCACCCCCAGCCCCATCTCTTATATCTCCTGTGTTGTTGGAAGGGGGGTTCTCTACCACTAGTGCCATCTGTGATGCTCTAGTTCTTACAATCAGTTCAGTTCAGTTGCTCAGTTGTGTCCAACTCTTTGCGACCCCATGAATCGCAGCACGCCAGGCCTCCCTGTCCATCACCAACTCCCAG